>JAHOYR010000004.1:5048358-5156324 GCA_023213295.1 Bruguiera hainesii
TGCAAGAGTCGACTCATCGTAATGCAAGAGTTGACTCTCCGAGGTTGAGTCGACTCATCGTAATGCAAGAGTCGACTCTCTATAATCGATGCGCACTCTCTGTTGGATGGAGTCGACTCTCCACAGTCGACTCTTCTCCTGAAGATCTATATTTCTCTATCTCCCAGACCTTCGAACTTCGGAGTAACATATCTTCGATCTTCGGAGTGAGATCTTCGAAGTCACTGAAAATTTTTCTATCTCCCGAATCTTCGAAGTCTCAAAATTTTCTATCTCCCGAATCTTCGAAGTCTGCATTTCTTTGACGTCTCAATTTTTGGCTATCTCCCAGATCTTCGAACTTCGACGTCTCAGAAATTTGTCTATCTCCTGAATCTTCGAAGTATTCACTTTAACAACTCATAAATATTTCTAACTCTCAGATCTTCGAAGGCAAATCTTCGAGCTGGAAAATCTTCGAGCTGGAAAATCTTCGAAGTCTTCGGAAATGCAAGAGTCGACTGATCGAATGAAGAGTCGACTCATCTTACTACAAGAGTCGACTGATCCAATCTAACAACGTGAGTCGACTCTCCTGGGCCGTGGAGTCGACTCTTCTGGAATTCTTCGACAAATAGCCGCATGGAGTCGACTCTCCTTTGACATAGAGTCGACTCTCTCCATCTGGAACATTCAGCTCATATATCTTCAAGTTACTCCTGGCTTTCAAATAAACAAAGACCTGTCATAACACTGTTGATAACAAATCCAATACACAAATCTGACATTCAAATCCATTTATCTCATGCAACAATAAGTCCGATGCCAAATCCACGTTCGCAGAAATGGAACTTCATAGTGCGCCGGCCACTGGACGCTATGTCGCTTATGGTTGTCGTTTGTATCGCGAGTGGTTATCGGCGTAAGGTATAAACCGACTACGGGAAAAGTGCGCTGCCAGTGTATTGGCCTGTGTCAACTCCCACAGAATGGAAAATTAAGTTTTGAAAGTTTGTTAGTCACCAAAGTGGCCTGGTTTGAAAAAATTTGAATGACCGTAAATCTCAATTGTTTATTTTTTATGCTAATAAAAGGTTGTACATGAACAATTGTAGTTATTAATTATAAAACTAAGAGATCATCCAAAGATGGATCATTGCCTATAATTAATAACACTAAAGGGGATTGATTGATATACTGAGTAAACATGATTGTATGTCTAAAGATAACATTCATGTTTTACTCTAGTATGATTGATTGATCTATTAAAGTATATTTAATTAGCATCATTATTGATTAAAGTCATGTATTTGAGGATCACCCAAAGGTGGACTTAAATACATAGTCAAAGTTTGTAATGCATGTATCTGAATCCATCAAAGTTTGCTCAAAGTATTAAAGTGTAAATTTGGATCATGTTTGCAACCTCCAACAACCTTTTTGCCTTAGGTAATGCAATGATCAAATTCAATGGGCTGAACTATGCAGAATGGTCTGAGCATATTCAGTTTCATTTAGGCGTTTTGGGCTTAGACCTAGCGGTCATCACGGATAAAAGGCCTACAACCATTACAGAGACCAGTACAGAATCTGATAAGTCTTTTCATGAGGCTTGGGTACGGTCCAATAGGCTGAGTCTGAATTTGATGCGAATGACGATGGCTGAAAATGTCAAGCCATCGATGCCTAAGACCGAAAATGCAAGGGAATTTATGGTAAGAATTAAAGAATATTCTCAGTCAGACATAGCTGATAAATCCATCGTAGGAACCCTAATGAGTGAGCTGACGACCAAGAAATTTGATTGGTCACAGCCTATTCATGATCATGTGACTAGTATGGCTAACCTAGCAACAAAATTAAGAACGATGGGAATGGATGTGAGTGAATCCTTTTTGGTTCAATTCATCATCAACTCACTGCCTCCTGAATTTGACCAGTTCCAAGTGAATTATAACACTATTAAAGAGAAATGGAACTTTCAAGAAATTAAGGTCATGTTGGTTTAGGAAGAAGGGAGATTAAAGAAGATGAGGGATCACTTCATTCATCTCACTGTTCGCAATGATGCTAGCAGCAGTAAGTCTAAACCATACCGGAAGGGTAAGAAGAAGGACAAGGCCTCTATAAAAGTCACTGGAGGTTAGATCCAAAAGGATCAGAAATGCTTCTTCTGTAAAAGGATGGGTCACTTCAAGAGGGATTGCCCAAAAAGGAAAGCTTGGTACGAAAAGAAAGGTATATACTGTATATCAGTATGTTTTGAATCAAACGTAATTGAAGTACCCAACAATACTTGGTGGTTAGACTCTGGAGCTACTATTCATGTGTCACATATTATGCAGGGATTCCTTTCAATCCAGCCCATAACAGGAACTGAGAAGTTCCTTTACATGGGAAACAGAATGAAGGCATGAATAGCGGGAATTGGGACGTACAGATTGATCTTGGACACTAAGTGTCACCTGGATCTAGAAAAGTGTCTCTATTTTCTTGAATGTGCTAGAAATTTGGTTTCTGTTGCAAAGTTGGATGAAGAAGGATTTAATTTCAAGATTGGAAACGGTGCATTTTCATTGTATAGACATTCGTACTATTATGGATATGGTACTTTAGTTGATGATTTGTACCGTTTTAATCTTGATACTATGTATGCTGATTCTCTATTTCTTGTTGAGTATAGTATAGGTAACAAATGTAATATGCATAATGATAGTTTTGCTTTCTTATGACATCAAAGATTGGGTCATATATCCAAAGAAAGGATATTGAGGTTGGTGAAAAGTGATATCCTACCTCAATTGGATTTTCCTGATTGGGAAGTGTGTGTTGATTGTATAAAAGGAAAACAAACAAGACACACATCAAAGAACCCAGCCATGAGAAGTAGTGAGCCTTTAGAATTAATACACATCGATATATGTGGCCCTTTCGATATTCCCACATGGGGTGGTGAGAAATATTTCATCACATTTATAGATGACTACTCACGGTACTGTTACTTATATCTACTGCATGAAAAGTCCCAGTCAGTAAACACCCTGGAGGTGTTTATTGACGAAGTGGAAAGACAGTTAGATAGAAAAGTAAAAGTGATTAAGTCAGATAGGGGTGGTGAATATTATGAAAAATTCAATGAAAGTGGACAATGTCCTGGTCCATTTGCAAAATTTCTTGAAAGTCGAAGCATATGTGCACAGTACACAATGCCTGGTACACCACAACATAATGGTGTAGCGGAAAGGCGGAATCGCACACTTATGGATATGGTTAGGAGTATGTTGAGTTACAGTACTGTACCTTTATCCTTGTGGATGCATGTATTAAGGACCGCTGCATATCTGCTGAACAGGGTTCCTAGTAAGGCTGTCCCTAAGACTTCCTACGAGTTATGGACAGGTAGGAAACCCAGTTTAAGACACCTTCACGTTTGGGGTTGTTCAGCAGAAGTAAGGATATATAATCCACATGAAGGAAAGCTTGATGCAAGAACCATTAGTGGTCACTTCATTGGCTATCCTGAAAAGTCTAAAGGGTATAGGTTCTACTGCCCTAACCATAGCACTAGAATAGTTGAGTCTGGTAATGCTCGGTTCATTGAAAATGGTCAGTTCAGTGGGAGTGGGGAATCACAAAAAGTGGATATTACAGAATTGCAAAATGAAAGATCCACAGTGAGTACTCTTACTCAAGTTGGTATCCCCACACCCAGTGTTTCTACTCAAGTTGTTGTTCCTTTTGTTGCATCACAGTCACGTGACATGCAAGGACAACAAATTGATACACGAAGCACGCAAAGTGAGCACATAAGAGATGAACCAAGTGACAATGTACAAATTTTGAATGAACAAGCGATGCCACAAGATATGGCATTACGGAGGTCTACAAGACAGAAAAGGCCAGCTGTATCGAATGATTATGTGGTTTACTTGCTTGAGCATGAATCAAAATTAAGTATTGATAAAGATCCAGTCTCATTTAAACAAGCCATGAATTGTAATGATTCTGAAAAGTGGTTGAATGCCATGAAGGAAGAGATGAAATTGATGGATGTAAATCAAGTCTGGGAACTAGTAGAGTTGCCTGAAGGATCAAAACGAGTTGGCTGTAAGTGGGTCTTCAAGACTAAGTGAAACTCAAAAGGCAACATCGAAAGGTACAAAGCCAGACTTGTTGCCAAAGGTTACACTCAAAAGGATGACATTGACTATAAGGAGACTTTCTCTCCAGTATCTAAGAAATACTCCTTAAGAATCATTATGGCTTTGGTGGCTCAATATGACCTGGAGCTCCACCAAATGGATGTAAAGACTGCCTTTTTGAATGAAGACTTAGAAGAGGAAGTATATATGGACCAACCTGAAGGTTTCATAACCACAGGGCAGGAAAGTTTGGTGTGTAAATTAAAGAAATCGATATATGGACTGAAACAAGCTTCCCGACAATGGTATATTAAGTTTAATGATACCATTACATCATATGGTTTTGTAGAGAACACCGTTGATTGGTGTATCTATATGAAGGTTAGTGGGAGCAAGTTCATTATATTAGTCCTATATGTCGATGACATCCTATTGGCTGCTAATGACATGAGTTTGTTACATGATGTTAAGAAATTTCTCTTTGAAACTTTTGAAATGAAAGATATGAATGAGGCATCCTATGTGATAGGAATAGAGATATTCCGTGATAGATCACAAGGATTGTTGGGATTGTCTCAGAAAGGCTATATCAATAAAGTATTAGAGAGATTTAGAATGGAAAATTGCTCTACAGGAATAGTTCCAATTCAGAAAGGGGATAAGTTCAGTGAATTGCAATGTCCAAAGAATGATTTGGAATGAAAATCAATGAAATCCATTCCCTATGCATCATTGGTTGGAAGTTTGATGTATGCTCAAACATGCACTCGGCCAGACATTAGTTTCGCTGTTGGAATGTTGGGCCGATATCAAAGTAATCTTGGAATAGATCATTGGAAAGCTGGAAAGAAAGTACATAGGTACTTACAAGGCACCAAGAATCATATGCTTATAAAAGATCAAGTCATCTTGAAATAGTAGGCTACTCGGATTCAGATTATGCTGGATGTGTAGACTCGAGGAAATCTACATTTGGTTACGTGTTCCTCCTGGCTGGAGGAGCAGTTTCCTGGAAAAGTGGGAAGCAGTCTGTCATTGCTACTTCCACTATGGAAGCTGAATTTGTAGCATGCTTTGAGGCTACTGTTCATGCATTATGGTTGCGAAATTTTATCTTAAGTTTTGGTTTGGTCGACAGTATAGAAAAGCCGTTAAAAATTTATTGTGACAATTCCGCAGCTGTTTTCTTCTCTAAGAATGATAGGTATTCTAAAGGTGCGAAACATATAGATTGTTTTCTTCTCTAAGAATGATAGGTATTCTAAAGGTGCGAAACATATGGATTTGAAATATCTATCTGTTAAGGAAGAAGTGCAAAACCGTAGAGTGTCTATTAAGCACATTGGTACTGAATTGATGATAGCGGACCCATTAACTAAAGGTTTGCCACCGAAAACATTTACTGGACATGTTGAAGGGATGGGCATTTTGGATAGGTCCGCATTCTCATGAAAGCCAATATTATGTACTGCTCATATTATTGTAACACTCGTGAATTCAATTAAAGTCATGGTTTTGTTCACGCTCTGTTATCTCCATTTGGTTGTATACAATTACAGTTGTGAGATAACTAGTGGCATGTTCGGAAATGACAATTAAAGTTTCAACGTTCCTCAGTTAGGTTATTATGAATTATAATGATCATGTGATACATGGAAGGAATCATGTCGCCAAAGGACATGTGACCGCCATGATCCAATCATTTTAATTCAATCAAGTATTGTGGTTTGATGATCTTTAAGGATTGTGCACACTTATTTGTTGTTGATTCATCAAATCATAACAAGAGCCAAGTGGGAGATTGTTAAATTAATTAACATGAGTGACCCTTGTTATTTAAAGTATGACCCAATATAAAAGGTCCAATATGATGGTCGGTTGGACATAATGGCAATTTGGGTCACTGGGTTTAAAATCCCTCCACTCTCCCTATTTAAAGATAATTGTTACAGGAAAAAGATAACGATTACGGGAAGGATAATTGTTATAGGAAAAAAGGGATAATTTCCTAATTGATAAATAAACGTTATGGAAGGAAAATGTAACGTTTTAATTAGGATATTAATTCCCTAATTAATGATAACCATTATGAAAAGGAAATAAACGTTATCATTAAGTTTTTCCTGAATTCTCTCTACCATCAGAGGAACCGAAAGGAAAAGGGAAGAGTCGGAGAAAACACAGAGAGAGAGAGAAACAAAAAAAGGTAGGAAGATAGGAAAGGGAAGAATCCGGGAGGAAAGGCAAAATCTTCTCAAGTACAGATCGGTAAAGAGATTTTCACCTCCGCGATAGGGAATCGACATGGACAACGGTACGTTGATTCCTTACAGTTCATTTGCTAGTATTCGCTTAAAGAAAGATCCTGTATTGTGGAAATAGAATTTTCGTTAAAGGAAAATTCTGAAAAATATTATTTTTTTTTTAACATCTCTCTCTCTCTCTCTCTCTCGATATATATATATATATATATATATAGATGCTAAGGGAACACTCAATCAATCATATGAGTCATGAATGGAAGACAGTATTATTAAATGTTTTGACAAAGATACCAGCAACCAAGATTATAATTAAGTGGGGATATCGATAACCAAGATTAACAATTAATAAGTTAATCTTACCTAACAAACCAATTAATTAAAGGGTGTTTTTGAAACATGGATGGCTAATCTGGCCATATTCATGACTCGTGTTGGGAAGGTGGATGGATTTCTTTTGTTTTTTTGGGAGTTCGGGGAAAAACCGTGTTGTGGCATCAAATTTGTGCTTGGACTCTGCAAAATGCGAAACTTTGACATTTAAGAAGTCCAATTATTTGTATGAATTTTATTTTTGTATTGCAAATATTATTTTCATTATTTTTTGTAATTAAAATTGCATATGAACCACTCAACTATTAACAATAGAGGTGGCAAATGGATCTGTCAGATTGATTTTGGATTGAGTTATTTCTAGTATCAAAAAGTTTAGATATCAAATATTTTAGATTTATTGAGTAAACTATATTTCAGGTATTTCAATTTTTAATTTATTTAAATTTAAGGTATTTTAGATATATATTATTTAAAATTTGAGTTATTCATATTTTAAATTATTTTAATTTTAAATTAGGTTGGATTGTAAGTTGTTGGCTTCTTTTATTCATTACAGGTCAAATTTAGTCGATTTTGAGTGAGTTAAGTCTAGTCAACTTTTATTATGTCTAATTGTGAGCCTTTACACCAAGAAAAAACAAATTGAACTTCAAATGAGTATAATTATTTTGTCATTATGGTTATTATTAATGTGAATTTTGTTGCTTTGGTCTCTTCTAATTATTACACAAAAAATGAAAGAGTATAAAATTTACACAGCAGAGCAGATCAACTAAGTTGACACATTTGAATTTTACGAGAAATATATATATGTCTTTTATAATTTTCTCTGACAAATTAATTATTGTCATATTAAATATAAGTTCATACATTATTTGTAAATTTTTTATGTAGTTTGTATGATTGTCTATAATAACTAATGTTTATCATTTATTTTATTTTCTATATTTTTTAATTTATTTGCTCTCTTGCTTTGGAGTGTGTCCCAATAGTTCTCATGTTCTATTATTTTCATTAAATATTGGCCTTGCAAGACCTTGTGTGTGTGTGTGTTTTTTTTTCAACATTGAGAAATCTTTATTCCATGATCCAAACATAGTTCCATATCATAAGGCTAAGGAAAACTTGTTAGAAATGAATTTAATTCCTGAATCTAACTCTCCCTTAATGGTCATGACATATAACACAACAACAACAACAATAACAACATGATAACAATAAGTAAATTCAAGAACTACATGTCCAATAGTGTCACAAATATTGAAGTACATGATCCAATAAAATAATTAGGCAAGAAATGGCTTCCTAAATACTTTAGCAAACCATTTGGGAATAGTATAAAAAACTAAGTAATGACATTCGTCCATGAAATTCTCAATGAACATGAACAACCTTCGTCAGTAGTGATGGTTGATACAAAACACAATCATTCACCTCTTAAAGTATTAGCTACTATTTCAAAGCATGTAGCTAGTTGATATGATCATCACTAAACATTCTGATAGTTATGTTAAAATATATTCAGAGAACTTTTAGAGGTAGGCTAAGGACTGTGTTTCCTTAGGACTTGTATAGATGCTAAGGGGTTTTATCATGAAGCCATCAAAATTCCCTGTCCTTAAGCAAATATGGAACACTTAGATCTTCAACAGAACATGCGCCTTTTAAGAAATTTATGGCAACTTTGGGTACTTGTTGGACATTTGAACCCAATAAGTTGATATGGTCCTTTAATGGAAGATATTAAAAACTTGCTAAACTTGCCAATTGCTTTTAATTGAGGTGTGTATTCTTCAATCCTTAACATCAATCACTTGAACAAGTTATCAAAGCTGATTAATCAAAAGTAGAGTGAGATCTGATTACAACTAAAGGGTGACACTAAGAGAAATGCATTCCAACAAATCATATCATTAAACATATAATATAGTATCTTGAGGCAAAATTCACCTATATGACCTTACTTATTTATAAGCTGACATTATTCCCTAAAGTAATCAGGCATGTCTATGAATGGGTCATCAAGTTGTTTCTTAAGGTGACAAAGGATGAAATCAATCCAATTCCAGCCATAATTATTGAGATGATCTTGTCTATAAATTCTTGTTGAATTCAAGGAAAAGGGTTATTTTGAGGCATTTCAGTTTTACTATTTGTTTGGCTTATGAGCCACGTAAACACTCTTCTTTACTAATTCACTTATCCCATATGCTGCAAGGGATAGGCCCTTGCTAAAAAAATTCAATAAAATTGAGTGGCCTTACATGATGAAGATTTCTAAATGGATAATCCATTTCTAATAGTAAGATTTTTGATTGCACATCAAATAGCTTAGAAGAGACTCAATCCTGTATAGATGTAGAGGATATTTGTAGATCTCTTTCATAAAAAAAAATCTAGTAATTGCATATACTCTTACAATAGATATTAAGCATATAAGATCAATGAAGTTTATGTCATTCATTAGAGGAATGGAAGGTATTTGCTTTACCTATGATGACCTTAATGCTCAAAAACTTCTTGACCCATTATACAAGTGTGCAATCATGTTATCAAGATAAGTTATGCACATTCCAATCCACCCCTATCAAAATGGTATAAATCATAGTGCGTAACTCAAGGAGATGGAATTTACATTCCCGATAAGTTAACAAGTTGAGTTCTTCTCAAAGGAAAAGCCATAATTGAAGATGACCAAGTGCAATGGTCATTGAGAGTGGATGAACCTAATTTCTTAGTGCCAAAAGAAGTTACTTCTCCACGTCATGATCGACCAAACTTTTTAGGAGATCTAGATCAGATCAACTTCCCAAAGGAGAAATGAAGAATTAGCCTCTTAGCTCATATAAGTAAATTAGACACTTAAAATGTGAGAGAAATGGGGCTAGATCAAGGCTTATTGCAAAATGTCCTCTAATTCACATTAAACTAGAATAAAAATCTCTAACAGGAGAAAACTCCCTTACAAAAACAAGTGAATGATGCAATAAAAGATTTATGTCACCCGAACCAATTTGCTTATAGAAGACAATCAAAATATAATTCAACAAATGGATTAACTCTCTTAGGAAAATTGGGATCTAGTATGATGGGTAAATTTGCTCACCCAGGAGAACCAAAATTTGGCATAGTAGGTAAATTTGCTCACTCAGGGAAATCAAGACTTGGTGTTGTAATTAGCTACTTAAGACATCTAAATTTAGGAGCTAACCGTTTAGCTTTGATAATTGATGATACTCTATTATAGGTGAGAAGTACAAATATCACAATGGATTAAAGGGATAATGGGTAGAGCTAGAGGCATGGTAAATAAAGCTAAAGAATTGCAAGCTGAAATCCTAACTTTGCATCCATTTGATGAGTGTTTTAACTATTTTCTTAAAGAAGCTTTTTGGCATTATGAGTTCATTACTCGTTTTGTATAGAAATCTATGTTGTAACCTTTTCTAACCTTTTAAAGTATAAATATCAATGAATAAAGATATCCCCCACCTTATATGCAACTTACTTTGAAAATGTCTTTTCACTTTTGACCTTGTAATATAGAAAAGGGTTAGGTTTATCTTGTTATGATTTTTTTATGATAGCCTCTACAATTCCAAGTGAATGATGTCCATAAACATATCATAACATCTGATTTAACATCATACATAATTGCTTAAATATGTATATTTAAAGGTTTTATAATTAAACTTGTATGACTTAGATGGAAGGATGTAGTACTCAAGTTGCTCGTGCAAGGTTAAGTTAAGTGTTTGCTATAAGGTTTTTTAAAGTGGTAGTCATTTCCAATCATAATTATGACAAAATGTACTTTATTTACATTATAAAAAATATGTAATTTTTTCAATGGAAGGACTTAACAATTGTCATGTTGGTAGGGGACTGAATCACACACCACTTACAAGTGTGCTAGGTTTCAATTATTTTAAAGGAAAAAATCATGACAAAGGAAATGGTCATAACAACAATCCAACTTTAGGCAATGCACCTTAACATTTAATCTCATGAAATAGGTATGCATCAACTCCTATATTGTGAAGCCATGGCTAGCCCCTCTTAGCCACCCGAAGTTTTCTATGTCCCATAATTCAAAGATTTAGAGTTTGATTTAGAAGAAGAAGTAGATAATCCTCCCAAGTTGCTAAGGATAAGCTTTCTCAACAATAACCAAAATCCTTTTATACCCAATCTTGTAGACATTTTACTAATAACATTGGTGGAAGTAGTCATTAAAGACACTTTTCAAAGACACGAAATCTTCATGATAAATAAACTATAAAGGCTCCTTTAAAGGCATTATAAGATCACCAATGCAGTTCTTAAGTTTATAGATTAGCATCTGTAGTACCTTTTTAGAAACTTTTTCTTTATTGCCCCAAAGCACTTCAACAATTTCCTTAAGGAGGTTTTTTGTTTGCTTGTGTACCTAGTAAAACAATATACAATTGGCATGCTAGTATATTGACCATGGGCCAATGCCTTTATGAGATATTGGGAGTAGAACCCAGACACCCAATCTTTATAGTACAAATGGTTTGGGCTATTTAACCCCTTTTCTGAGTAGAGAAACATCCTCAGTAGCACTAAAGATCCCTTGTTTATCTTATGCATTTTCCATTTGCACTTCGATGTGTAGGTGCAAAGTAAGGAGATCAAAATGTGCACTAGCCCATTTGTTTAAAAGATTTTTAATTTTCCTTTCAACGTCTTGGCTAGTCTCTACATTATTTTAGTCTCTTAGAGATATGTCAAAACCTTCTTTTGTGAATGTAATGGTATGGATTCAAGTGCTCCTCCTTAAGCCTTGTTCTAAGCCAACATTACCATTACGATGGGCACATGGACCTAAATAGAAAGGCAATTTTCTATTATTATGTTCAATACTTGTGTCATTAATAGCTCCATTATCATACTTAAATATACCTAAATTCTAATGACTTAGAGAGCATTACTAATGGGTATAGCTTAAGTAGTGATGAGAAATATCATGTTTAAGGTTAGAGAAAAACAACCTTGACTTTAATAAGACCCTTGTGGGGGTGAAAAAGTGGGGAATCCCCTTTTATTCTCCTATATATTGTCATCACTACATAAAATTGTTTAACTATAAAACTTTTTATATGTATGTCCAAGTATTTTATGCATTAAACATATTGTGCATAATACTATAAACACAATTATTTTCTCTTTAATATTACAAAATAACTAAGGTATAATAAGGAACTCATAACTAGTGACACGTATAATTCTAACCTGATCACAAGCAAAAAGAATGAAGGATAAGGTTAAAGAATTAGCCTGATGCATTATGGGATTTATGCTTCAATTAATGAATTAAAAGAGTACGCGCAACAAATAACCCAAACATTTGTTAAAGAGAAAATAACTATAGGACACATTATATACTATAAGAAAATCCTTATATCCTAACCAGTGGGTTGTTTCAAGCAACCCCAGCATTAGTAGCATTTATAACACTATTTATTTGTTCATAGTTGCCAATGCTTACTCCCTCTGCACAAATCCCCATCGCATAATTGTTGGTCACTCACATATGTTTAGTCAGCATCACTCTTACACCTCACCTTATCAATGCTTCCTTAGGCTAGTTCCAAATCACTCTCGAATTAAAGTATGAAAATAAGAGAAATACAAAGTATTCTATAAAGTTGAAGATCAATCTCCTGCAAGAGGAAATCAAAGCCATTAAAAGAGATGATATGTATACTTTCTTAAGCATGTAATCTATAGTCTTTCACCAAAATTTAGGGTCTCAAAATTTGAAAAGTATGATGGCTTGGGACCACCTATAGGTCACTTGGCCATGTATATCTAAAAGATGGTAGCATATGGTTTTGATGAAATACTTCTTGTGCATTGTTTACAAGATAGCTTGATAAGCATGACCTTTCATTGGTACATCAAGTGGGATCAAAGAAATATTAGGACCCATAAAGAGCTAGTAATTGCCTTTAAAACTATATTCAAGTACATCTTTGAATTAAAACCCACCTAAATGGATCTTTAAGCTATGGAAAAAAAGTTAGAAGAGACCTTTAAAAAACATGTTCAATGATGACATAATATTGCTGTTTAGGTCCAACCTCTACTACTAGAAAAAGAATTGATCTTTGCTTTTCTCAACACATTAAAAGCCTCCTACTACCACCAAATGGTAGAAAGTGCATTTGAAAGCTTCACTAATTTGGTCGTTACATGAGAAAGAATTGACAAGGGCATTTGGAAAGACAAAATCACCGATATAATTACTGATACTCTAACGTTCATGAAAACTAGAGTGCCACAGGGAAGGAAGAGAGATCTAAATGACTAAATATGATAATCGAAAGGGCTTATACCTTATGTACTAGTTGTTTGGCAACATAAGGGGACAATTTAACCCTCAAAGTCATATTAATCACACAATATGATAGCTTTATTTGTATACCAAGACCCTCAACCACGATCTTTACATTTGAACATTCATTTGTTGATACCTTTAAGCAACCATATTGAGCCCAAGAGGTAAGAGAGGAAGAAAATTGACCATATACTAGTCTTTTACTTATAGTTGCTCCCTTGGTTAATCCAAAATGGGTTGGTTGTTGTTATAATATGCAAGTAGTTAAAGCCACTTTATCCTTATTGGTATGACATTAATGTTAAGTGTGAGTATTATAGTGAACAAATTGGGACATTTTACTAACAATTGTTAGGTTCTTAAGCACAAGGTTTAAGAGTTAAGAGATGAGGGATAAAATAACTTTGCAAAAAGCCAAAAGAAAACCTAAAATCAATGCTAATCTTTTCCCCAATCATAGGGTAGTAAATTAAATTAAACAAAAGTCTTAAAAATAGTAGTCAAAGACCAGATCTCAGCTCTCATGAAATCACCATGATTGAAGTACTAACTTATATGTATCCACCTTTTTGGCATCACCAAAAGAATTTTGCTTAACTACTTTGGCTTCACCTTTTCCTCCGACATCTATTTACCCTCTATTAAAGGGTAAAGTAATTCAATAGGACTATAGTTGTCAAATAGCTTCCCTCAGTCAAGCATTAATATCAAGTTTGACACTTACAATGATGTTCAACATCACTAAAGTTAGGGAAATTGCTTAAAGTGAGAGATGGTACAATCCAATATATATAGAAAAACTTAACCAAAGAAAACAAAAGGTCATTATGATTTTAAATGACATTGAAGAAATTCCATAACATGACATCGAGAAAGGAGAGTCATTTACCAAGCATAGTTCTAAACCTAAGGAAATCATCATTGATAAGGATGAGGGGTTGTTCCTTAAATACATCAAGTAGAGTGAGTACAGTATGGTGGAGTAACTTATTCTAACTCTAGCCAAGATCTTAATTCTCTTTTGCTAGTTAACTCAAAGTCTCATCGAAAAGTCTTGCTACGTGTTCTTAATCAAGCATATGTCTCCCTTGACATTTCCTTGGCCAACCTCAATCACATCGTCAACAACATCTTGATAAATAATTGCATCTTATTCTTAAATGATGAGATTCTAGTTGAAGGACATAATTATACCAAGGCATTACATATCTTGGTTATTTATCATAACTACAATATGTCTCATGTCCTCATTAATAATAGATTATCTTTGAATGTTGTGCCTAAAGACACTTTAAAATAGCTACCAATTGAAATCATCATCATAGTGCCAAGTCATAAGACTGTTCAAGCAATTAATGGCACAAGACATAAGGTCATAGGAATTGTTAAACTCCTAATATAGGTGAGGCCGTGCACTTTTAACATACCTTTCTAGTTTATAGATATTAAGACTACTTATAGTTGCTTGTTAGGTTATCCATGGATTCATATGGTAAAGGCCATTCCTTTCACCTTGCACCAAAAAGTGAAATTCATTATGGGTGATCAGCTAATAAAAGTTTGAATAAAATATGACTTGCTCGTTTCTTGACTACTAAGAATGCCTTATGTTGAGGCAATTGGAGAAGCATTGAAGTGTGCATTTCATTCCTTTGAAATTGCAAATGTGACCCCTTATGCAACAGAGTCATTCCTTAAAATACCACCTTAGCCATCTGAAGCGTTGCTAAAGCAACCAAAGTAATGATGAGAAATGTTTATCCTTTAGGCAAAGGAATTGGGAAATATCTATATGGTACAACTACTTTTATACAACCTAATGGGCAGCAAGATCATTCTATAATTGAATATCAAGCCAACCAAAACAATAATATTCAAGGATACTTGGAAGACAAGGCGACTGAGCTTATGTTACCCTTAACTCATTACTTTAAGAGTGTAGAGTTTATTAATCAAGCCTAGGATGATCATGATACATTAACTAAAGTCATTGTTAAATATAGTGCTTTAACAATCCTTGCAATCTATAGAGGAGAAGAAGAATCACCACTTCAAACTTTGTTGATTTAGTTATGTAACTCTGACCCCCCTATGAATTGCTAGGCTTGGGAGATTCCTCAACCACTCAAGTCTTTTGAAAAGTAATGCAATCTAAATACCCCTTATATGTTGATGCCCATGAAATCCAGAAAAAGCTATTTAATAAAATAGGTGACCTATTGCCATATGTTAGCCAATAATTTATGCTCGTGTCATTTGCATCCATAACTTTCCCATAAATTATTTTCTTACCATTTGCTTATATCATTCTAACAATGCTTGTTCATTTTTTATACTTTCTCATTTATTATCCAAGACACTAGAAGATGAGATTGATAATCTAATTAGTGCTTATCTTAAGGTAAAATCTAAGAGTACCCTTAACATGCCAACCTAAGATGATTCTAAGGATGAAGAAATCTCATTAAATCTCTAATGACTAATTAAACAAGAAGAAAGGTGATCCATAGTCAAAATGGAACCAGATGAATTTGTCAACTTGGGTGCTATAGGATGCTAACAAGAAATTAAAGTTAATGCAAGGCTTCCTTAATAAAGTAGGTAAAGTATGATTCAATTGCTTAAAAAATACATAAAATCTGCAAGTACCCTTGACATGCCAGCCTAGGGTGATCCTGAGGATGAAGAAATCCTGTTAGATCACTAGCAATTGATTGAACAAAAAGAAAGGTGATCTATAGTAAAAAAGGAGCTAGTTGAATTTGTTAACCTAGGCATTACAGGATGCTAATGGGAAATTAAAATTCGCATAAGGCTTCCTTAAGGAAGTAGGCAGAGTATGATTTGATTGCTTGAAAAATACATAAATGTATTTGCTTGGTCATACTAGGCCAGGTTTGAAAACTGATATGGTAGTACTTAAACTCCTATTAAGACTATAATGCATACCTGTGCAACAAAAGTTCAGGAGAATAAAGCTTGATGTTTATTATGATCAAGAAGGAATTCAAAAAGCAATTGAATGTAAGATTTATTTATGTGGTAAACTAATTAAATTAGGTAGCCAACATCATGCTAGTGTTAAAAAAAGATGGTAAGTTTACATGTGTGTAGATTATAGGAATATGAATAAGGTAAGCCTTAAAGATAACTTCCTTTTGCTTTATATCGATGTCTTGGTAGATAACATAACATTCCATTCAATGTTTTCCTTTATGGATGAGTTCTCAAGATACAATTAAATTAAGATGACACTTTAGGATATGAAGAAAAAAACATTCATCATAATGTGAGGCACCTTTTACAACAAGTTCATGCCATTTGGCCTTAAGAATACAAGTGCCACCTATTCCATGATATGATGCATAAGGAAAATTGAGGTTTATATCAATGACATGATCGCCAAATCTTAAGCATATGAAGATCACTTGATAGTTCTGAAGAAGTTATTTAACTGACGAAGAAAATTTCAACTTAAGTTTAATGCAACCAAATGCACTATTGGGGCAACCTTGGGCAAATTGCTAGGCTTCATAATAAGTTAAAAAGGTATCAAAGTTGATTCTGACAAAATTAAAGTCATATAGGAAATACCTACATCTTCGACACCAAAAGAGGTGTGAAGATTCCTAGAAAGAATTAACTACATTTTCAAATTCTTATCCCAATTAATTATAACTTGTGAACCTATACATGAAATGCTTTGAAATAACAATCCAAGGTAATAGGAAGACTAATGTTAGGAAGTCTTCAAAAGAATCATAAATTATCTCTCTAACCCTTTAGTTCTTATGCCATCAGTCCCACACCAACCTTTTATATTATATCTCATTAAATGGGAACAATGCATTGATTTTTCTTGGGACAACACGATGAAATAAGCAGAAAAGAAAAGGCTATCTATTACCTCGGTAAGAGATTCACCAATTTGAGTCTTCATATTCATATTTGGTGAGAATTTATTGCTTTTTAGTGTGGATAACCCACCAACTTTGGCAATATATGTTGCATCACACCACTTGGCTTATTGTTAAAGATGATCTCCTCAAATATATCTTCGATAAATTGGCATCATCATGATAGATGGCCCATAATAGGTTCATTTGTTGGAATATGACATTCAATATGTTAATCACAAGGCTGTCAAAGGTTGCACGATAATCAATTTTTTTGGTAAATTTAGCCATTCTTGATTACAAGCCCTTGTAGTTTGAATTCGCAAATAAAGACATCATTACCATAGATCAAACTACAGAAAATGGTGACAAAACAACAAATGAATAGTGATAAGGTTTAATGGGGCATTCAGTGCATTAGGGTATGAAATTAGAGCTATCCTCATTTCTCTTACAAGCAAGCAATATCCAATTGCAACAAAGTTGCAATTTGATTGTACCAACAATATGATAAAATACAAGGCATGTACAATGGATTTACTATATAACTTATAGAAGGAGGCCATGAATTTCAAGGTATATGGTGACTTAGTATTGGTGATCTATCAACCATTATATGCTTTTGGGAAACACAAGACCATAAGATTGTTCTTTATCATTAGTACATAAAAAATTTAATGGTGTAATTTGATTATATCACTTTTAACCACATCTTAATAGAACAATTAAATCTCTAATGCTCTAACAACTTCAACAATAATGTACAAAGTTGATTATAAAGCTAATGCCTTAGTGATCCATTTTAATGCCCATTACACTCTAGCACACTACATGAATATAAAATGAGAGATAAATGACAAACCATGGTATTATGATGTAAAGCATTACCTTAAATCCTGAGAGTATCCTAAAGGTGTAAGCAAGAGTGATAAAAAAAACTTTATGAAGATTGGCAATGAATTTCTTCTTTAGCAAAGACATCTTTTACAAATGTAACTATAACTCAGTCTTATTACATTGTGTAGATGTGACTGAGATGGAAATAATTATGAAAGAAGTACATGAATAGTTGGGAAAATCATATGCAACTTGTCTTGCCATGGTTTGAAAAATATTAAGAAGGATACTAATGGTTGACTATGGAATCAAATTGCTTCTGGTACACTAAAAAATGCCATGAATGTCAAATATATGCATATAAGCTACATGGAACACCAATTCCATTGCATATTATGACATCCCCATGACCTTTCTCCATGTGGGAGATAGATGTAATTGGCCCTATTACCCTAAAAGCATTTAATGGACATTGATTTATCCTAGTAGCAATTGACTACTTCATAAAATGGGTCGAAGTAGCTTCCTATGCGAATATTGCTCGTAAGGTAGTTATCAAATTCATCAAGAAAGACATTATATGTCATTATGGTGTGTTAAAGTGACTAATCATAGATAATCTTACCAACCTAAATAACAAAATGATTATTGACCTTTACTACCAATTCAAAATCAAGTATTATAACTTTGTCCCATATGGACAAAGATAAATGAGGTAGTTAAAGCAGTAAATAAAAATCTTAAGCCAATCATTGAAAAAATGACAATTACTTTCAAAGATTGGCATGAGATGTTGTTCTTCACCTTGCATGCATATCACACCACCATAGGTATTTTTATCAAGGTAACTCCATTTACATTGGCCTATAGGATTGAGGTAATCTTACCCATAGAAGTTAAAATTCCTTCCTTAAGCATTTTGATGGAAGCATAACTGAAAGAGGCGGAATGGGTTAGTATTAGATATGAGTAACTAAACCTCATCGAAGAGGAAAGATTGAGTGTGATCTACCATGGATAATTGTATCAAAGTTGAATGAGATGTGCACATGAAAAGAAAATGTGGTTTTGATACTTCAAAGAAGGTGGCTTAGTCCTTAAAAGGGTCCTGCTCATTAAAGCAACCAAAAGGGCAAGTATGCTCTGAATTACGAGGGTTTATATGTTGCAAAAAAGACATTTTTAAGTGGGACATTGATTTTGATTGATATGGATGACGAAGATGTCCATTAATGTAGACATAGTTAAAAAGTATTTTTCTTAAGCAATAACTAAGTATGAAATGGACCAATCACCAACTACCAACTAATAAAAAAGATCAGAAAGGACAATATATACGATTATGTAGACAGGGCTTACATGTAAGGGGCATTTGAATAACCATTAATAGAGTAGTTAGATTGGACTTAGACCAAGTTACTAGTTACATTATCAGTCTCTATTAACCCTTATAAACTTAGCCTTACAATCTTTTTTCCATTTTATGTCTTTTTTTGATTATTGCACATAAATTAATTACTTTATGAATAACAACTTTTTTTCAAATCTTGAAACAAATGCAGTTGATATAATCATATTTATTTTATTGATATGTGCCAATGGGCATACAAAAATAAATATGGCATAGATTGTATTTCTTTGTTTGAGACATTTAGGGCTACAAGCAATCATTCCAAATCCATGCTTAAATCTCTTAGGCAATACTGACAAGTAAAAGTGAATTAATAATGCAAGCAAGCTAAGACTACCAATTAGTAATTCAAGTAAGCATATAAAAAAAGCCCATCTTATAAATGAAGGATATGAACATCTAATTCATATCTCTTAAAAGCAAGGCTGCATAGTCAAAAAAGGGTCCAAGTAGTAGATCAAAAAAGAAAAAAAGGGCAAAATAAAAAAAGGCAAAATTAGAAGACATGGCAAAAGAGCAAGAAACAAGGCAAAAAGACAATAATGATATGCCTGGATTAGAAAAAAATTCTCTCTAAGTATGAGGAAAGATAAACTCTTAATAAAATTAACATCTAATATACATTTAAAAATCTAACATATAGTTATGTCATTTAAAAGGAGAGCTAACAATCAATATAACTCTTAGATTAAACCTAGAGTTAAAAATTTGCTTTTGAGGTACTAATTGCATCAGTGTACTACAAAGGGTGCTCACCCCTTTTTAAAGGTTTCAAGCTAAGTGGTAGTATCTGTCCAATCCTTTCTTTAAAGCCCAATCAACTGATCTAAGTACAAATCTTACAAGTTAAAGACCTATATAATATTAAAATAAACCAATAAAGAAGCAATTTGAGATTGATGATCAAGATCAAGTCAATTTTTCTATAAAATGCCAGCATTTATTAGAGATCTAAAGGGCTTACAAAGATAGTGCACATTTAAGAGGTAGAAAGGGCCAAAATAGGCATTTAGAAATAAGATGCATACAACAAAGAGGCAATTAGAATTTAGGAGGTCAAGAGAATATTTGTTGGCCAAGAAAACAATAATGAGCAATTAAATGCATCAAAGCTCCTTTTTGTATCCAAAATAAATCATTATAGCATTTAAAGCAAGTCAAAAACCGTAAAACATCCTATGAATATGCACACATATCAAACCAAATAGAGAAATTTCTCCTTTGAGCTAACAACGTTGGAAACTAAGGTAGACAACTCAATTTTGAAGATCCTTTTATTTTTATTGCATTTTTAAGGACCTAATTATACAAATAATCCCAATATTCACCCTTAATTATAACCAAATCAAGTATTAATGGCTAAATATCCAAACAATCTCATTGTTTTACTAGTGAGTAATAAAATTGACATAAGTAAATAGAATCAATTAAATCAGTATGACAAATGGTAATTTTCCATCAACAAAAAATATTAGCACCCTACACACATAACCACACATATAATCACTTAGAAATTGACAAGAAATCACTTATATGGAGATTGTAGTACATTTTGATCCTTTTTTTTTTATCCACTACTTTGTAAGAACACCAAAAAGGTAATCTTTTCTTTTATTTCCTTTTTACTACTTTATTTAAATGTCAACACAAATGTAACATTGGAAAGAAAAATGAAAAATACTCGAAACAATTTGCATCCAGTAGTCGTAGGGGTTGTCGACCATGGTTGTCGGTCACCAAAATTGGACGTCACCTTTTTTGGAATCCTTGCAAGTCAATTTATTTACACAAGAAGATGGAGTCACAAAGGAAGGTGGGAAACACACCGTCATTGTGTCGTCACTGCACTTGCAGTTGACTAATGACATTTTTGCCCTAGGACAACATTGGTTGGCGCGCCGTATCCTACTCATCCTAATGGTATTCTTCACTCGCTGAAAGAAGCCCTAATCGGTGGATGCTCCTGCCAATTTCAACCTTTGATCCACCTCCCTTCTGGCCACCACTGCAATACAAAATTGATTAGTTTAGCATCATGTGATTTACCCATCGATGTATTTTTTTGCCCCAATCAAAGATTGACGGTCGACCACCCTCCTCTCGTTACAACATCCATACCAAAATCAACCCAAAAACATTGTTTCAAAGTCATATTTCAATGTCTCTTACTAGAAGCACCCTTTAAAAATTGTTACAAAGGTGTTTACAAGTTTAAAAACTTGAAATTTAGTGAATGAAGAGATATTGTTAGAGGGGGTAAGAATTAGACTATGAAAACTCAAATTTGGGTTTTTGGAGGACAAAGAAACTATTGGGAGGGTCTGTAGTTGAGGAAAAAAGACAAGAAAGAAAAAGAGAAAAAAAAAAACAAAACAATGTGTGGAAGGAAAGGGAAAAAAGCAAAAATAAAACGGTGCGTGGAAAGAAAAAAAGAAAAAAAGGAAAAAAAGGGGAAACCAAAAACAGTGTGAAGAGCGAAAGAAAAAATATAAAAAAAGAAAAAAGAAAAAAAATCCAAACAAACAAGGACGTAGAGTTTTCGATAGCAACCCAATTTTAGGCATTCTAAGTGAGCTTAGAATAATGTTATTTCTTTTTTGATTTTCCTTTTTTTTATAAATAAAGTCACTAAAAAGGATTATTTAAAGCATTCCAAAAAAGTAGGAAGAGAAGAATAAATAAATAAAATATAGACAAAAATACAATAGAAATGTGTAAATTACAGTACCATCATATGCAACAGGCATTTGGGTTGATTGCGGCATTTGCTAAACATAATTGAGCTCTCGGACTCACACCTAAAATGATTGGTAGCAACTCCGAAGTTAACATGCATTAGGACACTTTTCTCAAATAATATGATTGTCATTAAACCATCATATAGGAAGGTTTAGAAACAAGTATATAATCACCGTTTTAGGACATATTACAATCAAATTTATGGAAAGATTGCATAAGGACTATGAAAAAGTAGGTAGTTGGGAGGGTAGAGTAACACTACAAGTGAGATAGAGGTTAGAGAAAGTTTTAGTAGCTATTAGGCATTGGAAGTTAATTCTTGTTAGTAATGAAGAGTTTCAAGTTTTTGATGTTGCAAAGAAATTCTCAAGGGACCTTAAAACAAAAACATGTAGTTACAAGGAATGGATGTTTTTAATAATTCTCTACAAACATGTTGCTTGTTGTGTTGGTCACACTAGAGGAAATTTAGAGGACTTGTGTGTTGACTATCTCATTGTGAAAAAATATCTGGCTGCCCATAAAGAGGAAGGTTGACTCTATGTATGGAAACAAACTCATTTGGTCACTCGGTGTGAAGAGGAAGGTTAGAAGGCCAAAGAAGTTGATAACAAGAGAAAAGGGAGAAGCAAGGTTTGACAAAAAGAGGGCTTGCACTATGTGATGTGGCAAATGTAAAAAACTTGGTCACAATGCAAGATCTTGTTCTAATGTAAAAAATTTAATTCACTTAACCTGTTATGATTGGAAACAAAGAGGCAAGGAGCACAAGTGCTGCCAATAATCATAGTGAAATGCTAAAGCCAGCTTTAGTGCAAGCAAGCAAAAGGACTAACAAAAGATCCAATTTTGAGCCATTTGAACAAAACAAGATATTTCATTTGATGTCCACATACTAATTCTACCTCCAAATTGAGTCCACAAATAAAAACAAAGTATAAATGTCTTGATGTTTAAGGAAAGAAGAATGAATCTAAAGGTGCATCACAGGAGAGATGCATTCTAGATTCATAGCCTCAACCTATACAAACTTCAAAATAATCTCTCTAGTGCAAAGCATCTAAATTTCTGTCATCACATTAATGCCTTCAATTTCATTTAGTAAATATGGCACAGTTGTTAATATGTATAGAATCATAGTGCAACATAATAAAATCAACATAAACATCTTCATGATGCAGTGTGCACCTTTAGGTCGTGCATCTTCACATATAACTTAATAAACTCTCCTTTGATTGCATGCATTTCACATGCAAGGCCTCCAAAATCCACTTGATTTTCCCTCAGGGTCACTACAGTTTGAGGTTCATTAACTTTTGCATTCTCTTCACTTTACATGTTCATTAGTAGATACCATCTAAAGAAGCTTGCATTCCAACTTTTGTCACCACATCATTGGTGTTATAGCTTATGCTTGTTTCTCTTTGACTCAAAACCTTAAGTAAAGACCCTTTATGCCATTTTCAATGGTATTTTTGTTACTAAATCTAACTTTAATTAATGAAAAATTAATTAAAGATGTTTTTGGTTATTTCATAAATAGTTTCAGATGTTTTAAGTAACTTATAAAATTAGGCAATGCAATCCATAAATATGCCCTATTTATAGGATGTAAAAGGCAATTTACCCGACCAAACATAGTTGATGAGTATCCATTATCTATTCAATTCATGTTAAAAAAAAAAAAATCAAATGGTACATTAATTTTTACATAAAGATATAATTGCCATTTTATAAATATCAGTTCTCACTCTCTCTACTTTCATATCATATCCAAATAGAAAAAATTTACTCTCTATTTATTTTTTTTCTCATTCATTTCGAATTTATTCAAATAACTAACAAAAAATATTATTTTTTTCTCCTTACTTTCTTTCTTACAATTTTATTTCATATCATATCTGTAGTGTTTGTTAGGCTTGTAAGAAAAAAGTAAGTAATTGAAAAAAAAAAGATGAAAAGGAATTAGCATGTGTTCGGATAATCGATGAGAAAAAAAGTACTAAGAAAACGGTGAAAAAATTAGGGGTGAGACCCAGCAAAAATTTTTTTCACAAAAGTAATAATAAAATGTGTAAAAGTAATTGTCCTATGTAACATTACGTGAAAATTTAATTTTGAAAATATTACCCTTAGTGAAAAGAAAAACCCTCTCACATGTAGATCCCACTATTCTTCGGAGTTCATCACATCGTGTGCCTAAATATCTTCCAAAACAACACTCATTGGACTGGCAACGCCAACCAATTCACTTTTTTTTTTTTTTCCTTTCTTGGTCAACACCTTACATTCTCTTAAGAATTTGTAGCTACACGCATAGCTTTTTGGTTAGCCTTCTAAACAACACTACATTACTAAGTGTTACAAAATAAAAATTAAGATGAAAAAAGAAATCATGTTAATTAGATGAATAATTTGATTTGATAACATGAAAGTATTTACACTGGTCATTTTTTAAAAGAAAAATTATGATTAGTTACAAAAAAAATAAAAAAGAAGAATCCTCAATTCATCTATTAAAGATATAATTATTAATTTATAAATATTAATTTTTAATATCCCTACTTTCTTACCAAATTCAAATAAAAAACTTTACTTTCTATTATTTTTTTCCTACTAATTTCTAACTTATTCAAATAACCAATAAAAAAATTATTTTTTTCTCACAATTTTCTTTCTCACACTATTCCAAATCAAAACAAAGGTTTGGTGTAATGAAAAGTTTCGTTTATTAAAATATGATGATTATGGATTGGAGTCATATCAACAATATTTTTGTAAAAATAAGAGTAAAACTCTATACATCTAATATTTCTTTAGATCCCATACATATAAAAGTTTTGTGTACTAAACAACTTTTTAATATATATTTAAATATTTTATATTAATATTATATTATTCATTTTAATATATTTGTATATACATGTTATAAATAGTATAAATATAAATAATGTGTATAATATACTTATATATTTTTTATACAAATCAATATAAAAAATAAAAATAAAAATATAATTTTATCTATTCTAATAATAATATATCGTAAATAATATAAATATGCATAATGTATATAATATACTTCTATAATTTTGAAACAAATTAATATGCAAAAACATTGAAAAAAATGTAATTTCACTTATAATATAATAATATAGTAATAATATGTAATGTGAACATATAAATAATAACAATAATATATAATTTTATTTATAATATATAATGTGTATAAATAATAATAATAATAATATAATTCACATAAAAAATAAAAATTAGTTAAAAATAAAAAAAAAATATTTTCTAAAAAATTAGCATTTTAACCTATGGCTAATCCAAACCTACCATACCTTAAGTGACCCAAACCCAAAATCCAACTCTAACGTAATGTGACTTGTAAATAACCTAACTTAAAATGATCTATACCTAAAATAACCTAACTCAAACTTGTTTGATTTGACTTATATCATGCCCCTAAACTAGATCGATTCTAAGTTTCATTGTAGAGTTACCTTACATTTACATTCTTTGTAATGAGAAGATTCTATATAGGTGGTAGTATGCAAGACAAAATTCTTAAATATGTGATAACGCCCAATGATTTTAAACTACTCTTCATGATGAGGTTACCTCTAAGGTTTAACACATTTAATTTTTGCAATCTCAACATATCATTAACAATTCTAGTTACATTTAGATTGTTCTCGTGTATGCCTAACTATTCTAAGTTTTTCAAAGAAGTTAATCTGCCAAAAAAAATAAAAAGTGTGTTATAATAGCATAGTATTATGACCTTAGGAGAAAACAAGAAAAGAAAAATAATTAAATTAAGAGAAGTGTGATACTTGTTGCAAAAATATATATCCCCAAGTTGTTTGCACCAAGATTTAATGTCCTAAGTGATATGAGGTAAGGATACTTACAAAGGGTAAGATTTTGCTATTGAATTTATTGACTCTTAGATTTAGAACTATCAAATTCTTGGACACCTTAAAATCTGCTATATATAGAATGTTTAAATGCTATTTTGCCAAAGGCATTTTTAAACACAAAAAATATAAGACTAATCACATATTGAACTCAACTTTATAAATTAAACATTTCACAATGGCTTTAATTTTGCTTATTTGGATTTATTCTTGCAAAACTTAGTAGATTATAACAACAAATGTACATGCTTGCATAATTTATTAGTTTGCTTATTGCATATAATGAAAGCACTAATAACCCCACAAGTTTTCAAATTTTGAAATATTATTTATTTTTTTTATCCATTAAGAGATCCATTGTGTTGTGAACTATATAATAAGGTTAGTTTTTCATATTCTTATTATTCTTGCACCCTTTTCCTAAAGTTAGAACCTAAGATCCCTAGATAAATGTTTAAACTTTTAACCATTGTGGTGTCTCCTTAAGGACATTATTTATCCTTTTTTTATGCGAAAGAAAAAATAGGAAAAAAAAAGAACATTAAAGAAAAAATAAAAAGGAAGAGAAAGAAACACACACACACAATCTCCTTATGTTTTCTTGCTTGAATTTCACATTTATTGTGTCCTTTTTTGTGTGTGATTTGTTAGTATTATTTCTTTGTGTGTGCTATCCTATGTTAATGGTGTGATTTTAATTTGTTCTAATGATTGTTTTGAGTTTTTTTTTTTTATTGTTTGATCTCTTTTATTTTTTATTTTTTTGGTTATTTTTCTACTTATTATGTACATATGCATAGTGTTGGAAATTAAAGACATAAATTTCCATACAAAAATTTCTATTAAAAGTAAAATAACTTAACTAGAGTTTATCTCATAATTTAGGATTGTAGGTTAAATCACTAACCTCCACATCATCATGAACAATGCAAGGTTAAAGTAAAGTCACATTGGAAATCAATCATTTTTCACAACCCAAACATCTAAAGATATCAAAACAACTGTAGACCTTTTGTTCTCTCTATTTCTTTAGTTTAGAGGCTAGTGTCTCCATGTGTTGTACATCTTACAAAGAATCATAAAGAGATTATATAGTGGTTACTTATACAACCATCAAGCCTTTCAGTTGCCTAGTTATTAATGTCATATTTATTAGTTTGGGTTAGTTTAATCAAATTATTATAGGCATTAACTTGAACCTATAAACCAACATCTCTTATTTGCACATAATGGGTACTCTTAACCTAACCATATATTTATTTGATTTTCTTAAACATCCTTTTATATTTGGTAAATGAGTTGTATGATTTGTGAACACACCTACACTTGGGAACCCAAATTATATGCTTATGAAGGACAACATAATAGCTATAACCCTCAGAGAAAATAATAGTTATAATTATATCTTGTAATGCCTAAGACTTATTTTGTCACATTAATCACAGTTTACTTAATCCCTTGATGGCTAAACTTGATGCATTTTCTCATCATGTATCTATTGTTATACTTAATAGTTATACCTAATCCTTATTGAGATGATATAATTAACTGGTCAATGAATACATATAATGAAAAGTTTGACAATAATAGTTTTCCTTCCACATTTATGGCTATTAGTATTAATCCAATTGTTTTCTTAAACATATTTGGAAGATCGAATCTCTTGTGACTATAAGTAACATACTAAAGTAACAATCATTAAATTAACTCCTCAAGATGTAGTTGGAAATAATATAAAGCATCCATAGAGACTCTATTATTGCCTTAAGGGACTCACAATGAAAAAGCACGAATCAATTCTTCTACATCTTTTATTTGTCATTCAATTAATAGGCTTGGTATAAATCATGTATTAAAGTAAGTTTTCTTTTCCTTAGAATTTATCTCATTTTACTTAGTTTCATGATAACTCATCATATAGATTTTGGCTCAATTTCTTTCTAAGTACTTACTCTTCAAAATGCTAAACTAAGATATAACACCAAACTTTGCATGTGTTATATAAATAATGGATAATCCATGCCAACTTAATTTTAATTTAGTCTTTATCTTTGAAACCTTATCTTTACTCTTCTAAGGTGACCAACAAATTTGAATGATATTTTCTCTAAATTGTTCCCTTCACTCAAATGGTTTCATCTTCACTCACTCTCTAGGCAATAGAAGTGATTGGTCGTATGAGCAAGTCAATCTCAACCTATGTGGCATACCTTTCAACAATATGTTCGAATGCTTGTATATATGTTAATAACATATTTAATTGTTGCTATAATTCTATATTAACTTCAACATATTACAATTTATGTAAATATATAAGTCTTTAATCAATTTCACAAAACTAAATAGGAGACTTTTTCATTTATGTTGCTATATCTATTATTAAGTTTTACTTTAAGTCAATATAACTAAGCTTAATGTCTTGCTTAAGATGTTTCACTTAAGTACCACTTACTAATTTGTCATCTAAAGATACTTGCAATCTATGACAATTTCCAACATTTTAAAGATTTTTTCAAGGAAATATTATCACTCCTTGCAACTAAACACTTGCAACAAACTTTCTCTGTTTACATAAGGATATATATGTACACTTCTTGCTTTTGTATGCAATTGTCTCACCATTAAGCAAGCAAACAAGTTAATCCACCATTTTGTGCTTAATCAAGTCATTATTTTCAATAACAACTTAACGCCATATTAACTGCAATTTCTCTCTTTATGTCACTTCTAGTGACCAAAATAGTAACTCATAACATTCATGAAGAATTCATATATCAATTTGATTTCATTTTGTTTACATGTATGAAATCAAAACTTTTATTGAATTGAAGGTCTATTATATAACTGGAACATATAATACCACTTGCCATTTGTAGTACTAAATTGTGATACTATTACTATTTCACTACATAATTTAAGAAGTTAATAAATACATTATAAGACTCAAATTTTTTGACTTAGTTATGGAATGTTAATAGGGCTACATTTTTCTAATGAAATTGTTCAAGAGCTTTTCTTAAACAATTCATCAATTTTGATCATTAAACTAAGGACAATTATGTTAGTGTAATTCATCCTTGTCCTTTTACCCTAAAGTATATGATAATCATACTTTAATAATTTTCATGAACTTCATATAATCTGTAATTACTCATGTGTTTACCACCATAAAGATATAGATTTGCAAATTAAGTGCCAAAACACTTAATATACATATAATGGTCCTTATGGATCATCATAAATTCACATATGAAATTTGTCTATTGCAATTTCAATACTACATACGAGTCAATTGTTTTAGGTCAAATATTAAATAATAGAGTTTGCAACCTTTGTACTCTTGACATATCATAATGGCATCGCTATCCATTCAATGCATTTATATTTTAGCCAATTCTCTACATAGGAATACAACTTCCTCATATGTTTCATGTAATTCTAGATCTACATGTGGAACAATGATGAGTTTATGGTGAATCAAGTATAAACCTTAAGGTTTATAATATAAATAAAAACCTTCTTATTTGATCACATTTTCTTTTTCATTAAATGAATTTGATGTCTTTGTATCCATCTATATTACATACATTTAACATTATATTAATTATTTTTTTTTTGTACCTAAATAGAAATCTATCATGTCTTAGACATGATTAAATTTCATTGCTTTCTTTTTTATTGCTATATACCATTCACAATAAGTAAGGTATGGGAGGATTTCAAATTATTTTGAACTCTCAATCATCTTCACTAATAGCTAACTTAGCATCTCTTTCAATACTTAAATTTCTTGAGTGAGATTATTCTATGACTACTTTCATGCAACAAAACTTCCTAACAACTAAATGCTCTTACTAACTTAAGTGGGATGAGACACATCATTGCATATCTTAACTTAACAACTTAGCAAACCATTTAGTTCATAATCTTTTAATTCAAAATAAATTAAAAACTTATTCAACTACATTCCTACCAAAAACTCTTTTTCTTTTTTTCTTTCAAAATGTGATATCTCATAAGTTTAATTTACTCATTTTCCCTTATGTTTGCTTATAAATGAATATAGCAACCTTTGACGATATTCATCAAGTCTTTAAAGATACATCTCTTGCATCTTTAGGCATAAGTCTCACTCTTTAGTGAAAGGTTATAAATGGTAACAACTCATCTTAAAGTTATAAACTACATAAATCAAACTTCTTGCATCTTGTAAATTCAAGGCACAAGGTTAAAAATATAAAACACACTTTCTTATGCATCTTTAATTATGATATTTGTAAATTTCTTTCTCACATTATCATTAACCTTACAAGTTTTTACAACTTGCTATTTCTCCTACTATAATAATATTTTATTACAAAGTTCCTTAAATAGCTAGTGACATTATTTCTTTATTTTCATTATAAAGCTCAATGTAATGCTCAAATAAATACTCATACTTTGATCAATTACTATCATTTTGACTTACCCATTATTTATTTGTTCATTTATTGTATTGATTCTTAACAACACAAATATTGTTTAAAAGCATCATAATATTCAAACTAGTAAGAGATTATATATATGACCAAAAGCTTGAAGTCATCTAATAATTTAATGAAAATGTGAGTTCAATACTTTGTCTTTGCATTCATTTAGCTTATAAATATCAAAATGGATTAATACAAAAAGAAATATAGTTTTGATTACCTTACTTGAATTTGTTTTTCTAATTAGGTCATAGTTGTATTTAGGCTTATCAACATAAGAGAGTGAGTTTAATAGACTTTTATTTATCTTAACTCTTAAACTTTTGTTACACAACATGACATAATCTCTTATACACAATGTTGACATCAATACTCTCTTTAACTTGATGTAACTAAGGAAAAGCAATCATTAATATGAACTTTATTGTCCATACAATTCAATCCTTAGGCAAAAGCTATAATAAATGATATCACATGAAACATTTATACTATGGGTATGAGAGTTTAGGCTCTGACCCAAAAAGAAAGGATTATGACAAAAACCAAATCTTGCCCAACTTTAACAAGTTTGGACATCATGTAATAATTGAATTTAACCACCATGCAATTTCACTTGTAACTTACAACATCCCTTGGCATTCAGACAAATCTCTACACATCTATTACATCTTTATAACATTCAACAATGCTTCATTCATGTTCTAAGTTCTTATAATATATAGTTCGTTACTCAAAAACTACCATCCACTTAGGAAAAGATCCAATGAGTAATACCAATTGAGAATCTTAAATGCGAATAAAAGGTAAACTATAGGTCTATTTTTTTTTTATTATTATAAGCTTAATGCCTAAATGCATTTAAGAGCTTTTGACCTTACTTATCATAACCTCAACCATTGGTTTTGTCCTTCTATTCATTAACATGTTCATATCTCATAACAATTGCTTTTGCCCTTTTTATTCCTTTCCAAACTACTTCTACTAATGTACTTACCACTCGAGTCATATATAAGTAATAAAGTCATATTTGATGAGTTAAGTCATATTAAAGAAGACTTAGCAACTTTTAAATGCTTATCTTCGAGTGCAAATGACATTTAATGTCATAAAATTACCAAATACAATCATTTTATGTCATGCTTTATTCGTTCTCCTAACTCATTGGAAAAGATTAAATAACAACTCATATTTACTGCTTAATTAAAGGTCAAAATTGATATAATTAATTTTAGCAACTAACATCACTTTTTATTAATGTCGTCAAATATTACAATATGAGTGTTTTATGAAGATTTTAATATTCATATTGGCTCTTTAAGCTCAATCATGAATATACCTTTAAAGTCCATATTTAGAGCAAACCATTTCATTTGACAAATAAAATATTTCTTAAAGCCTTTAATGAGATCAAGTTTCATACTTTTAGCATCTTTATGCAAGTAACATATAACTTTTAATAATTTGTTATAGACTAAATAGTTCCCTAATCTCTTTATGGTATGTGATATATTCACTTCTAAATTTAAAACATGACATGATATAAAGTCTTCAATACATTCCTCTCTTTGAATTATACTAGATTTTGCAAAAATAAATTCCTTAATTTCTTCCATTCATATCCAATTCATTCAAAGCAAGATCTAGTTGCCATGATTTATGGACAGGACAAAGAGACACTAGCATAGGATAATGCTAATATAACAACACATGTATATTTATTTTGCAACGAACTCAACTAAACTAAGGGTAATTGAGCAAAGGGTATGTGATTAAAATTTCACTATGCTTGTTATCATCTCTCATATTCAATATCTAATTAGCATTATTTTAGTTAATTTTTGTAAAATTTTAATTCTATAGATGAGAATTATTCTTAATTCTTTCAATCTCTGAACTCCCATTAGAATTTGTATTTTTCACTGAGGTTAATATTCGTCATGTCATTTTTAACATGCATGTTATGTGAGATAGACAATAATATATGCCTATCACTTCATAGTAAAATTAGCCTATATAATTATTTGTTTTGCAACAAAATCTATATTCATTTTTATTGCAAAACCTAGTATACAAAGGCCTCACATTTAGAGCACTTAAGTTATTCTTGGACACCGGCGGCGATAGCCAGGTTCTGTGTCCAACATAAACCATCGGGTTAACAAGACACGTGGTGCGCACTAATTAGTTCATCATGAAACCTTTGTTTCTTGTTTTTGAACAAGTTGAAACCTTGGTTTCCAAAGAAACCGCACAGGCCTTTTGACATGCGCAGTAACTTACTTTAGGCCATTATTAAGTTATCTAGCAAGGTGGTGGTTTTACATGACATTGGTCCAAAAACACAGGTTGCTTGATTTTATCATCTTTGAGTGCATCAACTGTGCATGTGCCAAAACCGTTCCAGCAATTTCCTTGACAGTTTCCCACTCGCCCTTGTGCACGAGCACAATCACGGTGCGCGCCACTTACCTTTGCTTATTATTATTGTAAAATGATAGGCGGAAAAGAGAAAATGGGACAACAAAGAATCAGTTTAGTTTTTTCTTTCTTTTTTTTTTAAAAATGAATTTTTAATGTTTTTCACTAAAATACTTCTAATATGCAACAAAAATAGTAAGATATGCAAAAATCACAATAATATGCTCAACCAACTTACTAAAAAATGAATTTCACTTTCATTGCACATTATTTTATATTTATTGTACATTTTACTACTATTATTACAGATTTAGTGTTTTTGGACGAAAAATCTATTTTTTTTTTTGAAAAAATAATAATTTTTTAACAGGAAAGCTCATTTACCACCCCATTCTAGGCTTCCATGTTAATTCTTCTCTCTGTTCATGTGGTGGGACTCATTATAATTATCATAACTGCAAAGCACATGGCAAGTACTTCAACCAAGAAATTCTAGAGTTACATGTTACACGCTGCAGTCTGTTTTAATGTCCCACGCAACCCTTTGCACAAACGCGTCATCTTCCTCAGCAAATCTGGACGCGATTTTTTTACTAACAGAATTTCTGCTTTTCGTCAAAAACTTCAAAATTGATTCTCTTTTTACAGAGATCAGATTGATACGGAAACACGAAGCAGCTATGGGAACGGACACGTAAAAGCTGGAAAATAATTTGGAATTTGGACCTTACAGACAGTTGAAGGCATCTGAGCGGGAATTACTAGACAGGTTCTACTTTGAATTTTGAAATTCTTGTTGTTGAAGCCACAATGGAATATAACCGAGTATATATGCATAAATTTGTAGTAGGAGAAGGCATATGAGATGTGTAAACGAATTCCAAAAGAACTATATTCTTCTTGAGTGAGTGCCACGATCCTTCTCGACTTTACAATTATATTTATGTAGATAAGTTTAGAGAGATAAATATAAAAACAACATTTATTAAAAAATAACTTTATTGATCACTTCATTTATTTACTAATTTCGTATTATTCAAGCAGGAGATTTTGTCATAAAAAAATAGTCACTTATTCCAAAATTGCTAGTCAAAGCCTTCTGTCTCTTTCTCTCAAATTGCAACACTATTCTGTTATTTTTCTCTTTCTAAAAATCTTTGTATCCTCTATAATTTGATTGAGTTTGGAATGGATTCTTCGCTTATTTTTCAGTCCCTGCTTAATTTCCCTGAGTTTCGCGTGTGCGCATCAAAGATTGAAGCATATAATATGGCATTTGCAAGCTTATATAAGATAATATGAGTCTATATAATTTTCTTTCAAGAAAACTCAAAGTGTGAGACTTCCGTTTAAGGGCTTTAATTTTTTTAAAAGCAAACCCTAGAACTGGCATAATACCAATGAAAAAACATGCCATCAGGATAAGAAACAACTACATGCAAAAATTATTATTAAAAGTAAAATACTTCAACTGGAGTTTATCTCACAATCCAAGATAGCCAGTTGAATCACTAATTTTCACAGCATCGTGGACAACACAAAAGCAAATTACATCAGAAATCACCAATTTTCTACGGCCTAAATACCTTAAAATGTAGAAACAACCGTAGACTTTTGTTCTCTTTACTTTAATTTAGAGACCAGTGTCTCTACATGTTGCTCATCTTATAGAGAATGAGAAGGGGTGATTATATAAGGGTTACTTTTGTAACCGTCAAGCTTTTTAGTTGCCTATTTATTAATGTCATACTTATTGGGTCGACTTAGTTGAATCCACCTATTATGGAAATTTGCATGGACATAGTTGTATCTGTGTTTTTTTTTTTCCTTTTTTTGTTAATTTGTAAGTGCTTTTAGTGGTGTTGGTATTACAAAGGCTTAATGAAGCACAACCACAACCAAAAACCTTCTAGTTTAGTGTAGCAATGGAGAGACAAGAAAGAAAACCAAATTTGTTAAAGTGGTTCATCTATATCCTTGATTAAAAACTTCATTATATACAAAGATTTGAACAAGCACATCATTACAAATTTGAACCAAGCTCTAATACAAATACAAAAGTAAAGACATTCAAATACAAATTTGAACTAATTCAAATCTAATCTTAGGAATTACAAAAAATATGACAGCAAGCTTAATCAATGAAGAATACTTCTATTTGAAATTCAAGTAAAAAGCTAAATAACAACAAAATAAGCTAAGATAGCTTGAAAGGGAAGAATGGTTGCCTTTCCTTCTGCTGAAAGTAACAACTTTAATAGAAATTTGAAAAATAAAAGGGAAGCTTGCCACATGGTTGAATTTGCCAACTTGGTGAGTAATACTTCAACACCATGCTGTCTAGCTTGATACTAATGCTTTAATTCTCCCCCTTAATGCTAAAGTATTACACGTCCAAATTTCTTTGTAGGGCTTTAAACTTTTGTTTTGACAATATTTTAATGAAAATGTCAGCTAGCTACTCATCAGAAGAATAATTTACTAGATTCACCTCTTTGCTTTCATGTACTAATTTGGTGAAGTGCAACCTAATCTTGAAACATTTAGTCTTCCCATGTAATACAAGGTTTTTTTCTTTTTTCTTTTTTGGATGGCAATGGTGCATTGGTTATCATAATAAATTACAGTAGCCTTAGTTTATTCCAAATTCAAGTTAGAAAGCAACTTAATAAATAACTTAGGTTATAGTAAATACAATAGTTATATATTTTGCTTTTGCTGTTGATTAAGCAACAATGACTTACTTCTCTAAGTTTTGGCTAAAATTGTCTACTTTAAGGTTAAATACAAACCTTGAAATGCCTTTCAATATATTAGAGATCCAATCCAATCATTGTTAGTATATCCAATTAGTTTTAGTTCACTTGTTTTCTTGTACATGATTCTTAACTCAATAGTCCCCTGAATATCTCAATGCCTTTTATATTGCCTTATAGTGCAATTCACTTGGGGAATGTATATACTTAGAAAAAAGACTTACTATATGCATAATATCATATGTAATAGTTAAAAGATATAACAAATAGCCTATAAGACTCTTATATTTGGTGGCACGGTTTTCTCAACTCCATCCTTTTTTTGTAACTTTTTGCTAGTTGCCAAGGGGGTGCCAATGCTTTTGTAGCCAATTATCTGAAATTTCTTGAGGATCTTTTTAGCATACTTGAATTGCCACATTGTTTAGTTTGCTTTAGTTCCAAGCCAAGAAGTAAAGATATCTCTATAACATCATTCATGTCAAACATAACTTTCATTATTTGAATTAGCTAATTGTAACATTCAATGATTAGTAAATCATCAACATAGAGGGAGATATAAAGAACTTGGTCTCCTTAAGCCTTGACTTACAATGTAACTTTAGTTTCACTTTTATTAAAGCCAAGATTTAACAAGTGATCATTGATCCTATTGTATCATGCGCTTAAGGGCTTACTTTAAGCCATAAAGTGACTTTCTTGGTAAGTATCCCTTGCCTTCCTCTCATTTTTTGATGAAGTTAGGAGGTTATTTCATAAGGATCTTCTCCTTTAGAAAACCATCAAGGAAAGTAGATTTCACATCAAGTTGATACACTGTCTAACCTTTATATGTTGCAATTGGAATAAGCAATTTAACGGTATCCATCATAACTACTAGAGTAAATGTTTCATAGTAATCAACTCCATATTCCTATAAATATCCTTTAGCTACTAGCTTAGTTTTAAGTTTACTAATTGTTCCATCAACTTTGTACTTAGTCCTAAATATCCACTTCACAAATCTTTTTTAGACTAGTGCCTATGTTTTATTATTTTTTTTAAGAGATTGTATCTCTTCTTACATGGTTTTCCTCTAAATGGAAATTTTTAAAGTTTCTTCATAGTCTATAGGTTCGAAAATAACTTTATTTGCTCTTTCATAAATATTAGAAAGGCTCCTTATTCCTTAAACTGGGTAATCTTTATCATCTTCATCATCACTTGAATCAACTTTAAACTAAGCTTTAGTTTGATTAATTTCAAAATTGTCCCAATTCCAATGTCCATTCTCCCTAAGTATAAGATTCCTAGAAATTGAAACTTTTCTAAAATGAACATGATAAATTCTATAATTGCAAGTTGTGTTAGTATAGTCAATAAAAATTGCTATAACTACTTTTTGTTGTAATATGTCTCTTCTTTGCTTTGTAACATGAGCAAAACATATGTATCCAAATATCTTTAGGTAATTAGGCAAGGGTTAGTGTTAAAACCAAACTTCAAAAGGAGTTTGATTTATAAGAGCCTTTAGGCAATTCATACTAGCATAATGAATGTGGCCTAGCCTATTATGCCACAAAGTTAACCCATCACTAAAAACAAGTAAAGCTTGATGATGAATGTCTTTTAGGTTTAGATTAAAAATCTTCTCTTTCATAAGAATAAAAGCAAGCTCAACACCATTTGTATCAAATATTACAAAAACTTTGTTTTTGAAGACATAAACGCATCCATTTTCAAGCAGTTGGCCAATACTAAGAAGGTTTTAACTTATATTAGGTATATACAAACATTAGAAATTAGTTTTGTATCTAAGTGAGGAGAGATGAAAGAAATGCCTTTTCCTTTTACTTAAAGGAGATGTCCATTGCCAATATTGACTTAAGAGGTATATAAACCATCAAGAGATTTAAAAAACTTCAAGGTTTGGAGATATGTAGTTTGTATAACCATTGTCCACAAGTCAAGTGTCATAACTCTTGTTGGAGATGCTATTGATAATTACAAAAAGTTGCTCTTCTAGTGGTTGTTCATTACCTACCATTTGAGCTTTTAATTTGGCTTATTGATCCTATTGTAGCTAATTTTGTTTCTTCTTATAGATCTTTTTAGAATTTCCTTTTTTCTTAAATAAGTTGCAAATTATATTAGGCCTTCTCCATCAAAATTTAGGCAAATGGTTGTTCTTACTGCTATATTTGTAGGGTGGATATTGTTTCTTCCCTTTAGGTTTGTTGTCAACGGCCTTTTTTCCTTACTTTACTCCTTGCTTCTTTTTTTGTCATGCATTTTACATGTGCTTGACTTGGAAAGCACTCTCACCAATGCTTCTTGTCTTATGAGCTTCTTCTACTCTTAAACTTAAAGAGCATTTATCAACTTAGCAAAAGTAATTGTGTTAAGGTCTCTTAAGTCTTCTAAAGAAGAGATTTTGGTACATCATTACATATTTATACTAAACTCTAATACAAATAGAAAAATAAAGAAATTTAAATAAAAATTCAAACTAATTCAAATCTAATCCTAAGAATTGCAAAAAGTATAAAAGAAAGCTTGATCAATCAATCATACTTACTTCTATTTGAAATTCAAGTACAAAGCTAAAGCTAAGATAGCTTTAAAGGAAAGATCAGTTAACTTTCCTTCATTTGAAAGTAATGGCTTTAACAAAATTTTGAAAATAAGAGTAAAGATTACCTTCAAGTAGAATTTTGGAACTTAATGAGTAATGCTTCAACACCATGGTGTCTAGCTTGATCCTAGCTTCAAGGGGTAGTTTATTAATTTTTTTTGGCACTTTATTGATTGTTGAATTAGTGGAGATATACTTATTAGAGGTAATATGTTCAAAACTATTTGAAAAATTAAGGCTCTTAAATAGGCAATTGCAGATATGGTTTGGCTACATAAGATTAAAGGACAAGAAGGAAACTCCTTGCAACAAACTACTTAAAGGAGCAACTTTGATGGAGTCCCCATTTGAGGATAAAAGGGTCGTAACAATACTTAAGCCTAATAATGACTATAAGTCTACCTTTAGGTCTAGGTTAAGGTCTGGTTCAAGCTCTAACCTATAAATAGAGCTTAGGAATATGAATATGGACGATGCGCCAATGATGAGGAGGCATCATAAGTTATCTCTAACATTTGTGAACTTGTGAGGAGGCATAGTTGAGTGAGACATTGAGGGAGGATAGAGCAATTCTTTAGATGGAGTTTGATCATTTGTTGCCTTATGCATTTAGGGCACAAATAAATATATGCATCTTAACATATCTTAACAATTATGGACATCATCAATTTAGGTAGTACATTTCCTCTAATCATCCCTAGTAATTGTTCTTCTAATTTAAATTCCTTTCTTTGTGCACTCTTAGGATTATATGGATGTTGAGTGCCTACATGTTTCATTAGAATTCTTAATGACAAACTTATGATGAGTTTTAGTTAGAACTCATTTGTATGTTTAGAACTTAGATGTTAGCTTACAATGCATATAATTGGTATATATTGCCTTGTTCAACATTTGGAGTTAGGACTACATTTGCTAACTCTACTAGATCTCGATGCATAGGATAAATATTAGAATAGCAAAAGTGGTCAAGGTACTCTTATGAGGGAAAAGCATGTTAGCAACATGATTTAAAATCTAACAAAGTTTGTTTCTCAAAATTTTTTATTCATTTAATGTCATATATATTAATGGACCAACATTTATTTATTTCTTTGCATTATTAGAGTAGTAGAATAATCACGATGCTTAATCTACCTAACATATATTCTTTTTAACTTCAACTATAAAATTAAGCCCAATTGATTCTAGTTTCAACCATTTCTTTTTTAAAAAATAATTTTATAATAGAAATTGTTAGGAATTGCAAAACTATTTATCATATAAATATGTAGTTAAAACAAAAATTTAAAATTTTGTATTCTTAATAGTAAATTAAGTACTTGTTAAATATAATTACAATCTAATCTAGAAGATAAAATAATTATCAAAGTAAATTAAGATTAATGTTTAATTACATATCATAACTACTTAAATGTTAAAACTACCAAAGTAATTTGATTAATCCTTTTAATGCATAGTCTTTTATTACAATTCAATGTTTTCATTGTATTAATCTTCTAATTAGATATAAGTGTAGAATTAGTATTTAATTTATATTGTCCAATTTTATTAGTTTTTAAACATTTATATGCTCATTAATTTCATTAATAAGATCATAACTAATTATTCTTTATCATTCTATTTTGTGCAATAATTTCTTAAATTGATATTCATTGAGAACAAACAAAATATTCTTCAATAATTATTTCAAGATGACAAGTCCTTCACTAATCACTTAACTATCTATATCCTTGATTAGGACAACCTAGAAGTGAGATCAAAATATATAAATTCATATATGAGATACTTTGATAATTAAGTATAAAGATCACTTACATGACCATGACATAAGAATTTTCTCATACAAGTAATCTTTTACTTAGGAATTCTTATAGTGAGTCAATTTAATGAATTTATTCAGCTAACAAGGACTTATATGTTTGTTTAAATATTTTCATATTTTAATTTATGAGATTAACTACTTACTTTATAAGAAAAACAAACATAATGTATATTCATCTTATAGTCCCATTAATGTCTAATCTTGATAGCGTATCAACCAAAATATTTAAATATAATACTTTAATATAATAAGTATTTCATAATTATAATCTTATTCTAAATATATTTGCAAAATGTATTTATTTCATAAATTTTATTTTTAAAATTTATTGATAATTATATTGTTATATAAATAATACTAAAAATAAAAAATATCTTTAATTGATATATATTATATACATGAAATATCATATATGTATTTATAATAGTAATTAATACATTAGCAACTAATACATACACTAACATAAATATGATGTACCTATAACAAAGGTGGATAATGTCCTACTTTGCCTAATTAACAAGGCACACCAAATTTAGTAAGCTATCAAAAAATAAAACATGCAATGACTACTAATGAATGAATTTATGTCTCTTAAGAATCACATTTTCTCTTTTATCCTTTATCATATATGTTTGCCAAGAATCATGTTTTCTCTTCCATCTCTTATGATGATGTATCTACTTACTTTACACTTTGAGCTTACACTTTGATGTAAGGTAATAAAAATATATCTACATACTTTACATTTCATTTTTCTCTTAGAAAATTTAAAATTAAGAGCCATTTACATGTCATATCATTTAAAATCTCAATAAGGTTCTTCTTTATCAATTTTAGCCTTTATGAATTTGTATTATTTTATATGATTTATTTTCATGTCAAATTTAAGGAGTTGGGTTTTGGTATGTTCTGTTACCTCTGGGCCTTTGAATTCAAGTCATGTGCAAAACATCACATGCTTGAAAATTCTTGCATAAGTATTTTATGATATAGGTAGTATGAGTTTGATTGGATGAACACAATTTTTATTTGATATAAAACATTTTAATATAAGAGGTTGTATATTTACCAATCACTATAACCTAATAAAATTTTTTCAAGCCTTTACAAAAGTTGTTAATGCATATCAGCTTCTTTAGAAGTAGTTGAGAATTAGATTTGATATGTTTGGATAAGTTGCTCAATCTCTTTATCATGAGTTACCATTTATGCGTGGTTAAGAACCTTTATCCAAGGTTCACATGTCCAAGGTCAAATATTGCATGCTCGCCTTTCACTTCAAGAGAAGAATGAACTTGTTTCACATCTCCTTACTAAAATGATGACAATCTCCTACAATGGACATCTTTTATTGATAAACAACATAATAAGTACTCATTCCATTGGTCAACCAAGTATGGGACCAAAAAGTCCAAGTGTCTTTTGTCGTCAATAAATCTTTTAAGTTGAAACTAATCTACAAATAGAGAGGAAAGGCAAAATTTACATTCTTTAGAGACTTTCTTATTTATTTATTTATTTATTTTGAACTTGTTAAGAATTAGTAATCATGCATGCAATTCTAATGCGAAAAACCCTAAAAAAACATGGTTTAGGGATCTAACGCATGCAAGAAATCAAAAAAATATCTAGGAATCTTAAATTAAACTTTAACAACACAAATGCCAAACCCTATATTTAAAAGAACATGAACTTAGAGTATTTAAAAAAGATATGGATGCTATGTTCCAAAAAAGAAGAGAATTAGGAGTGATAAGTCGAGTTGAATGCTACAAAAAGAGGTACTTTTTGATAAGTTTTTTAGTTCTAAAAAAAATCAAAGTAAGAAACCCTTACTTTTTATTTCTCTCAAAATTGTCTAATTTTTCAGAGGCTATAAGGAGATACCTATTTATAAGCTAAGATAACAATCTTAAAAACACATAAATTCCTATTTAGGACAAATCGTTATTTAGAACAAACTCTTATATAGGATACATTCTTATACAAAAAAAACTTCTACTTTTATAATGATCACTTATTTAAGATAAACTCCTATTTAGAAGTAAATGTTATTACTTAAAGCTGATCCATTAAGTACTTCACTTATATTAATAAGGTGTAAACTCTCTTTCAAGTTTGAATTCACACCATTTGTATCTTGGTTAACCTAAATGTCTTCAATCAACTCATTTAATACTTTTTTCATCTTTTTGGTTCTGCCTTGTGTTATTAGATCTTTTGGAATGTGCAATAGACCTCTTGTATCCTTTGAAGTTTATGATGCATCATCTCTAATCTTCTTATCATTCTCTCTCTCTTTAAAAGGATTTATGCTTGAATCTTAACTTGCATCAATATTGCATTCATAATATAGTCACTGGGAAAGTTCAACTTATAGGTATTATTATTAATTTGTACTACTACTTGAAATGGATCATCTCTTCTAAGCTATAACTTTGAATGCCTCTAAGGTGGAAACTATTCCTTGCACATATACACTAAAATCTAATCACTAAGTTTAAATACTACTTTTTTTCACCCTTTGTTGACATAGGATGCATATTGCTCAATTCATTGGTAATATGTTATTGCACTTTTTCATGCAATTTCTTTACTGTGTTAGCCTTGCATTCACCATCTAAGTTAGTATACTTATCAACAAGTATCAGTGTCAAATCCAAAGGAGTCAAAATATTAAGCCATATATAATTTCAAATAAAGAGTGACTAGTTGCAAAATGAACATTCTTATTATATTCAAACTTGGTATACAATAAATAATCTTCCCATATTTTCAAATTCATTCGAATAATAGTACATAAAAGAGTAAAAAAGTTTGATTAACCACTTCAATCTATCCATCAATTTATAAATGACAAGTAGTTAAAAATGATAGTTTAATATCTAACTTACCTTATAAAGTCTTTCAAAAGTAGCTTAAAAACTTTTTATCCCTATCTAAAGCAATACTTTGTTGCATGCCATGCAAACTTACTATTTTTTTAAAGAATAAGTCAGTCACATTACTTACTTATATTATTAGTTTTATGACATGAGATGAAGTGCATAATTTTTGAAAATCTATCAACAACAATAAATATAGAATTTCTACCTTTTTTTGATCACGACAACCTAAAATAACCCATTAGACTACCTCTATAAGCTTATCTCACAACAAACTCCCTCAAAGAACTCATAAATACACATAAACAATTTTTCCTAAATAATAAACTCTCATACATATAAAACTTCTCAAAAGTTAACTTTTCACATACTCTATATACATTAGTAAAGTTAGGATCTTTCACATATAAATTATTAATATATTCAAATCCTAATAATTTTGTAGTAAGTGTATAAATAAGAGCATATCTATGAGATAATACATCAGTTACCACATTTTTCTTATCCTGTTTATATTTGATGATACAAAAAAATGTCTCAATGAATTCAGTCCATTTGGAATGTCTTTTATTCAATTTTCCTTATCCCTTTAAGTCCTCCAAGGATTCATAGTCAGTATAGATGACAAACACCTTAGGCCAAAAGTAATGTTGCTATGTCTTTAAAGTTCGTACTAATGCATATATCTTTTTATTATAAGTAAGATAATTAAAACTTTTTCCACTTAACTTTTCACTAGTGTAGGCAATTTGACACCTTTCTTACATCAAAACAACTTTAATGTCAACATTTGAAGTATTACACACAATCTCAAAATTTTTTCCAAAGTCAGGTAAAATAAGTAAAAGTGTAAAACTTAATTTTTCTTTAATACAATTAAAATCCTTGTCTTGATCACTACCTCACTTAAAACCCAATGATGAGAAGATGAAGATGATAGTGTGGAATATTTCAAAAGATGCAAAAGATTCATTGTATATTCCACAAGATCCAATACCATAATTTATAACCAAAAAATTTAAAAAGTACTAAATAAATTGATTAAGGGCATTTAGACTAACCAAATTACAACTAATGTGAATTCAATCTTGAAAGATAATTTAAACCTTATTAATATGATTAAAATATTTAATGTGTCAGTACTAAGTAATAGTATTATTTTCTAAATGAGAGTTTATTTTAAATAAGTGATTATTATAAGAGTAGAAGTTTTTTATATAATAATTTATCTTATAGAGGAGTTTGTTCTGAGTAATAATTTGTTCTAAATAAAAATTTATACCTTTTTTAAATCGTTATTTTAATAAAATCTAACTCATTAAGTATTTTGATTATATTAATAAGGTTTAAACATTTTTTTAAGTGTAAATTTACATTATTTGTAGATTAGTTAACCTGAATGTTCTTAATCAATTTATTTAGTACTTATTTTATCTTTTTGACTCTATTTTGTGTTATTAGACTTTTTAGAACGTGTAATGAATCCTTTGCATACTTTGAAACTTTTCATACATCATTTTTAATTTTCTTATCAAATTTCTTGCAAACAGACGAAGCTAGTACTACCAAGAAAATTGAAATACATCAAAATTGGATGCACGAGAGACAAGATACACTGAGGCAATAGGTAATTTTTATCATCTTTACGAGATGCTGACCAACATATATGGATTTTTTTTTTTTAATTTGGTAGAATGAAGAACGAATGAGGAAGGATATTGAAAGGCAGGACAGTGACAGATGAAACGAAGAAAAGAGATTGATGCGTGGAAGGCAATGAGAAGAGGAAAGATCACTACGTGAGCAGAGACATGAACTGAAGCAAAGAGAGAGGTTCTTCGCACAAGGAGTATTTAGGGTAAGAATCCACTCTTTGCAAGCACCCAATATTTAGTTCTCAAACAGATGCAAATATTCTGATCATTCCCTTCATTCAGATTATTTTAAAGGCTGAAAAGAGGAGGCAAAAGGAAGAGCTCCATAGAGAGAGAGAGAGGCGGTGAAATGCAAAAGCTCCCATTGAGAAGGCAACTGCACGCAGAACTGCCAAAGAATCTTCGGACCTTACAGAGGATGAACAGCTGGAACTCGTGGAATTAGCAGCTGCTAGCAAGGAGTTGCCGTCCATAGTTCACGCTGATTATGATACTTTGCAAAATCTCGAGTCATTTAGAGGTAATGAGATCTGTACTCACAAGTTTCTGGCTTACTTCTTTGGGCAGATTTAAACCTTTAGGCTTAAGGTATCCTATTAAAATGTAAGAGTGATCAAATTGCATGAAGGGAATTTGAGGCCTTATTCCCGGAGCCTCGGCAAGGAACCCCAGGTTTACTTCTTGTGTAGAAAAATTATCGATCTTATTATCGAGGAGCAAATTTGTGAAGAAAACAAAACCCTACCACAATTCATTGATAGAATTGGAGCGATCAGGAATCTCATCTTTGCCTTCAAATGGAAGAGCCAACAGGATCTTTGTACAAATTCCATGGGACAAAAGTGAAAATCTTGTGGCTTAAAGTTGCTTTAACTGTTCTAAAATATTTTACGCCTTAAGTGTCACCTGAATGTGTTGTCTTCACATCCTTATTTTTAGCATTTGGTACATTGTCTTTTATGTGCATTGCTCTCTCTTCTTAGCACTTCTCACACTTTTGCTTTGGGTGCTTGTAGATTCTTTTAGCAGATCCCCACCAGACTGTGTACAACTGACAAAGCAATTCACAATTAAACCTTGGATGAATTCAGAGGAAAATATTGGGAACCTTTTAATAGTATTCACCAAGATTATCTCTGTTCCTTCTCATTTCTTGTCTGTTCATCAATCTATCGTGATGATTGAAGAGGGATTCCACGAAAAGTAGAAAAATGTGAAGCATATGGCCCGTTTTTGAGTCTCTGCAAACATCTGTATGACTTTAACTTGGTTTCTGGGCAATGTGATTGCATATTTTTCCCGCAATATTGAACGTAAGAATCTGAAGACTCTGTAACTAAGCTGAGGTCTGGCTTGGTTTGGTGCATCTACTGGGATGAATTTTTTAAGGCAGTCTGTTCTATTCTTGTGTGGAATTTTCCGTATTCATTTTCACTCATTGTTAGCCTTGTTGATATATTATGGTCTAAATTTATTGTCCCTTTCTCAGGTTTATATATTTTTGATGACTTTTGTTGACGTGCTTGGATTATGCCCTTTAAAAAAAAAAAAAAAACAATTTGATCTACCACGATGTTAAGTTTAGTAGACAGAAACAAAGACAAGTAACGCAACACGTTGATGGGATAAAAATAATGACCTGCACATAAAACAGAATGTCTACTAAAATTCACCTCAGACAGAGAACTTGTTAAGCCAAATGGACTTGAGGTCCAATTCACTCAATTTATTTTATTTAAAATTATAAAAGTCTAAAAGTAAATTTTTAATTAAACTAAAATATAAAATTAAAAACATACTCCACATAATTCCTCTCAAAATTAAAAGCTTCTGCCCAATGTCGTTGAACAAAAATTTAAAATAAAATTAATAGCACAAAAATTAAAATTAAATAAAACTAAAAATGAAAAACAAAACTTTAAAAAATCTTTTTGACACAGACCCAAAATCCCACCAACCCCAAATCCACTACTCAAATATTTGCTTCAAAATCTCAGAACACCTCATTTTCACGTCGCTTCCTAAATTTTACTAAAATTTAATAAAAAACCAGATAAATCCTAAATTTCAAGCTCTGATGTACAAGTATAGAGAGAGAATCATGATTTCTGTCAATCTCTCGACAAAGCAGAAACACATTAAAAAAAGAATTCAGCATACCTAGTTCAAAATAAAGTTCTTTTCTTCACGAGCGAGACTGCAAAATCCAAGCAATGCCGATTGGTTCGTTGACGAGTTAGAGCACGGCAACTGCCTCCGTATCCATACGAAACTTCCCCCTTTCGTGGCAGTACATCAGCCTAATTGGTCTCGCAGGTCCGATAACGGAGTGAGATTGCTACATGGACAAGGAGCCAGAGAGTATTGGTAAGGAATTGTTTCCGCTTTTCCTTAGCCCTGTTGAAGAACTTCAGCATCTTACTACTGCCGTCAGAATTCTGAGAAGGGATAACAACAGTAGCGGTCGCTAACTGTTAAGAGATTTTTCATTTTCTGAATAATTGTTGGCAATGCTGGACGCCTTCATTTCACTTTCATTTTTATATTTAATTTAGACTTTTTTTATAATCTTGATTGATTAATTGAGAAAAATTAAGTAAATCATGATTGAAGCCCATTTAACCCAGCAAACTCTTCATCTCACAAGAATTCTCATAATGTTTTGTTTCATGCTTTACATCCGTCAGTAGGCGTTTCCATCTATTAACCGTAATGTCACGATAAGTTCATTTCAACAAAATTCTACAAAAACCAGAATTCTTTTTGTTCTTGGTATATTACCCCTCCACCGTTTCAGAGTGCATTTGCTACAACTGTGGGTTAATTTTTTACTTTTGTAAATCATTTCTGGCTTATTCATCGGAATATAACGAATTTAATATTAGGATACACAAGACAAGTACCAGAGACTCGCAGCCATTTCAAAAAATATTTACAAGAGATTGGATCTCGCTGGCCGACTCCATTTTATGGGGCCAATAGTTTCTTAATTCCTGCCTTCTGCTCAGCAGTCAAACGTGCTGGGAACTTGATATTGAACTTGATTCTCAAGTTACCCTTCTTTGAAGGGTCCTTTGGCATAGGCATACCCTCTTTAGGAACAACTTCCTCGTAGTCTGGATGGATCACATTGTTAATGGTGATGGTCAGGCTTCTACCATTCAAAGTTGTAATCTGGAAAGTGACACCGGCCAGAGCTTCTGCAAGAGATATCTTCTTCGTGACAACTAGGTCATTACCTTCCCTTGTAAATGTGTTGTGGGGCTTTTCGTCAATAACGAAAATCAGATCTGCAGGGATGACATTTGCTTGCTCATTTCCTTTCTCCGGGAAAGTAATTTTTGTTCCCTTTTTCCACCCAGGCTTGATATCAATGGTTAATATCTCCTCAACTGGCAACGTTTTCCTGTGTCATTGCAAGCTTATATAGTCACAACCCAGATAGCTAAAACGTTGTTTGACAGCTAAAATTTTAAAGCTTCACCTGGACAAAGAGAAGATAAGATGACTAAAAGACATGACAACTTATTTAGCCAATAGTGTTTTGTGCGCTGCGCTTATTTCAACATAATTTAAGCAAGACGCGTACAGGTCATGCTAAGTATAGAAGCCACGCAATGTAATGCTGAAGAGAAAAAATGCAATTTATCATTAACGTATCATTACGAAGATTTTAATCTGAAATTTTTGCCTCAACAACAATGGGGATGGTAGCCATTACCACGCTAACGTGAATAGCCTTATCCGAAATGAACTCTTGCACGGCTAGATAAATAACGGAATGTAAACAAGAAGACAATACACACAACAAAAATGACAACCAAGGAGAAGACAGCCATTTAAATCCTCTACACCCGCTAAAATACGGAGCATTTTGTTGAAAAATGAATGAAAATCAGCTCCCACATCATTTGTCCAATGCCAAATTTAAAACAAAACTCAAATCGTCAACCTTAGAAATAACCAGTTATACTGCAGAAACACAGACCAACAGCAACACAGGAGCGACAAGTAAAAGACATAGACCGGAGTAACTAGAAGAATTATTGTAATGACTAAATAAAAGCAGCACTACTTACCCACTAGCATCAGCTATTTCCCTCGAAATTTTCATCTTTTTAGTGGTCCCCTTATAGAGCTCCTCAAGGCTACAAGGCAATGCATTCTCAATTGGAGGGGCCTTGCGGGGAGCTGAACTCATTGGACGTCCATCGCCGAAAGAACTGAAAATATCGTCTCCGAATATACCACCGAAGGACCTTGAACCACCCCTCATGCCGCCACCGCCACCACCGCCTCCCATTCCTCCGAACGGCCTGGAAAAGCCAAAGAACTCCGCGAAAATGTCATCAGCATTTCTGGGATTGAATGTAAAAGTTGTTGGACCGTCTCCTGTTGTGAAGAAGGTTGCTCCTCCTCCAGGACCACCCGCTGCATCCGGGGGTGGCACCTGCCCTTTAAGCCCTTCTTCTCCATACTGATCATAAATTGCTCTCTTTTGAGGATCACTTAGAACCTAGACAATAACAAGGCCACAAATCAAGTCTCCCGTTATAAAAATTTTTCTGCTAGCGTTAGAAGTCAATTAAACCACCAGCAAAATCATAATGAGAAAAGCAGAGAAGCGCCACGAAAGAGAGAAAATTTGATGGACAATTGTAGAAAGTCCAGGCAATCCAAGTTAGGAATCAGCAAGACCCAGACGTTCAAATTTCAACGTTAAAAGCTGCAATTTTCCTTAATTAGTAGGCTTAAGTTCACGGAGCATTCGTTCGACTCATGAGCAGAGAGAGCGGTTTAAAGGTTTTAATAAATCTTAAAACATAGAAGAAAATCTTGAGCTTGTTAATGAAACGGAGACTGCGACGATGATAAAGATGACGATAATTAAGGAGCGATGAGAGAAGGATGAGGAGAAAGAGCAGCAGCAGCAAGATGATGATTAATGTGGATAGTACCTCATAGGCCTCAGAGATCTGCTTGAATTTGGCCTCAGCTTCCTTCTTGTTAGTAGGGTTTTTATCGGGATGCCACTTCATAGCAAGCTTTCTATAAGCCTTCTTCAAATCCTCATCTTTCGCATTCCTGTCTACCTGCAATATCCTGTAATAATCCACCCCCATTTTTATTTCTTCTCTCTCTCCCTCTCTCTCTCTCTCTGTGCTGTGCTTATAACTATGAAACAAAGGCTATGGGTGGTTTATGTGCTGACGATGTTTCTGTCGTGCTGTGTTGGATCTGATTTCCGCATGGAAAACCGAGGAGAGACGAGTATATAAGAGACGAGAAGGCCAGGATCCGTCTGGAACATACATGTCCATTGTACAGGAAAGAAGAACCCCGAAGGATGTGGAACTTTCCAGATGTATTTCTCCACAAATAAAAGCACTGATTTTATTTTATTTATTTTTTCTTTTTTCCATTGACACCTACGTTAATTTGAACTTTTCAGATGTATTACCCTTTTGCCTGATCACACAATGCATGTAACGTAACTGCTGCTAATTTTTAAAGAGTTAATTCTAAATTTTCTCCATCTTTGTTAATTTTACTTTCTTCCTAACTTAATTTTGATCAATTTAATTCACAAATTTTTAATATTCAATCAATTCAAATCATGTATTTTAATTTTAATCAATTTAAATTATAAATTCTTAAAATTTTATTTATTTATATCAATTAATAATAATTTTTATTTATTATTTATTATTATTTATCTGGTAATGATAAAATGATAAATAACTTAAAAATCTAAATTGACACATAAAATTTTTATTGTCAATTTAGATTATTTTATATTATTCAACATAAATTTATTTATATTTTAATAAAAAATTTTAAAAAATTATTTTAAAATTTTTCTTATAATGTTTTATTAAAAATTATTTTAATAGACACTCTTTAAATTTAAAGTTTCTTACAAATTTCTTAAAATGGCAAAATATGAAAGTTTATAAGTTAAATAAAAATACTTTTACACTAAAGTTGGTAAAATGTGAAGATTCATGAGTTAAATTAAAATATTTTTAGAATTTCAACCCAAATCAACAATAAAAATCGTGTGTATCAATGTAAATTGCCGTGGTATGGATTGGCTCAAATCAAATGAATTTGAAAAGTTCATGACTTAAATTAACAAAACTTAAAATACTTAATTCAAATTAACTAAAAATTAAAAATTCATGATTTAATTTAACCAACAATAAAGTACTCGACTTAAATTAATAAAATTGATAAAGTTGAATATCTAAATTTGTACTTAACCCATTTATAATAATTTTCTAGCTTGGGCTGAGTCATATGCACCCAGCGCAAGAAAGAAATCCGTAGATTTAACCTAAACTAGCCGTTTCAATGTTGATAACCTCTGCTTGCTCTTTTCCGTGGATAATGAGTTGGGAGAAAACTTTATAATTTAAGTTGTTCAAAAGAAGTGTTTATATATGAACATCTCACTTACTTTTCTTTCTTTTTTTTTTTTTTGTTGAGCAAAAGTGGAAACTTTTATTTATTAAAAAACGTTTTGTACATTTCATACTATAATAGCAAAGATATAGTTACCAGACTACCTCGCTCTGCTCTATAAAAAGATGTTGCAACAGAAATGCTTACATTTAAAACTACACCATCAGGATTCAATTACCCCGTGGGAAGTCCAAAACCCAGCTTGGTGATTAGATACTAACGTTATATCTATAACCACAGCTTGAAATATTAATAGAGTTGATTTTTTCATTTTTCTTTCAACAAATGTCAACATTATCCGTTTTTTCTCCTTTTCTACCCTAATGAACTCCAATTTCTCACTAGCTTCATCTAGGATTATTAAAAGATTTGTAGTTTACAAAAAACCATATTTTCTGCTCCAACTTTTTCTCAAAATTACGGTAATGAAGTATTTCGATCAAGGGTGAGAGCCCTCGTTCAAGCAAATAATATAAATGAGATCTCATAAAAAGAATCCTATTTGAAAAAAAAGAAAGTATGACATTTAATGACAGCATATCATTAACATTTGATTCACGCTTTCTCCAACTTGTTTCAATCAAGTGAGTGTGTAAATATTGTTTCGACTGAGTTAATCTGTCTGCGATAAACTAACTTAACCCATTAAAGAATAATTAGAGTAAGTTAAAGTTTCCTCTCTATTGAAAATACATATTACAAAAAATATGTAAAAATCATCTATATTAATAAAATATTTTTTCTAAACATTTTCAAAAGTAGACAAAAAATGATCAATTTCTCACTTTTTAAAAAATAAAGAATATATATTCTTTATTGACTTTCATAATATATTTTTTTGGATAATACAATGATATCACCTAAATTATAAAAAAATTTCAGTTTATCAATAATCAATTTACTGCTAATTTTTAGAAGTTATTAACAATAATTATAATTCTAACTTTTTAATTTTACATTAGTATTAGAACATTCCTAAACTAAATTTAGTATAAAAAAGAGTATGAAAATTATTATTTAAGATTTTTTATTATTTTATATGTAATTTTTATGTATATTTTGAGTTGATATGTTTAGAAATTTATTTCTCTCATATTTGTTGTTAACTTTTGATGAAATTTTGCATGTGATGAAATAATAAATTGTGCAATATGTTGTAATAATTTCATATTGTTTGGATGTATTTTATAAGAAAATTATTTGCCTTACTATATATATTATTTTGGACATACTAATTGAGAGTAATGGAGTTTTAAAATTTAAATTGAATTTAAGATTTTAAGAAAAGAACAATAGTTTCAAAATTGAATTTTAATCTCATGTATTTAAATTTTATTTCAAACATATATTTTTATAAGGTGTTTTGAAAATTTAATGAATTAAGAAAGTTAAATTATGACATATGTCAAAATTTTAAGATTGCTAAAGGTTTAAATAATGATGAGTGCACTACATTCTCTAGACAAGTGAGTGAAATAAAGAGTCTATTTGACTAATTAGGTATAAGGAAGACTACTAATACATATGATGATTACCATTGCCATTGAGAAGATCTCATGTAGTGAATTTGATTAAAGTTAAAAAAGGTCATTTTGACTTCATGTTTCACTAACTAATTAGAAAATGTGACATGTTGTATACTAACTAATAAGAATACATCATTTAATATCATTTTTAATTATTCTAAAAATGAATTATTTTTTTAAAAGTTCATAATAATTAGTAAGAATATAAAAAAAAAACATGAAATTTATGCCAAAATTTTTCTAATTTTGTACTTTACAAGATTATACTATTATATTTTAAAAAATTGGTTGTTTATAAAAGCAATTTTTTATATTAGTAATTTTTAATATCTTTTTAGTTTTATTTAAAAATGAAATATAACTCGTATACTGTGTACTCTAACTAAAATGACCATTAAAAATTGTCTTAGAAGAATAAATTTTGAATTCCTTGAATAACTGAGAAATTTAGGTAGCCAATGAATTTTTTTTTTTTTTGCACTTTCAAAGAATGCAAAATGAAAAATGATGAGGAGCTTATAGAGCATGTCTAACATATGAGATTCTTAATCGATCATTTTGAAACTTTAATGACTAAAAACTTAAAGAAAAGATAAAGATTTATTTATACTAACCAATTTGTTCTCAAGTATTTATTTACTAAGTGAGATGCTAAGCCTTCACTAATCAAATGGATTTTATAGTTGTAAATAGATAAAAAAAAGGGACTAAAATTTTAGTGGTTGATCACTTATCAAGGCTTGAGGTCCTTAATTTAAAGAAGCTAGTTGAGAATCCTATTAGAGAAGAATTCCATATGAGTATCTTTATTTTATTCAAATTACATCATTTTCTTAATATGCTAATTTTGCCAATTATTTAGCAGGTAATATTCTTTCCCTTAATCTATCTTATCAACAAAAGAAATTTTTTTTTTCCAATGTTAAACACTACTTTTGGGAAGAATTGTTCTTATATAATGTTTGTGCAAATTAGATTATCAGAAAGTATGTGTTTGAAGAAGAAATGACAATCATTCTTTGTGATTACCTTAATTAAGATGTGGGTTAGCACTTTTGTGTAACCAAAACAACTACAAAGGTTCTTTAGTCAAAATTTTGTTGGCCTTATTTTTTTAAAGATGTTAATGTTTTTGTAGCCTCGTGTGTTAAATGTCAAAGGACCAGAAATATTTTTAAACGGAATGAGATGCCTTTGAACAATAGTCTTTTTGTTAAATTATTTAATGTTTAGGGCATAGATTTCATGGCTCCCTTTCCTAAATCCTTTCATAATGAATACATACTTATGGTCATGGATTATATGTCAAAATGGGTGAAAGTTATGGCTAATCCAACTAATGATGCTAAGGTTGTTTTCAAGTTCTTAAAAAAACACAGTTTTACAAGTTTTGGAATACCCAAGGCAATCATTAGTAATGGGAGAAATCATTTTTGCAAAAACAATTTAAAAATCTTTTGAGCTAATATGGTGTTATACACAAATAACTACCTTATATCATCCCCATACTAATAAACATGTGGAGTTTTCAAATAGGGAATTCAAGAGGATTTTGGAAAAGATTGTGAATGCTTTTGAAAAGTTATTGAAATTAAATGATGCACTTTGGGCATCTAAGACGACTTTTAAGACTCTTAGTGGTACGTCTTTATATAGGTTAGTTTTTGAAAAAAAATGTCATTTGCCTATTGAATTTAAGCATATATCATATTAAGCTATGAAAGTTGTAAATTTTGATATGTGAGTTGCAAGGCAAATTTGGTTGCTGCAATTGAATGAGATGGATGCATTTTGTCATGAAGCCTATGAGAATGCCAAAATCTATAAAGAACACACTAAGATGTGGCATGAAAAATACTTAATGAGACATAATTTTGTAGTAGGTAAGGAAGTTTTACTTTATAACTGTCAATTGTGACTTTTTCTAGGTGAATTGAAGTCCTATTAGTTTGAACCTTTTATGATAACCTAAGTTTTTCCTTATTGAATGGTAGAAATTTCTCATGACACAAAATAAACATTCAAGGTCAATGGTTAGAGATTAAAGGACTATATAGATGATGGATTTAACAAGTTTGAAACCATTATTCAGCTACATGTGCTAGAATGAAACCATAAAGAGTTAGGCTTAGGACTATAAACAAAAGGCTTAAAGCATGGTAACCCATGTTTTTAGGAAGTATCCTTTTCTCTTTTTTTTATTTTTGGATATTTATAACATTAAGGATAATGTTAATTTTAAGTTTGGGGGGATTTGTTCACTTCTTATTGCTCTTCCTTTTGGTTACCCATCTTTGCATGATTTGTTTATTGGAATGAAATTTCCCTTGATATGCTTGTTTTCTCGTTGCTTTAATGAATGATGATTACAAAACATGGCTTAAATAAACTAATGAATATTATTCTTGTTTAATCTTTAATTCATGTGTTCTCATTTTCTTATGGTTGAGTTGTGAAATTTTGAATAATGGTTATGATCCATGACATTTGTTTCATGCTTAGAGAAAACTTATATGAATATGATAATAACTTTATGATCTCAAATGTGATCTTGATGTGAACTCCAAAAGATGAGATTTGGGGACCCAACATACACTGGAAATTAAGTAAGAACCGAAAAAAGGTAAATCAAATTTCAATTGTACAAACCCTAGACCCAATGTTTAAAAAGAAACATAAACCTAAGGTATAAAGAAAGGCATGAACACCATACTCTAGAAAGGAATAAATTTAAGAATGATAAATTAGGTGGATGCCACAAGAAGAGTTAATTTTTAAAAGAATTGAAGGAGAAAATTCTTAATTTTCAATTTATATAATTATTTGCTTTGTAAAAATGAAATCAAACCTATTTATTGGTTGTAATAACAATTCTAAAAAGTAGAGACAATGATATACTATTAAAATATAGGAACACTTTTATTTTATAATAAATTCCTACTTAGAAGTGAATTTTATTTCATAACCTTAACTTATTAAACCCTTTAATCATATTAATAAAGCCTTAGTCCTCTTTCAAGCTTAAATTCATTTCATTTGTTAAATTCATATCATTTGTAACTTGGTTGACCCAAATATCCTCAATTAACCTTTTGAATGCGTTTTTCATCTTTTTAACCCCTGAATTTATCATTGGTCCTTCATGAATGCTCAATGGATCCTTAGAAATCCTTCATGCATTGACTCCTCTATGAATTTCATCATTTCTCTCTTCTTATAAAGATTCATCTTTAAATCATCACTTGCATCAAAAGGAGAAAAGTCAGAAATATTCAATGTTGCACTTATATTATACTTATTGTAATGGTGTAACTTGTAGACATTGTCATTAATCCATAACACTACTTAAAATGGACCATCTCCTTTAGGCTACAACTTTGAGTGCCTTTAAACTGGGAGCTTTTTCTTACATATATACACCAAAACCTAATTATCAGGTTTAAACATAACCTTCTTTTACCTTTTATTGGCATGAAATATATATTGCCCAATTTGTTTTATAATTTGTTGTTGTGCCTTCTTATAAAACTTCTTCACTATTTCAACCTTGCCTTCACCATCTAAGTTAGCATACTCTTCAATAGGCATCAAATCTGAAAGAGTCAAAGGATTATAACCATACATAATTTCAAATAGAGAGTAACTAGTAATATAATGAACATTCTTATTATATATATATATAAATTTTACATGCAACAAACAATCTTTTTAGGCTTTAAAATTCATTAGACTAATAACACATAATAAAGTAGAAAAAATTCGATTAATTACCTCAATTTGCCCATTTATTTGAAGATGACAAGTAATTAAGAACATTAATTTAACTTACCCTATAAAGTTTTCTAAAATTAACTTAAGAACTTTGTATCATAATCTAAAACAATGCTCCAAGGCATGCCATGCAAGCATACTAACTTTCTAAAGAACAATTCAGCTACATTATTTACATCGTTAGTTTTATGGTATGTGATAAAGTGAGTTATCTTTGAAAATCTATTAGTAATAACAAATACAGAATCCCTTTTCTTTTTCAACCATGATGACCCTAGCATAAAGTCCATCGATAATCAACTTATGTTTACCTAGGTATGGGTAGATGGGTGTACAAGCCAAGGGGTAAAACTTTAAATTTAGCTTGTTTGTATGTTATGCACTTTTCAAACATTTTCTCAACGTCTTGGTTTGTGTGTGGCCAAGATAAATCCTCAACTAAGGCATCTAAAGTTTTCTTAACTTTGAAATCCCTTAAGGAACTTATAGATACACATTAATGATTTTTCCTAAATAAGAAACCCTTATGCCTATAAAATTTTCTAGAGGCTAACTTCTCGTATTCCTCATACATATTAGCAAAGTTAGGATCTTTCACATATAAATCTTATAAATATATTAATCCAAACAATTAATATGACTTTAGCATCATCACTGGACTCACCTTGTGTTTTAATATCATCATTAACTTACAACACTATGGGACGCTTATTTGGACACTGAGATGTAATATGTCCCCTTCCTACCCTTCCTAAATGTTTAAAATATTTAACATCTCTATTTTTACTAGGTTAGGAATTAGAATTGCCTTTCTCATTGCTAGAACTTACTTCTTTACTCTTGTATAATTTGATCTTGGCCTTGTAATCAACTCTCTCCTCCCTTTTGCTTTAATTTGACTTTTAGAATGAAGTGGAACCTAAATTCTATTAAAACCATGTAAAACCCTTTTGTTTATGTTACCTCTCAACTTTCGTTTTCAAGTACACCATATCCTCTAACTTTGTATAATGCTATAATTCAACTACCTTAGAGATGCCTCTATTCAGCCATTATAAGAACCAAGCCATAGTTGTTTCTCTATCCTGCCTCATATTATCCTTAATCATGACAATCTCTATCTTCTTATGTAGTCCTCTACACTCTTGGTGTTTTAAGTGAGACTTTGCAATCTTTGGTACGAATCCCTATAATAGTGATTAGGAATGAACCTCCTCTCATGTATCAATAGGCCTTTCACAATTCCTTTTCCAAGTCAAAATAAGTTAATCCTACCAAATAATAGCATAATTAGTAAATTCAATAGTAGTAATTTTATTTTATTTTTTCTCTTTAGAATAGTTATAATAGCCAAATACCAACTCAACCTTTTTATCCCATTTTAGATAGGCTTTTGGATCATTTTTTACTTGGAGTGGAGGAATTGTCATTTAATGCTACTAGAATCATGATCATAGGTGTCTTACCTCTTAAAATCTCTTTGACCATTTTAATTATAGCAATTCTGACCAAAGGAGCTAAATCATCAAATTCATTATCTTTTACATCATCTACATGACCATAGTCTCGTCACTCATGCTTTCTTGCATTAGGAACCTTATAACTTCTATGCCTTCTTTGCAATTATGTTATTCTATTAGTTGACTCCTCCATCTTCTCCCTTGTATCATCAAATCTAGTGTCCATGCACTCAAATTGTTGTTGCATAACTTTGATCACAAATGACACATCACTGCCTCCCTTCTTAGCTCCACCTTTCCCTTTGGAAGACATAATATTAATTTTGTACAAAATGGCTCAGATAACTTGCAAAACACTCCCTTACATGTTTCACTAAAAAATGGTGTCACACAACCTTAAGTTTACACTCTTTAAGGTTTTTTCTCAATATGTGTTTACACTTCTTCCTTTGACCACTTAAATTTTCTCTCTATATTATTTATTGAACTAAACAATTTCAATCAAAGTCACCTTGTTACTAATTAATTCTAACAAATTAGAATCAAAGAAATTTAGGAAGGTATAATGAATAAAGGTTATGGGCTAGAAGTAAACAACAAGATTAAATCGCAATACATAAAGACAAAATAATAAGATTTGAATCCTTGTAGGAACTAGAAAACAATAACGTTTACTGTTTTAATTTAAGGTTTCCTTATGTTGTAAGATGTCTAATTAAGAAGGAAATAGAACCTCTATCTCTTTTTGACCTAATTAAATATGTTTTACTTCTCTCTTTTTATTTTTCTTCTCTTATTCTTTCACTATTTTTTTTTTTCTTTTTTTTGTTTTTTGTTCTTTGTTCTTTGTTTTGGTTTTTTTTTTTTGTCATGAATTCAAGTAAAATAAAAGGTAAACTAAGGTCTATGGATTCAAAGAACAAAAGTTACATAAAATGAAACTAGGAAGAAAAGATAAGACTAGGATTTTCAAGTTTAAGGAACAAAATTGTAAAGGATGCTGCAAAGAAGGATAACAAGAGAACAACTCAAATTTAGATAAGCAAACTTGATTTAAAGCCAAAGTTTGATACCAACTAATGTGAATCTCAAAAGATGGAGCTTGAGGACCTAACATGCATAGGGAATCAAGTAAAAACACAAGAAAGCTAAATCAGATTTTAATCATACTAACCCTTGGCCTAATGCTTAAAGGAACATGAACCTAAGGTATAAAGAAGGATATGGACACTACACTTCACAAAAGAACAAACTTGAGAGATAAAGTCAATATGAATGCTATAAGAAGAGTTAGTTCTTGATAAGGTCTTTGGTTCTTAAAAGAATTGAAGGAGAAAAGTCTTAATTTTTATTTCACATAATTGTTTACTTTATAACAATGAAATCAAGTTTATTTATAAGTTAAAATAATAACCTTAAAAACCTTAAAAGTAAAGATAATAATATACTCCTAAAATATAGGTAAACTCTTATTTTATTGTAAACTCTTATTTTATAGCAAACTCATACTTTATAACAAACTCTTACTTAGAAGTTGATTTTATTATTTAATCCTATCTCATTAAACCTTCTAATCATATTAATAAATCCTTAGTCCTCTTTCAAGTATGAATTTATGCCATTTGTAACTTGGTTGGCCCAAATATGCTAAATTACCCTATTGAGTACTTCTTTTATCTTTTTAACCTTTGAACATGCCACACATTATGAATACTTAAAGGATTTTTAGAAGCCTTCCATGCATTGATTTCTCCATGGATCTCATCAAATCTCTAGAACTTGTTTAATATCCCTTAGCCAAAGTCTTATACAATTGCATTGCTAGAGAGATGATTTAGATCATCTTTATTTTGTTTGAGTCTTCAAGCTAACCTTATTTATATTTTATCCCTAATTACCCCCTTGAGCCTTTCCATAACCCTTTTAACCTAGAAAAGTATAAGCATCCTTCAAGAGAATTAAGGAAAAGAATCTTTCTTTTCTGAAAAAAAAAAAAAAGAAAAAAAAGCGAAGAAAGTAATGTATCAATCAATCCGGCTTATTGACCAAACATTATATAGAAAAAAAAAATGGAAAGATGTAATGTTAAAAAAAGTTTTGATAAGCCAATCAACCTTGTTACTATGGTCGACCACATGGAAAAGTGTGCATTGCAAAAAGTTGTGTTTTGGGTATAAAGTTTTCCTTGGTCAATTTGACTAGTCAATATGGTTGACTAGATGACCAAACGATTTCTTTAGAAAATTGATTTTTTTATAAAATTTTTGGATAGTTGACTAATTAAAGTGCACAAGTAAGAGAAAAAATGTACACAACCAAGGAAAAAAAGATAACAGAGAACTATGCACCAAAAAAAGAGAGGAACATGAAAAGATCAAGAGAAAAAGAGTAACGACAACTTCAAGGAAATGATCCCAAGGCTATTTCATCATTCTATTCTCCTAAAACTTTTATTATTTTGAATGTTTAATTTGGTTTTTATTGCTTTTTGGATGAACTAATTTTCTTAACTAAGGCTATAGTGTAGTTTAACTATGGTTATATAGTTTTCTTTGCTTTTATGCTTTTCAAGAATTATCTTTTTATAATGAGTATGTGTTATTGTGCTTAATACTTTTAAAAGCCTAATCACCTTTTAAATTGATTTGATTCACATAGTTGAGACTGAGAAGAGATTCCTTGCATTATATGAAATAATACATATCATAATTGAATGAAATATAAAGATGTATAAATATAATTCCTACTGTAGTGACATGTCAATTGTGAAATGATCTACTTAAGCCAGACATTTTCAAAGAACTTAATGCTCTTTTATCTATTTCAGTCTACATAGAGATATAGTAGGTTAATAAGTAAAAGTAGATTCAATATAACTTATGAAAGAGTATTGAATAACATAGGAAATTCTATTGTCCCATGTATAAACCCTTTTCTTGATGGCAGTTTAGGAAACATTCAATGTAAGTTTGGTGTGGAGAACCTAAAAATCCTAGTACATTCTCTCATGATTTAATCTCATTATATTTAGCAATTGATTTTTCTATTTAAATTTTATTTTTTCTTATTTAGTTTTCTAAACTTTATAATTAGTCTTCTAAATAAAGTTTGGATTAATTAGTTTTTTGGTACTTGTTTACTTTCAATCCTTATAGGATGATACTTTATTCACTATTTATATTATTTTAGTGACTAGTGCACTTACTTATAGTTATTTGAATGCATCATATATACCTCGGTTTGTTTTTTCAAGTGTATATTAAATGCATAAAACCAAAAGGTTAGAAAGGGGTGCAATATTGAACTCAAAATAAACCCCTACTGAGTTCTATTGCCTTCTTCATGTGAACGTCCCAAAAATACAAACACACAGTCACTTACACCATAACCTAGTCCAACTAATGGATTAATTGTTAGTGCACACAATATTTTAATGGTGTGGCCTACGGCACATGTAACCAACCATGTATAACCACCTAATAGCTCCACCAAGTCAATAATTCAAGTGTACCTCTTGCTACACTTCTTTCCCCATCTTTTGGTATAGAGTCATGATGACTCACTTGGATTCAGCTGTAGGCATGGAGTAACTAATGTAGAAGAATTGACCATTCCACTCGAATTAGCAGCATTCATCCCTTCACTCAATGGACCCCTAGCAAGCTCTCAAATGGTCAAAACAAGTGATGGTTGCTTCATTTCTCACAGTCTATAAGTCAAGAATCACCTTATCCAATGTGCCCTTAGATGCTGAACTAGTCCAATAATCATGGTCCTTAATTTGCCTCTCAATCAGACCACCTCATCCAACATTTCACCATACTTGCCATAAGGCAGTCTAAGAGCTCGTTTATTATCATGCTTGACGTCTAGATTATCAAATTAGCATGCCATATTTACAAACAATCACACTTGAACCACCCTTTACATCAATAAGTAATAAAACACATTGCTTAGGCTATGGAAAAAAAGGGTTACTAGAACTTTAATAGATTAGAAAGCGGATGCTTAAAACTTCCTATGGTAGAACAAAACACTTGGCAAGATTCCTATGTCTTGCCTTGGTTGGGCGGAGCAACATGCTTACTCATAGTTTGCATTGTACTAGGTTTCCTATTTATGTTTCTTTTTTTTTTTTTTTTGGATTGCTAAAGTATCTGTGGGGTTGCAAGGTTTGTAAGTGTTCATTTTAATAGGCAATTGGACACCCTTCCTCGTATAGCCAATGTAGAAGAATATGAAAAAAAATGGGAGGACACAAAAATGATAAAGGGGTGGACAAGGTGCAATACGAATCGTCAGTTATAGTTGATTATTATTGATTAGTGATACTTAGCTACAATTGTCCTTCTAGATCTCACTCCGTCTACCCCATCCGTGATTTTTTAACCTTTATTCTTACATTAATCTTTTTCATTTTACAACCTATAAATTGGAGAAGTGAAATGATGGATCTTGGAAAAGCCTTATTGAGTAAATTATCTCAAATTCTTGAAGGTCTTACTTTTGACATAGTTACTGACTAGAATTGATGAAATGACAAATATGCACCAAACAAGTGGCTACCCATTGTGTTAAATTGCAATTATATCTAACGCATCTGGTTATGCCATTATGTATAATTGTTCATAAATTAATGGTCGAAGACAATGTAGGTTCAAAACCCTAGCAACCTTTGGACACAATGTATGTAATCAAGTGTCACAACGGGTTCTTGGGATAGGAGGAGTTTTGTGGATGCAGAGGAGAACATGATGTCTGACCCTTCAGAGCATGAGAAGCGACCAGGGCATTTGCGGCTCTATAGTAGTGTGAGATGGATTTGGAATTGCTCCAATCATTTTATGTGCAATTAAAACATCATGAGTTATTCGACCTAGTTTGCGTTTACCATAATTATTCAGAATTTGGGAGTTCGGTTACATTTGGCGGAGACTATAGTCAACCCAAGCGCCCATCGCACCTAACAGTACATTGTTTACCTACTTTTACTTATATGCTTATATCAATATTATATTTATTTCTCTCTTTCTTATAAGTGTGATTTGTCACAAATGCATACCCTTGGGTTTTGGGGAATTCGGACAAGTTGTAAAAAAAGGGATTTTATTGAAAATTTTTAAACGGGTTCAAATGTTTTCAATAGTGATCATGTACATTAAAAAAATGGACAACCTTATTTCTAAAATATTTAAAAGTGATTTGGATGCTTTTTGGGCGATTTTGCATAGTAAAAAATAAAATTTAATTTTTTTGAAAATTTTTGAAAATATTTAGATGCTTTTTAAGATAATATTATGTACCAAAAAATAAAAATAAATTCTTCTTCTTCTTGTTTTTTTTTTTTAATTATTGAGAAGGATTCAGATAATTTTTAAGATGATTTTATGTACTAAAAAATAAAATATAATTTTTTAGAAATTTTTTTAAACATAATTTGGATACCTTTTATGTGATCCTATGCACTAAAGAGTAAAGAGGAACATTTTTGGAAATTTTTTTGAAGATAATTCAAATGCATTTTACCGTGGTCTTATGTATCGAAAAATAAAATGGTTTGGAAAATTTTAAAAAGGGTTGACGTCGTTTTGTGTCCAAGGACTAAGTTGGGTTTGCCTAACTTTATGTTCCCTTTTTTTTTTTTTCTTTCCTTCTTTTTTTGTTCCTTGTTTGGTTTCTTTGGTCCCTTTTGGACGATCCCTCACGTTGTCTCTCTTTCTTTCTTATTTTTCTTTCCTTTTTATTTTTTTAGTATTACTCTCTCTACACCTATGCTTTCCTTCAGCCATTATCTCTTTCTTTACTTCAAGACCCCTTAATAAGTATAAGTCTCAAGTATGATTTATAGTATGCAAGTTAAAAATTGTCCATGGAAGTTGTGATTTTTGTTAGGTAGTTTAGGTTGACTAGTGGTATAGAAAGATGGGCTACCACTAGTGACAGGGTTTCGTTGGCCTTAGATTGGCATGTGGAAGGCACCGTCAAATAGATAGGTGCTCGAGGAATCTACCAGTGTCAGTTTGTGCAACAATGATAACTAATGACAGGGCATTGTCGCGGGGAAACTTCTTCTCCATCTCATCAAATATGTGGGAAGACAAAAATCGGATTAAGATGAACTTTCTTGGGCTGCTAGCATTGTCCAACCCTATTTATTGCCTAAATCCAACAGAAAAAGGTTTCGGAAGTATAAAGAGAAATCTATATCTAAAGACTTCCAACAGATTGCACTACAGCAACATAGAAAATTTTGGAAGGAACAATCTCCAGGGCACCCTAGAATCTTTTTGAAAAAATCTCTTAAATATCTTCTGTAGAACATTCATTATAAATATTTTAAATATTCTAAATAGTTATTTGTAACTACAAATTGAAGAGGTGAAACAATTATAAATAGGCTACTTCTCTCACTTGTAAAAACATATTTGCATATATTTGTATATCTTTGCATACCTCTGTATATTTTTGCATACTCAATATAAACTCACTTGTAAATCTCTTTTGTTCTCTCTTTTCATACGGCTATCACAAATTTTTATTTGTCGCCTAATACTTTTTGCTAATTTTCTCAAACTCTCTGAAATTTATTTAGCTCATTTTTATACGTAAGATCAATTAAGTGACACGTGAGTTAGTACATCCAAAGTCTAACTCTGTGACAGCATACTTTGGTGGTGCGATGGCGAGCTTCTATTTTTTTGTCAATTTGCATGTAACGTAGCCTCTCTTCTGCACGCAACCTTCAACAATGCGTGGATCAATGACTGATGGCTCCTGTGATGGTGCTTGTGACATTTTCCAGTGACGTCACTGGTGGCCCGTGATGGCGCCAGTAAGCCTTTATCAAAGGTCAATACACTCCTTTCTCTCTTTTCTTGTTTTTTCTTTTTGTTTCCTTTGTGTTAAATTTATTACTCAACTTTCCTTTACTACAATACACTACTAGCTTGCTAAGGGAGTGCTTACCATATCACTATTGGAAGCTTAAACTAGAATTGGATTAGTTTGTTTATTACTTTAATTAAGAGTTTTAGATGCAGTGTTTAATAAAAATGAAGAAAAAAAACATCAAAAGGGACTTATAATACTGTTATGGGTGCCTTTATCTCCACCTTTAATGATACGTGAGAGTAGCTTCTTAACTTGGGTTTGCATCTAGACATTCTTTTTCCTAGTTTGAGTAGCTTCTCCTTTGTTGAGTCAGGTTGTTTTTTTGTTGGTATTGGATGGTGGTGGTGTTGTTGCTACTGCTTATCTTTTTATTCCTTTCTTGGCTCTCTTAAATGCTCTCTTGTTGTTGTGCTGTCTTGTTGTCTTTCTTTTTGTTGTCTCCTCTAGTATCCCCTTCCTTTATTTCAATGTAAAGGGACCCTCCTTTTCATAGAGGAGGGGCACTTGATCCTATCTATTGTTTTTGCTTTTCGTTGAATGGTTGAGATTGCTTCTCCTTTTTGCATGTATCTAATATTTTGTGGGCTATTAACTTGCAGAATTTGCACTTGTATCCGGTATTTGGACTTTCAAGAGAGGACTGGAAGCCTCTTAGCGAATTGATATTATTGCACTTATATACTGTGTTTGACTTTTTATTTGTGTATTGGACTTTGTAAATTAATTTGCACCAATGAAATTATTTTTGCTTTTTTATTCTTTTTTTATTTTCATTTTTTCCTTTTTTTCAAATAAAAAAATTGTGACCTAATTGCAATCATATTCCATAGCAGCTACCCTCTTTGTGAATTGCTTTAGTACAAAGGAACAAATAAAGACCTTATTAGATCCTTATTTTATTTGCCTTTTGGGTACCCATATGAAAATGCCCCCCACTTTAGGCAAGCATGTTTGAGAGTACGCTCAAGATTAAGGAGTGATCCCATGACGTGCACCTAGTTGAATCAAGGTGGTGGACTATTATTTGTATGTTAGGGGGTGACTAATTCAATGATGATCGGATTAAAACCCTATTGAGGGTCTTATGACATTGTAAGAAACTACAAATGTTCTTCACTAGGAATTTTCCTCGTTGGTAAGGGTTTTGATATGCCACAAATTCAAATTCTATGACATTAGCTAGCATTCAAATGATCGCTCTATTTGGGATTATTTTGCAAGGATTGTGAGTATCATGATTGCATCATGTGACATGCGAGGACTTTAATGTGTGCTGAGGCTAGTGCAAATAGGGTTTCCAACTACCATTCTTAGTCGAAGTCTCAAAAGTAAGTTGGTATGTCACTTGAACTTACTCAAAATAACTACATCACCCTATCATTTAGGTTGCAGATGTGAAGCATACTCAAGCCTGCATAAAGTGATTCCTAATTGTCATTTATAGTAAAAAATTCAGAGGTAAACCACAATGTCATTTGAACTTGCTTAAAATGACTGCATTGCCTTATCGCTTGAATTATGGATGCATAATGCATTTCCAAACTCACACAAAATGGTTCCTAACTGCAATGTGCAATTGAAATTTTTTAAATAAGCTAACAAGTTATCTGAATTGGCTTAAGATGGCTGCATCACCTTATTGCTCGAGTTATAGATGCAGAACACATTTTCAAGATTGTGCAGAATGGTTCCCAACTACCATTTACAATTGAAATTTTTTAAGTAAGTTGACAAGTTGTTTGAATTGGCTTAAGATGGCCACTTCACCTTATTGCTTGGGTTGTGGATGTGAAGTGTACTTAAGCTCATCCAAAATTGCTATTGTAAATTGGTTTTATTAATTATTGTTGTTTGCACATATGCTTGTGTCCACATAATATTGGTTATGCAACATGCACAATACTCATGGTTGGTAAAAATTGGAGCATGCCCTAACACACCTATCAAGGTTTTGTTTGTGTCCTTCCAAATGATTTCATAAGGAGAGTCATCATCTAGAAATCTTCTCTAGTTTTTGATTCATCACAACTAATGATTTACCCTTGATTTGGAGCTTCCCACTTCTTGTCATGCCTTTTAATTTTACTTTGCCTTTTTAGCTTTTTCTCTTCTCTCTTTTCTTTCAAGCTTAAAATGATTAAGGTTACCATGGACTTTTTTTTTTTTTTTTTTTGCTTATTTGCTTTTAAAAGGATTGTCTTGCTTTAAGGAGATGCAAATATTCCCCTTTGTAATGTTTTTGGAATTATATGTTTATACCTAAAATATTTGTTTGAATCTTGAGGGTCCTTTCTTGCTGAAACATGCCCAATTCATTAGCCTAATTATTTCTCAATCTTAGCCCTACAAGGAATCTTCACTCATCAACCCATCCCTACTTGTTAATACTACTTGAGAGCTTTAGATATGACATTAAAAAGAACTCCTTGTATCCCTAAGAGTTTCAAACAAAGAAATAAAATCTATGCTACTTTTATTTTAGATACACAGTAGCACATATTAGCCAAATTAATATGATTATATTACTTGCACTTGTGTTAGGGTTCAAAAGTAAGCTATTATGCATGAGACATCTAGTTTGTAAATGAGAATGAGAGGAAACAATAATCTTTTGTGATTTTGATTGAAGAAAATGATGTATTTAGGGATGAAGTGGTAAAATTGATAACTAGACTAATGTTGTAGGGATTAAGAAAAATTGTATATTTAGTAACTCAGCATGAGTATGGTCTAAATGCCCCTTCATGGGAAAATCTTGGCTCTTTGATTATGTTTTACACCCTTTCTAATCTCATTCATTATGCTCTTATCCTTAGTCAGTAACTGATAATGAACTAATTTCAATTTTGACTGATGTTTAGGCAAAATATTTTTTGATCATATTTGTGTTAATGAGGTTTGGCATATCTTTGACTTTTATATTTGTCAGAATTAATACTCTACTGGAGAATGTTTTCTTTACAATATATGTACCTTCATAGTTTGACACCCACTCACCCCTTAGGTCACTTTGATTTTGTAAGACCTTTTATAGGATTAAGTCTTTTTCTTTGAAGTACCTAAAACACATTTTCCTTCAATGTACTCCCCTTATTTGACTTTAGTGTAATTGTTTGAGGTAGGTTACACATAGCCTCATTTTCTTAAGGAGATTCAGTTAGTTATATCTAAATTTGACTCATTCCACATATTTAAGTTCCATTTCCATTAAAACCCTTTAGGAAGGAATTTCGACTTCAACTAGTAAAAGTGCCTTAGTCCTATAAACCAATGCAAACATGGTTTCCCCTATGGAAGTACGTCTTATGGTGTGGTAAGCATACAACATAAATGACAATATCTTGTGCTAGTCTTTGTATGTAATTGTCATTTTTTCCATTATTCACTTGAGATTTTTATTTGCCACTTCCACTGCCTTATTCATTTTTGGGTGACACAAGGCAAAGTTAGGATACTTAATTTTAAATTAATTGCAGAGGTCAAACATCATTTGATTATTTAGGTTGGTGGCATTACCTATGATGAGCCATTTTGGCATACCATATTGACATATGGTGTCTTTCTTAATAAACTTAATGACCACCTTATAGGTGACACTTGTGTAAGATGTTGCTTTAACTCATTTTGTGAAGTATTCAATTGCCACTAGGATGAATCAATGCCTATTTGATACTTTTGGCTTAGTGGGACTAATCACATTCATTTCCCATATGGAGAATGACTATAAGAATGTCATAACATGCAATGGAGCAAGTGTTACATATATCTTATCTACATCTATTTGACATTTGTAGCATTTTCAGGTATGATAGAAATAATTTGATTCCATAGTTGACCAGTAGTATCCTACTCTTAAGATCTTTCTGAATATGAAAAAGGCCACTAACATTTGATCCATATAGGCTCGTAAGCACTTCTTTCATGATTATTCTTGCTTGTATGATTATTCTTACCTTAGTCACACTATATATCATAATAAGACTAAGTCATAATTGCACTTGTAGAGGATGTTTCTATTTGAGATTTTTATTTGTCACTTCAACTGCTCTATTTATTTTTGCCCAACATAAGATAAAGTTATGATAATTTTAAACTAGTCATAGAGGTTAGCTATCATTTTATTGTTTAAGTTGATGGCATTACCTGTGATCAACTGTTTTGGCCCACCATTTTGACATATGATATCATTCTTAATGAACTTAATGACCACTTTGTGAGTGATGCTTGCACAAGATGCTACTTCACCCCATTTTGTGAAGTAGTTTATTGCCACTAGGAGGAATCGATGCCCATTTGATATTTTTGGTGTAATGAAACCAAATCATATCCATTCCCCATATAGAGAATGACCATAAAAATGTCATAGCATATAATGAAACAAGCGTTGCATATATCTGATCTATATGTATTTGATATTTGTGACATTTTTAGGCATGCTAGAAATAATCTAATTCCATAGTTGACCAGTAGTATCCTACTATTAAGATCTTTTTGACTATGAAAAGACTACTAACATTTAATCTATATAGGCTCATATACACTTTTTTCATGATTATTACCCCTTTAGCTACTAATGAGAACCTTAAAGATGATGAGTGGAAGGCTTTAAAGGATGTAAAAGGTCCATTGTACATTTCAAAAGACCAAATAACATGAGCTAAAGTCAAAAAGATGAAAAAGGCACAAAATGGGTTAATTAAGAACATTCAAGCCAACTAAGTTTTAAATGGTATGAATTTAAGCTTGAAAGAGAGTCTCGACCTTATTAATATGATTGGAGTACCTAATGGGTCAAGGCTAAGTAATAGCATTCACTCCTAAATAGAAGTTTATTGTCTATGCTAGAATTTGTCCCTAAATAGGAATTTCTCCTAAATAAGGATTTGTTCTAAATAGGAATTTATGCCTCTTTAGAATTACTATCTTAGCCTATAAATAGACACCTCTTTGTAAGCTCTGGAACATTAGACAATTTTGAGTGAAATAAAAAGTAAGGGTTTTCTCTCTTAGTTCTTTTGAGAACTAAAGAACTTATCAAGAGGTACTTCTCGTTATGACATTCATATCAACTTATCACTCCTAATTCCTTTCTTTTTTGGAGTATGACATCTATATCCTTTTTAAATATCCTAGGTTTATGTTCCTTTGAATGTTAGGTCTAGAATTTGTGTTATTAAAGTCTAATTTATCTTTCTTGACTGTCTTTTGATTCCTTGTGTGCATTAGGATATGATGGACATTGGCATAGATGTGCATATAATAAGTTGGAATATGATGGACATTGACATAGATCACTTAAGCATTAGCTAAAAAATCTATCTTATACATGGTTGTCAAAGTATAAAAAATATGATTATTTTCTCAAGGCATATAGCTAAAGATGATCTAATCAAATTATGCCACTAGTTTTTTCATGTACTAATGATAGGGAATAAGCTTATGGTCTTATGTTTCTCACTTATCTAGTAGTTGATAGATAATCAATACAGAGTCACCATATACCTTGAGATTTTTAGGTTTTATTTGCAAGGCATACAATAAGTCCATTATGCATGCCTTATATTATGCTCTATTAGCATATTCAAACTACAACTTGGCCGTAATTGAATATTGTTAGCCCTCGAGAAAAATGAGGATTACTCCAATTCGATCCCTAATGCATTGAATGCCCCATCAAACCACATATATTATTCATTTATTGTCTTCTTGTTATCTTCCTAAGTCTAATCTATGGCTAGGATTTCTTCATCTAAGAAATTAAACTATATTGGTTCTTAGTCAAGAATGGCTCGATCTTAGCTATGGATTGCCTCTCTTCCTTAGAAATCATTTAAGGTTGGCATATCAAGGGTACTTTAAGATTTTGTCTTAAGACAAGTACTAGTTAGACTATTGGTCTTGTCTTTAACCATTTTGAGCAATAGATAAACAACTAAGGAAAATGAATGAGTGTTGTTAGAATGACTTATGCATATGCTAAGATGACACTTTATATGATAAAATTAGGAACCTAAGTGCAATTAACATAACCATGTATCATTGGTTGACACAAACCCTAGACGTGACATTCAAAGGAACACAAACCTAAGGTATTTAAGAAGGATATTGATGCCACACTCTAGAAAAGAAAGCAATTGGGAGTGATAAGTTGAGTTGAACGTCACAAGAAGAGGCACCTCTTGTTAAATTCTTTATTTCTTAAAGGAATTGATGGAGAAAACTCTTGCTTTTTATTTCTCTCAAAATTATCTGATTTCCTAGAGCTTACAATAAGGTGCCTATTACTATTTAGGACAAATCCTTATTTAGGACAAACTCCAAAATAAGACAAATACTTATACAAAAACTTCCACTTTTATAACAATCACTTATATAGGATGAACTCTTATTTAGGAGTGAATGCTATTACTTAACCTTGACCCATTAAGCACTCCAATCATATTAATAAGTCCTTGACTCTTTTTCAAGCTTAAATTCATACCATTTGTAGCTTGGTTGATCTAAATGTCTTCAATCATCCCATTTAGTGCTTCTTTCATCTTTTTGGCTCTAATTTGTGTTATTAGACCTTTTAGAATATGCAATGGACTTCTTGCATCCTTTGATGCCTTCCATGCATCATCTTTAACCTTCTCATCACTCTCCTATACTTAAGCCTGACATTATCCTAATGTAAGAATTGAATGTAAAAAAGAATAAAGAAAACAAAAATAAAATCATATATGAAAAAAAAAAAAGATGAAAAGGATAAGAAAAGCAAATATGATTCTTAGATTATCTCCCAAGTGTTGCATTTATTTAATGTCATTAGTTTAACTCTAAAGCATGTCATAAGACATAAATAGGGTCTCCCAACTCCTCCTCCTTCACAATATACATTTGCAACCCTTTATAATAAGGTTTTGGTGAAAAGACTAATTCTACCCACTACATTTGAGCATTTTTGTAATTATATCCACTTCATTTTGTCTTTCTAAAATCCACCCAACATTTTGGTTCTATTAATTAAATTCAACCTATACTAAAAATTTTTTGTTAACTATTGCCATGTGATAACCATGCATACACCACATACTAGATGCAGTTCCATGTCACCCCTATATCATTGAAGTTGTTGATGTGACATTAATTTTAGCTTTTTCATGAAATTAAAAAAATAATAATAACATAAAAGATCTTTTCAAAATATTATAATTATATCTTTCTCTCTCTTCAATATTTAGGAAACCCTTTAATTTTAAAGTTTTATTCTCTCTACACTTCAAACTTAACCGTGCATCATGAGCCATGTTATAGTCTAAACCAAATGTCTATATTAAAAGTCAGAATCATCATGTGTAGTTCAAAGCAAATAATATAATGGTATAAAGAAAGGGTTTGCTAAATATTCAATAGAGAGAAAAATATAATTATACTATTTTAAAAACATTTTTATGTTATTATTATGTTTTCTAATTTTCTAAAAAAATTAAAATTAATGCTATGTTAGCAACTTTAATGATGTAGTAGTGAGATGGAATTGCATCCACCACGTGGCATATATGTGACTACCATATGGTAATAATTTTTAGAAATCTTTAATATGAGTCGAATTTAACTAATAAAGTTAACATGTTAGGTGAATAAGTGGACATAATTACAAAAATGCTTAAATGTGAAGGGTGGATCATTTTGCCTAATGTTTTAGCCTTTGGCCATTCCCTTTGAACAACTTATTCATTTCTATACTTTGAATCTCAACTGCACTATAAGGAAAAATATTAGTTGCAACAAAGGGACCAATCCAATGAGAGCACAGTTTATCGAGAAATAACTTTAGTCTTGAATGGTAAAGAAGAACGTTTTGACCAACAACAAAATTCTTCCAAAAAATCATCTTATCATGAAATACTTTCATTCTTTCCTTGTAAATCTTGTAGCTCTTATAGGCATCATTATGAATTTCCTTAACCTCTTATAACTATAATTTCCTATGTTTGCCCACTTTATCCATCTTTATATGCATTGCTTGATAGCCTAACATGCTTTGTGCTTAAGTTCAAAAAGAAGATGGCACAACTTGCCAAACACCAATTAATAAGGAGACATGTTAATATGTGTCTTGTAAGTTGAACGATAGGCTCATAGTGCACCATTAAGCCTCATACTCCAATCCTTTCTATATTCACTATCTTCTAAAGGATACTATGAATTTCCTAATTAGACACCTTAACTTGTCCACTTATTTGCAAATGATATGTAGTTGACACCTTGTGAGTGATATGATATTTCTTTAACAAAGCCTCCACCATTCAATTGCAAAAAATGTGTGCATTTATCATTAATCAAAGCTCTTGGTGTCTGATACCTAACAAAATGTGAAACTTGACTAAATCTAACACAACTTTAGAATCATTTGTCCTAGTAGCTTTCACTTCCACCCATTTGGAAACATAATACATAACAAGAGAAATATAAACAATACCTAAAGAAGAAAGAAAAGGTCACACAAAATCAATGTCCTCAACCTAAAAAATTTCACAAACTAGTATGGGAAGTCATGGCATTTGATCTCTAATAGATTTATGTTGACATGAACCCCAAAAGATGTGGTTTAAGGACCCAACACACATAAGGAATCAAATAAGTACCTAATAAAGCTAAATCATGTTTTAATCATGCAAACCCTAAACCCAATGTTTAAAGGAACATTGACCTAAGGTATAAAGAAGGAAATGGAAGTCACACTCTAGAAAAGAATGAATTTTTGTGTGATAAGTTGGGTTGAATTCCACAAAAAGGGTTAATTTTTTTGTAAGTTTATTAGTTAAAAAAATTAAAAAAGAAAATTATCACTTTTTAATTCACATAATTGTCTATTGTTTTACAATGAAATCAAGTCTATTTATAACATAAAATAGCAACCCAAAACTCTAAAAGTAGAAGTAATGATATACTTTTAAAATATAAGAATACCCCTATTTTATTCTAAACCCTTATTTTATAACAAACTTTTCCTTTATAACAAACTCCTATGTAGGAGTAGATTTTATTACTTAACCCTAGCTTATTAAGCACTCTAATCATATTAATGAAGCCTTGGTCCACTATTAAGGTTGAATTCATGTCATTTGTTACTTGGTTGGCTTGAACATCCTCAGTTAGCCCATTTAGTACTTTTTTAATCTTTTTAGTCTTTGAATGGGTCATTAGCCCTTTATGAATGCTTAATGGATACTTAAAAGCCCTTTATGTATTAGCTTCTCCATGGATCTCATCAATCCCCCTTTCCTTAAAAGGATTTGTCATAGAATCATCACTTGCATCAAAAGGAGAACAATCACAAACATTAATTGTTGCACTTATATTGTACTCACCAGAAAGGTCCAACTTATAGGCATTATCATTAATTTGTACCACTACTAGGAATGGACCATCTCCTTTAGACTATAACTTTGAGTGCCTCTTATTTGGGAACCTCTCCTCATGCATATGCGTGTAAACCCAATTACTAGGTTCAAATACCACTTCTTTCACTCTTTATTGACATATAATGCAAATAGGTCAGTTCATTTTGCAATTTGTTACCACACCTTCTCATGCAACCTCTTCACCATTTCAGCCATGGGCTTACCATCCAAGCTAGCATACTCATTAATAGGCAAAGGCATTAAATCAAGTTAAGGGTTAAAACCATACATAATTTCAAACGGAGAGTAACTAGTAACAAAATGAACATTCTTATTATATGCAAAATCTGCATGTGGTAGACAATATTCCCATATCTTCAAATTCATTCAAATAATAACATGCAACAAAATAGAAAATGTTTGATTAACTACCTTAGTTTGCCCATCTATTTGTGGATGACAAGTAATTAAGAATACTAATTTAGTACCTAACTTACTACATAAAGTCTTCTAAAAGAAACTCAAGATCTTTATATCCTAATTTAAAACTAGACTCTGATACCAATTGATATGAACCTTAAAAGACATGGCTTATGAACCTAACACATAAGGAATTAAACAAGAACCCAATAAAGCTAAATCAGATTTCAATCATGCAAACCCTAGACTTAATGTTTAAAGGAACATGAATTTAAGGTATAAAGAAGGATATGGATACCACACACTAAAAATAATGAATTTAGGAGTGATAAGTTGAGTTGAGGGCCATAAGAAGAGTTTATTCTTAATAAGTTCTTTAGTTTTAAAAGAATTGAAGGAGAAAATTCTCACCTTTCAATTCAAATATCATGTAGTCTTTTACAATGAAATTAGACCTATTTATAGATTGAAACAACAACCTTAAGATCCTAAAAATGGAAACAATAATATACTCCTAAAATACAGAAACACTCCTATTTTATTGTAAATTTTTATTTTATAACAAACTTTTACTTAAGAGTGGATTTTATTACTTAACCTTAACCTATTAAGTGCTCTAATCATATTAATAAATCCTTGGCCCTTTTTCAAGCTTGAATTCACACCATTTGTTACTTGGTTGGCTTGAATATCCTTAATCAGCCCATTTAGTGCTTCTTTCATCTTTTTAGCTTTTGACCATGTCATTGGCCCTTCATAAATACTCAATGGATACTTAGAAGACCTTCATGAAATGCTTGATGGATCCGTAGAAGCCCTTCATGCATTAGTTCTTGCATGGATCATTATGTGATGTGTCCAACAATCAAAGACTTACTTATATGTGTGTTTAGGGAAATTTAAAGTAACAATTGTTTTGTTTAAGACAATTTATGATTCAATGGAAAGAAACAAAATAAAAGGAAAATCTAATAGACCCTTGCTTGATAAAAAATTTGCCTTAAACAAGAAAAAACTAGTTTGATTCGCCACACCCTTAGATAGAAAAAGGAAAAGTGATAAGAATCATTTGTTAGTTCATCACTAAACAACTAGATTGCTTCGATAAAAATTAGGGTAAAATGCAAATTACACTTTTAAAAATATTCTAAAAAGCTCCTATTCCAAAATGTTTCTCAATTCCTTAAATAAGGAATAATAATAGAAAGTAGCTAAAATAACTTAAAAATTGGAAAAGTAGGGCTATTGCTAACTAGCTACAAAATAGGCTATAAAATTGTACTTAAAACATATGAAATAAACTCATAGAGGTTAGGTTTTATACCCTTGTTAATGAAGAGCCTAAATTACCATAAACTAATTAAAATAAGAAGAAATAAATTGGAAGTAAATTCTAACCATCATTCTAATCCAAATAGACCTATCCATGCCTAATCCTCTAAGTGAGTGAGCAATGTTACCAATGTATGTTTTAACTCCTTTTCCTTGGCCTTGAGACTCCCTATACATGTTGTATTCTCTTTTAAAAGCAATTCCAAGGCTGTTTAAAGATTTTTTTCCCTGGAACAAGTAATTGGCCTAAAACTAAGAACCACACAATCTTGGCAGCTCCTATATCACCATGGATCACATCATCTTCCCCAAGTTGAATAGGATTTTCCCTCAAATCTGACTCCTCTTCATCCTCCAAGTAAGTCGATAGAGCCCTCACATTGAATGCGGTTGATACATTATATTCACCTAGCAAATTAATCTTGTTAGAAATGTCATTCACTTTTTCTAGCACTTTGAAACAACCACTTAATCAACACATATGCTTGGACTTCCTTTTGCTTGGAAATCTCTCTTTTTGAAGATGAATCCACATAAGATCTCCTAGAACAAATTGAATTTGTTTTCTCCCTTTATTGATTGCTAACTCATAGGCTGCATTTCATTTTTCTATTTGTTGTTTGAAACTCTCATTCAAATTTTTGACCAACTCAACCTTCTCCTTCCCATCGAAACAAACTTAATCACTGATTAGAGGTGGTGCTAAATCAAGTGGGATAATAGGATTACGTCCATAGACTACCTTAAAAGCAGAATGTTTAGCTACACTATGCACACTTCTATTATATGCAAATTCAACAAAAGCCAAGTAACCATCGCAATTCTTCAAATTATTTTTAACAACAATTCTAAGTAAACAAGAAAGTGTATGGTTTACCACTTCAGTTTGCCCATCTATTTGCAGATGACAAGTTGTGCTAAAGAGTAACCTCACATCGAGCTTCTTCCACAAGGTCTTCCAAAAGTACCTCAAGAACCTGGCATCCTAATCAGACACTACAGTCTTTGTTATTCCTTGCAATCTTACAATTTCTTGAAAGAACAAATTTGCCAAATAAAAAGCATCATTAGTTTTGTGACAAGCTACAAAGTGAGACATCTTTGGGAACCTATCAGCAAACACCATTTCTGAATCCTTCCCTCTTTGTGTCCTTGGCAATCCAAGTATGAAATCCATACTCACATCAACCTAAGACTAATTCAAAATAGGTAATGGCACATGCAACCCACAAGTAGCCTCTTTTCTCTTTTCCTTCTTACAAGCCATACACCTCTTTACCACATGATGCACATCTTTAATCATCCTTGGCTAATAAAAATGTTCTTCAACCAACTCTAATGTCTTCTTTCACCAAAGTGTCCAGCTTAACCCCCACCATGAGCATCCTTTACTAAAAGTTCCTTAATAAATCCCTTAAGAATACAAAGCCTTTTGGATTTAAAGAATTACCCCTTATTCCAACAAAAGCCATTAATTGTCTTAAAAGCAAAGTAAATAGAAGTAAAGTTTGGATAATTCATTATTAACTCTCAATTAATTCAAAACCCATTAACTTAGTATTCGACAATGAGATTGGAGCATACCTCTATGATAGCATATCAGCCACTATATTTACATTTCCCTTTTTGTACTTGATGACATAGAGAAAGGCCTCCAAGAACTCCACCCATTCAGCATGTCTTTAATTCAGCTTGTTTTGCCCCTTCAAATGCATCAAGGATTCAGGATTTGTTGAATAATAAACTCCTTAAGCAACAAGTAAGCTGCCAAGTCTCTAAAAACTAAATTAGTAGATAGAACTCCTTATCATAAATTGAATAATTCAAGCTTGCCTCACTTAACTTCTCACTAAAAAAGGTTATGAGATGTTTATCTTGTGTATGAATAGTCTCAATTTCCACTCATAAATTATCGCACTCCACTTTAAATGTCATTGAAAAGTTAGCACGAGTTAAGATAGGTGCTAAACACAACTCTCCTTAATCAGCTCAAAACTATTTTTGGCAGCCTCATTCCACCTAAAGTTACCACCTTTCTTGATAAATTTAGTCAAAGGAGTAAGAAAGTGTTGAAACCTTTCACACATCTCTTGTAAAAAGGATGCTAGTCTATGGCTCATTGGAACCACATCACACATCACCTCATCTTTGTGTGATTTTCCAATTATAAGTGACACCAAAACCTGTTATGTAACCCTTACTTCTCCATTATCATTAAACATTGCAACTTATATAGGTGAGGGGTGTTTTGTTATTGTTAAGTTAAACTTTTCCACCAAGTTGGTGGAAGCAACATTGGCATAGTTCCCTTTATCTATAATCACTCCACACACTTTTTTATCAATCATGAACCTAGTATTGAAAATATTTTCATGTTCATCATCCACCTTTGCTTGTAAATTCAAGGCACATTCAATTGCAAGCAATTCTCCCTCATTAGCATGCTTTACATTATCTTCCTTTAAACACTCATTTTCTTCTTCTTCCAACACTCCCTCATCTATACTCTTTACTTCTCCTTTTCATTCCCAAATAGTCACAACCTTATTATTTGGACACTTAGAAGCAAATGTCTATGGCCAAGACACTTGAGGAATTTAATATCTGGAGCACATTTTGGATGCTTTGCATCACCCATTTTCTCTCTTTACTTAACCAAATCTCTTGATTGTTTACTAGAGGCCCTTTTTTTGTTTATTTTGCACTCCAATTAGAATTAGGCCATGTAAGGGTGGAAATTAAGTTGGTTGCCTTGTTGAAAATCTACCATGACACACTTTGCTTATCCATACCATGCTTATGTTGTCTCTCCTCCTTAATAGCAAGGTTAATTACATCTTCTAAAAATATAAAAGATTGTAACTCCACCATATTTACAATCTCTCTATTTAGTCCTTTGCAATGGTTTGCTCTTAAGGTTCTTCTAATTCACATCTCATCATCAACATTCCAAATTCCTTAGACAACAAGCCTAAATTACTCCCCAATGTTTAGGCTTCTGTTTAATTATAGACACAACATTTGTTTTTTTTTTTTTTTTACAATAAGTACCCTACATTTTTATTATTGAATAATTTTGCTCTTATTCATCACTGTGCTATTAATTGTGCTAATCTCAGCCATTTCTCATTCACCACATCAACAAATCATTTTCCATGTCGTTAGAAAAGATGAAAATGAGAATTATGTGGAATTTTTTGGGTTTCTCTTTCTATTTATAAAAATTAAATCCTGTTATTGTAATAAATTAAAAAAAAAAAAGACAAAGAAAACCAATGTCCTTAAGCCTTTGACATCATCAAGCCTTAATGACCTAAAAACAAAAACACAAACTAGATATAATTGTCCACCACTTAGATCATTCTGAATCAATCTCACTTGCCAACTCTCTTAATCTCATTTTGGAATTCCAATCTATCTTTCATTCTCCCAACTCTCTCTCAATCCTATTTGTTGCTCCCTTTATCTCATTTCTATGTGGCTTCATTGAAAGATAATGCTTTTCATCAATCTCTTTCTTGGCCTCTTCATAATTTCATTTGTATATATCTACTTGTTCTCCTAATGTGTTGCAGCTTTATTATAAATCTACTCCCTAAATAAATTTACTCCCTTTATTATTTCTTTACATTTAATCCATTATTGATCTCCAAACCCTATTTTTCCAATGTTTATGAAACTTGTGAGAAAATTGCTTTTGGGAAAGTTTATAGACATAAGGGTTATTTATTTAGAGAGAACTTGTAGTCTAATTGGTCATTTTGGAGTTAGAAAAAGTCTAAATGTCTTAGTTGAGCATTTTTATTGGCCACACATGAAACAAGATGTTGGGATGGTGTGTGGGAAGTACATAACATGCAAACAAGCTAAATCTAAAGTTTTGCCCCATGGCTTGTACACTCTTTACCCACACTTAGCTAACATGGGGTTAATTTATTTATGAACTTTGTACTAGTGCTACCATAATAAAAAAAGGGTAAAAATTTTATATTTCATGTTGTTGATAAGTTTTCAAAGATGACATACTTTGTCTCATGCCATAAAATTAATGACGCAAACAATATGGTAGAATTGTTTTTTGGAGAGATAGTATATTTGCATGACATGCCTCAAAGTATTATTTTAGATCGAGATAGAAAGTTTTTGAACTACTTTTATAACACTTTGTAAGTTAAGTTAAGTACTAAATTATTTTTTTCAACTACCTACCTTCAATAAACAGATAGGCAAACTCAAGTAGTTAATTAAACTCTTTCAACTTTGTTACGTCTTATTATTCACATAAACTTGAAATTGTGGAAAGATTGTTTACCACATGTAGATTTTGCATATAATAGGAGTATTCATTCTATTATTAGCTCCTTTCCATTTGAAATTGTGTATAACTTTAATATTTTGACTCCTTTGGATTTGAAACCTTTACTTGTTGATGAGTATGCTAGCTTAGATCGTGAACATAAGGCAAAAATGGTGAAAAAATTGCATTAGAATGTGTGGCAACAAATTGCACAACAAACTGAGTAATATGCATCCTATGCTAACAAAGAGCAAAAAAGGGTGGTGTTTGAACCTAGTGATTGGGTTTAGGTGCATATATTCAAGGTTTCCAACTTGTAAGCATTCAAAGTTACAACTTAATAAGGATGGTCTACTTCAAGTGATGACATAGATTAATGATAATGCCTATAAATTAGACCTTTATAGTGAGTATAATGTAAGTGCAACATTTAATGTTGTTGATCTTTCTCCTTTTGATAAAGGTGATAGTTCGAGGACAAATTTTTTTAAGAGGGGGAATGATGAGATTTATGGAGGTGTCAATGCATGGAGGGTTTTTAAGGATCCATTAAGCATTTAATAAAAGCCAATGACACATTCTAGTGCTAAAAGGATAAAAGAGGCACTTAACAGGTTAATTAAAGACATTTGGTTTAAGGAAGCTAATTCAAGCCTAAAGGGCAAACAAGTATATCTTAATGCAGGCCAAGGCTTTATTAATTGTATAAGTATACTAAATTAGCCTAAATTAAGTGATTATGAAAAGTTAAAGCAACAAAGTAATGGAATTAGTGAGTTGGATCTATTGTAAAATCTGAAAAACAAAGAACAAGAAGTGGATTAGTCGTAAAAGGTTATAAGACCATTTGCCACTAAAAGGTTGGACTAGCATCAATCATGATCTTGTTGGTGAACCTGTTTGATGCTAGACATATGGCTCTACAAATATGACTATACTAATCCTAATTCATTTGTTGATAATTTGTTTAGGAAGATTTTTTTATTTCTAGGGTTAGTGTTGTTACTTTAGCTTACAAATAAACTTGATTTAACTATCAAAAGATATAAATCATTGGTGAAATAAAAGTGAGAATTTTCTTTTTTGATTCTTCATTGAACTTTGCAAACTTATCATTCTCAATCCCCTTCTTTTTGGATTATGATATTCATATCCTTTTTTATACCTTTGGTTTGTGTTCCTTTGAAAATTGGGTCTAGGTTTATACCTTAGGTTCATATTCCTTTGAACATTGGGTCAAGGTTTTATTTTTGTTAAACCTAATTTAACTTTCTTAGGGTTTTGAATTCCTTGTTTTTCTTATCGGTTCATTGTGCTCTTTAGGGTTCACATCATGTTGGCAAATTCATTTCAATAATAACATGGAATAAAGTAGAAAGAATTTAATTAATTACCTTAGTTTATCCATTTGTTTATAGATGACAAGTAGTTGATAATAATAGATTAGTACCTAACTTGCTCCATAAAGTCTTCTAGAAGTAACTTGAAAACTTTGTATCTTGATCTGAAAAAATGCTCTGAGGCATGGCATGCAAGCATACTACCTTTCTAAAGAATAATTCAGCCATATTGTTTGTGTTGTCAATTTTATGACATGGATGAAGTGTGCCATCTTTGAAATCTGTCAAGAATAACAAATATAAAATTCCTATCCCTTTTCCACTACAACAGTCCTAGTATAAAGTTTATAGATAAATCAACCTAGAGTTTGTTAGGCAGGAGTAAACGGGTGTACAAGCCATGGGGTAAAACTTTAAATTTGGCTTGTTTGCATTTTATACACTCTTGACACACCCTATCAACACCTCATTTCATGTGTGGTGAGAAATGTTCAACTAAGACATCTAGGAATTTTCTAACTTTGAAATGGCCTATTAAACCACCTTTATATGCTTCTCTCATAACCAATTCCCTTAAGGAACTCATAAACACACATAAACAATTTTCCCTAAAGAAAAAAACCCTTATGCCAATAAAATTTACCAGATGCCAACTTTTTGTATGTCATATACACATTAGTAAAGTTAGGATCTTTCATATATAAATCTTTAATATATTCAAATCCTAAAAATTTAAGACTAAGTGTAGAGATAAGGGTATACCTATAAGATAATACATTAGTTATCATATTGTCTTTACCTTGTTTATATTTGATGATGTATTGAAATGTCTCATTGAATTTGACCCACTTGGCATGTCTCTTGTTCAACTTCCTATATCCTTTTAAGCATTTTGAGGATTCATGGCCAATATAGATGACAAACTCCTACGGCTAAAGGTAATGTTGCTACATCTCCAAAGCCTATACCAATACATACATCTCCTTATCATTAGTGAGAAAATTAAGGGCTGTACCATTTAGATTTTCATTGAAGTAGGCAATTGGTTGCCTTTCTTACATCAAAATAGGTCCAATGCTAGTTCTTGAAGCATCACATTCAATTTCAAAAGTTTTAGCAAAGTTAGGTAAAGCAGGTGAAATTGCTGGACTTAATTTTTTTTTAATAAATTAAAAGTATCATCTTGATTACTAACTCACTAAAAACTCATGTTCTTTTTAAATACCTTAATTAATGGTATAGTAATGGTGCTACAGTCCATTACAAAGTGTTTATAGAAACTAGTTAGACCATAAAAACTATATATATCATTAATTGATTTAGGTATAAACCAATCACAAATTACCTTAACCTTTTTCTCATCAACATCAATACACCTAATACTCACAACATAGCCATGAAATATCATTTAATCAATGCGAAAGGAACATTCCTTAAGGTTGACATATAATTTCTAAGAATGTAAAACACTTGAAATAGTATGTAAATGATCAAGATACTCATATAAGTTTTTGATATAAACTAAAATATCACAAATACATAAGTACAAATTTATCAATGAATGCATGCAAAATATAATTCACTAATCTCATAAAAGTGCTCGATGCATTAGGGAAACCAAATGACATAATAAGTCATTCATACAAAACATACATACTTTTGAAAGATATTTTCCACTCATCTCTCTCACTCATCTTAGTTTAATGATATCCATTTTTCAAATCATTTTTAGAAAAAACACATGAACCATGCAATTCATCTAACATTTCATCTAATCTAAGTATGGGATGATGATATTTTACAATGATTTTATTGATCGCACTACGTCAATGCACATCTTTTAAACCATATCCTTCTTGAGCATAAGTAATACTAGAACTACACACAAACTCATGCCCTCCTTCTTATATCCCTTTGCTATAAGCTCCTTAACCTGCCTTTAAAGTACCTTTGTCTCCTTTGGATTACTTTTATATGCTAGTCAATTTGAAATTTTTGGACTAGAGATGAATTAAATCTGATGTTTTATTGCCTTTAAAGGTGGCAAACTACTTGGTTTTTTCAAGAAAACATAACCAAAGTTTTACAAAAGAGAAACAATAATACTAGGCAAAGAGGGGTTAAGCTAGTCAGTACTAAAATAAGCCTCTTTGTACAAAAATATGATTGTGGCTATTTCAAACAGAAAGCTCACTTAACACCATGCTCTTTTACATAGAAACTCTCAATTTTTCTCTTTTTCCCTTTTTATTAGTTTCTCTCGATCTTATCTTCTTTCTCTTTTTTCTTTCCCACTTTTCTCCTCTTTGTCTTTATTTCCTTTTTCTCTCACTCTTTTTTTATAATCCTTGATTAATCTTCGTAAACTTGCCAAGGTGTTAAAGGTACAAGTGTAATAAATTTATCATTTATTACAAAAGAGTACTTATTTTTAAACCTATCATGCATTACACATCAATCATATTGTCTTGGTCTTCCCAACAAAATATACATTGCATGCATGGGTACAACATCATATAAGACCTAATCAATATATCTCCTAATAGTAAACAATACTAAAACCTACTTATTTTCCTTAACCTCTCCATATTCATTCAACCATTGAAACTTATATGGCCTAAGGTACTTCATGGTAGGTAAATTAAGCTTTTCAACTAGAACAGTGCTAGCTACATTTGTATAGTTATCCCCATCTATGATCAAGCTACATACTTTATTTTGATATAGCATCATGTATGGAAGATATTATCGCTTTGCACTTCTTTAACTTCTTTGGTTCATGCACTCAATGCTTATCCAACCATTAACACATCTCCCCCAACTAAGTACCCCTCTCCATCACTTGTATACTCCAAAGGTGGCAAGGAGCTATCATCGGACCCACAACATTATTATATGCATATTTAGACACCAAGATGCAATATGTTACTTTCCTAGACACTTGGAACATTTAACATCTTAATTTTTACTAGGTTGGGAACTAGAATTACGTTTTTCCTTGCCAGGACTCATTTCCTTACTCTTATAAGATTTAACCATAGGCTTCTCCTCTCTTTTTGTTCCAATTTGGCTTCCAAGATGAAATGGAACCTAAATTCTATCCAAACCATGTAGAACCTTTCCATTTAAGTTGTCTTTTGGTGCGTTGAGTGAGCCCTTGTAACCTTTAGTTCAAATCTCTACAATAGTGATAAGGGATAAACCACCTCATAATGATATCCTTCATCTCCTCCCATATATCAATAAGACTCTCATGATTCTTTCTCTTAGTCAAAATAAATTGATCCCACCAAATAATAGTATAATCAATAAACTCAATAGTAGTAAGTTTTACCCTTTTCTCTTTAAAGTAGTTGTAGCAATCAAAGACCAACTTAAAATTCTTCTCCCATTCTCACTAGGCTTTAGGATTTTTTTTCACTTAGAATGAAGGAATTTTCATTTTAATGCTTCCAAAATCATAGTCATAGGTCTCTCACTTCCTAAAATCTCTCTAACCATTTCTATTATTAGCAATTTTGGCCAAAGTATCTAGATCATCAAATTCATCATCTTCTACATGGCTATGGTCTCATCTCTCTGGCCTTCTGGCATTAAAACTCTTATAGCCCCTATGTCTTCTTTACAACTCCATTATTTTGTTAGCTTACTCCTATATCCTATCCCTCATATCATCAAATTTGGTCTTTATGCACTCAAATTTTTGTTGTACAATTTTGATCATAAACAACACATTACTACCTTCCTTTTCAGTTTCACCTTTGTCTTTTGAAGACATAGTGTTGATTCTACACAAAAAGGCTAGGATACCTCACAAAACACTCCCTCATGTGTTTCACTCAAAAATGGTCACATACCCTTATATTTAAACTCTTTAAGGCATTTTCTTAATATATGTTTACATTATTGTCTTTAACCATTCAAATTTTCTCTCTTAATTCTTTATTGAACTAAACAATCTCACCTTGTAACTAACTAATTCCAACAAATTAGAATCAAAGACATTTAGAAAAGCACAATAAATAAAGGTTGTCAATTATAAGAAAATAGTGAGATTAAATTGTAAGAAACAAAAAGATTAGCTAAATTAATCCTTGTAGGAATTCGAAAAAAATAAGTTCTACTCCTTTAATTTAGGGTTGCCTTATGTTGTAAGATACCTAATTAAGAAGGAAATAAACCGTCTATCCACCTTTGACCTAATTAAACAAGGTTTACTTCTTAAATAGGAAGAAATCAACTACAATCTTTCCTTTCCCTTTTTTTTTTTTCCTTTTGTTCTTCTTTTCTACTTTTTTTGTTTCTTTTTTTTTTCTCATCATTTTTTCTTTCTTTTTTTTTTTCATACAAATTTAAAGACAAGAAAAGCTAAACTAGGATTTGTAGGTTCATAGAACAAAAGGGGTATATAATGGAACCAAAAAGAAAAGATAAAATTAGGGTTTATAAATTTCAAAGAACATAAGGAAAAACTCAAATTTAGATTAGCAAACCTTAGAGCCAAACTTTACTACCAACTGATGTGAACTCTAAAAGATATAGCTTAAGGACTCAACACACAAGAGTAATCAAATGAAAACCTAAGAAAGCTAAATCAAATTTCAAGTACGCAAAACCTAGACCCAATGTTTAAATGAACACTAACATAAAGTAAAGAAAAAAGGGGGGGGATATAGACTCCATACTCTAGAAAAGAACAAACTTGGGAGTGATAAGTTAGGTTAAACACCACAAGAAGAGTTAATTCTCAAAAAGAGTTAATTCTTGATAATTTCTTTAATTCTTGTAAGAACTAAAAGAGAAATTTCATTTTTATTTTACTTAATGGTTTAATCCCTTTAACAGTGAAATCAAGCCAATTTATAGGATGAATTGATAACACTAAAGATAAGGATAAACTTCCTAAATAGGTTGACAACAAATTTACTTTTATTTTTTAAGGATTATTGTACAAACTCTTACAATCACTTAACATAACTCCATTCAACATAATACAATAAATAAAGTCTTAGCCCACATTAAGATATACTTTGTCAACCTTTAAGTTCAAATTAGCTTTTTTTTGGTTTAAATTTCTTCAGTCAATCCACTAAGTGCCTCTTTCATCCTTTTAGCTCTTAAACATGTCATTGGCCCTTCGTGAATACTCAATGGATCTTTAAAAGCCCTTCATGCATTGGCTCCTTTATGGATCTCAACAATCCATGTGAGAAAAGTCAATAAAGGTAAATGACACATTTCTTTAATGGAATTCAATGGATTCGTACTACCTAAGATGTATTAACCTACATGTCGCAATGAAATTAATGTTTGATGTAGTCAACAATATGAATTGCTTGACCAATTTGAGTGAATGATTCCTTATAGCATAACAAGAAGCCTTATTTTGTTCTTAAGTTTAAAGCAACAAAATATTTTCTCATAGTAAAGAAAGTTAATCATAAGTAGTAACTCCTTTATTCATTGGACTTAAATTAATTTGAACTACTAAAGATATAATATGGTGTATATCATCATTTAAGAAATTAACCATTCTATCTATGTGAGAAAAGATAATTAAGGTAAATGACTTCTTTCTTTAAGGGAATTAAGTGGATTCAAACTATCCAAGGTGTATTAACATTCATGTTACAATGAAATTAATTTTCAACATAGTGAAGAATGTGAATCGCCTATTCACTTTATGTAAATAATTCCTTATAGTAGAATAAGAAACCTTATTAACAAGGAATCAGGTGTTAGTCTTAAGTTTAAGGTAATAAATGATTCTCTCTTAATAAAGAAAGTTAATCATGAGCAATAATTTTTATTTGATGGACTTCAATTGATTTGATACCAAAGACACAATAACATGTATCTCATAATGAAAGGTATGATTGGTGGAGACATTTAGATTAATTTCATGATTCCTTTGTGTGAATGGCTCTTTGGAACAAAAGGATAAGCCTTACTGGCTAGAAATGAAATGATGGTATCATCATTTAGTTAATAAGCCCTTTTATCCATCTAAGTAATTGTAATCAAGGTAAATAATTCCTTTGATGGAATTTAATGAAGTTATACTACATAAGGTTTATTGAGATGAATGTCTCAACAAAATCAATGTTCAGTGAAGACATGGATGTGAATGGCATGATCATTTTGTTTGAATCATTTCTTGCAACAAAAGGAGAAGCCTTACTACCAAGGAATTAGCTAATGATCTAAAGTTTCAAGTAATGATGATTCTCTCCTAGCAAATAAAGCTAATCAAGAGCAATAACTCCTTTATTTGATAAACTTCAATGGATTTGGACTTTCTAAGACATAATAACATAAATCTTACAATGAAATCAATGATTGGTATAGACATTTAAGTTGATTTGATGATTCCTTTGTGTCAATGAAGCAATGCTCTAACGTTTCAAGCAATGAAGCATTCTATCCATGTAAGAAATTCTAATCAAGAAAATTGATGAAATTGAATTGATTCAAACTACCCAAGGTGTATTCATGTGAATGTCACAATGAAATTAGTGTTTAGTGTAAACATGAATGTCAATTGCATGATTATTTTGTCTAAATGATTCCTTACAGCAAAAGGATAACTCATTGTCAAGGAATCAAGTGATGATCTAAAGTTTCAAGCAATGAATAATTCTCTCCTAGCAAAAAAAGCTAATCATGAGTAATAACTCTTTTATTCAATGGACTTAAATGGATGTGGACTACCCAAGATATAACAATGTACATCTCAAAATGGAATTAGTGATCGGAGTAGACATTTAAGTTGTTATCATCATTCCTTTGTTTGAATGACTTCATGGAATGAAAAGATAAACCTTATTATCTATAAATAAAGTGACAATCTCATCCTTCAAGCAATGAAACATTCCATCAATGTAATAAAAGCTAATCAAGATAAATGACTCCTTTCTTTGATGAAATTCAATGGATTTAGGCTACCCGAGGTGTATTGGCATGCATGTTGCAATAAATTAATGTTAAGTGTAGGCATGGATGTGAATTGCTTGACCATTTTGTTTGAATGATTCTTTGCAACAAAAAGAGAAGCCTTCTTACCAAGGAATCAAGTGATAGTCTCAAGTTTCAAGTAATGAATGATTCTCACATAGTTAATAAAGCTAATCAAGAGTAATGACTTATTCTATAAACTTCAAAGTATTCGGACTATCCAAGGCATAGTGTGCATCTTGCAATGAAATCAATAATCATTGTACAAATTCAAGTTGATTTTGGGATTTCTTTTTATGAATGGCTCCTTAAAGCAAAAGGATAAGCCTCATTAGCTAGAAAGGAAATGATGGCCTCATTATTCAAGCAATGAACCATTTTATGTAGGAAAATCTAATCAAAATCAATCACTCCTTTCTTTGACGGAATATTATAAATTCAAACTACATAATGCATTAACATGTATATTGTAATGAAATTAATGTTTGGTGAACACATGGATGTAAGTTGCTTAATCATTTTGTGTGAATGATTCCTTACACAAAAAGGAGAAGCCTTAATTAGGTGACAATCTAAATTTTAAAGCAATGAAATATTTTTTCTTAGTAAAGAAAGCTTAGCAAGAGCAATAACTCCTTTATTCAATGGTTTTTAATGAATTTGGATTACCCAATTAATCATAACGTGCATCTCATAATGAAATCAGTTATCAATGTAGACATTAAAGTTCATTTCATTATTCCTTTACATAAATGACTACTTAGAGCAATAACATGAGCCTTATTACCTATAAATGAAGTAATAGCCTCATCATTCAAGAAATGAACCATCTTATCCACATAATAAAAGCTAATCAAAATAAATGACTCCTTTCTTTAAAAGAATTCAATGGATTTAGACCATCTAAGGTATTAATGTCAATGTCATAATGAAATTGATGTTTGGTGTAGACATGGATATGAATTGCTTGATCATTTTTTCAAAATGATTCCTTGCAATGAAAGGAGAAGCCTTATTGCCAAGGAATCTAATGACAACCCAACTTTCAAGCAATGAACAATTCTCTCCTAGCAAAGAAAGCCAATGAAAAATTCATTTCAATGATTGATGTAAACATTTAAGTTGATTTCATGATTCCTTTTTGTGAAGGACATGTTAGAGCAAAAGGATAAAACTTATTAGATAGAAATAAAGTGACAACCTTAGTTTTTAGGCAACAGAAAATTTTTTCCATTTGAGGAAAGCTAATCAAGATAAATGACTCCTTTCTTTGATAAAATTCAATGGATTCAAACTACCTAAGTGTATTGATATGCATCTCGCATTGATATTGATGTTTTATATAGACATGGATGTGAATTGCTTAACCATTTTGCAATGAAAGGAGAATCCTTATTGGCAAAAGAAATTAGGTGACAACCTCAAGTTTCAAGCAATGAACAATTCTCTCTTAGTAAAGACAGATAATCAAGAGCAATAACTCCTTTATTCAAAAGGCTTTAATGGATTTGGGCAATCCAGGACATAATATTGTGCAATTTGTGATGAAATTAGTTATTAAAGAAGGAATTTACATTGATTTCATGATTATTTTATGGAAATGACCCATTGGAACATAAGGATAAGCCATATTAGTGAGAAATGAAGTGACAGCTTTATCTTTTAAGCAATGAACCATTCTGTCCAAGCAAGAAATATTAATTGAGATAAATGACTTCTTTATTTGATGTAATTCAATCAATTCAGACTACCCAAGGTGTACACATGAATGTTGATTGAATGATCAAATTGTGTGAATGATTCCTTATAGAGAAAGGGGGAAGCATTGTTGCCAATGAATCCATTAATGGTCTTTAGTTTCAAGCAATGAATAATTATCTCTTGGTATTTAATGTGAATCAAAAGTCATAGCTCATTTATTTAATGGACTTCAATGGATATGAACTATCCAAAGGAGAATTCCTATTGTTGGGTAATCAAGAGATAGTCGCTTGTTTCAATTTATAAATGTTTTTCTCATAATAAAGATATTTTTTTTAAGTTATAGCTTCTTTATTGAATGGACATCAATAGATTCAAATTACCAAAGACAAAATAATGTGTATCACACACTGAAATCAATGATTAGTGTAGACATTTAAGTTATTTTAGGCATTCTTTTGCATGAATGACACTTTAGAAGCAAAGGAGAAGTCTAATTAGGTATAAATTAAGTGACAATCTAGCAATGAACCAATTTATCTAAGTAAGAAAAGCTAATCAAGATAAATTACTCTTTTTTTTATGGAATTGAATGGATTTTGTTTACCTAAGGTGTAATCACATGCATGTTGCAATAAAATTAATAATTGGTGTAGACATGGATGTTGATTGTATGATCATTTTGTGCGAATGACTCCTTACAACAATAGAAGACTTATTGCTAAGGAATTAGGTGAGGGCCTCAAGTTTCAAACAATATATGATTCTTTCTTAGTAGAAAAAAAAAAAGCTAATAAAGAGTAATAACTCATTTATTCAATGGACCTCAATAGATTCAAATTGCTTAAAAGACAAGTCCTATTGTCAAGTAACTAAGAGAAGGTCACACGTTTTAAGCAATGAATGGCTTTATCATGATAGAGAAAGTTAATCAAGAGTAATAGCTTCTTTATCAAGTGCACCTCAATAGATTTGAACTGTGCAAGTTATTATAATGTGCATCTCACAATGAAATGAATGATTAATGTAGAAATTTAAGTTAATTGAATGATTCCTTTGTGTGACTAACTCTTTAGAATGCAAAGAGAAGCCTTAATAGTTAGAAATGAAGTTAAAGTCCTATCTTTTAGGCAATGAACTAATCTATCTAAATTGAAAAAAAAAAAAAACTAATCAAGATGAATGACTCCCATGTTTTATGTAATTCATTGGATTCATACTACCCAAGGTGAATTGACATGCATGTCACAATTATATTAATGTTTTATGTAAACATGGATGTTGATTGCAAGATCATTATGTGTGAATGACTCCTTATAATGAATGAAGAAGCATTATTGCTAGAGAATCAAGTGATAGTCTTAAGTTTCAATTAACAGATGATTCTTTTTTATTTGATAGACTTCAATGGATTTAGACTATGTAGGGGAGAAGTCCTATTATCAAGTAATTAAGAAACAAGATCAAGTTTCAAGCAATAAATGATTCTCTCATATCAAAGAAAGCTAATCAAGAGTAATAGCTTCTTTATCAAATAAACTTCAACAGAAATAGACTATCCAAGAAATATTACCTACATCTTGCAACAAAATCTATGATCGATGTAAATAATTTTATTAATTTGAGATTTTTTTTTGTGTGTTTGAGTCCTTAAAGCAAAAGGATAAGCCTTATTAGTTGTAAATGATGTAACAGTCTCAATTAGCATAAAATAATCCATAAATATTATAAGGATATGGAAAATTTTTGTCATTTGAGACAACATACTTATAGGTGCCTTTAAACAATTTGTCAACTTTCTTTTTTAGAAGAGGAGGTGTTAGATGAACTAGAACTAGCTGATGCAATACTCAACTTTGTTAGCATCATGGCTCCTTTAGACTTTTCACTCATGTCCTTGTAAGAATTCATGAGTTATAAAATTTGATTATGAATTAAATGTTCCATTTATAAACTTAATATCAAAATCAAACACTAATAAAATTTTTTTCCACCTAGCAAATATTTATTTTGATGCAATATTTTCTACATCCTTCATATCTTTTGCTACCTTACAATCAACCCTTATAAGGAAACCTTGATTTAATAAATTACTCTCAAATTTTTAAAAACATGAAACTATCAATAATATTTTTTTTCCCAATAAATTAATTGACTCTAACCACTTTCCAAACTCTATGGGTAAAATGTCTTAAGTTTTCTATTTCATCAATTCTTTGTTTTAGGATTCCACCATATCTTACCTCAAAAGCATCAATTTCAATGATTTTAAAAGCATTCGAGCATGGTATAGCCCTATAGGGAAACTCTTTAGCTCTTTATTGTACTTTTCTTTCTACCTAAGTATGATCTTTTATTCATTTAGATAGATTCCTTTTTAACCTTTCAAATAAAATTAGCATTAAATGCTAAATTTTTATAAAAATATGAAATATAATTTAAGCTTCCAAAAATTCTCTGTAATTGCCTTTTATCATTTATTTCATTAGGGAATTTAAAGGCAAATTCTATAATCCAATCAATTAGGATAATATTTTCATTTTTAATATTTTGACCAAGAAATTAAATCTTGGTTTGAAACAACTTCATCTTTTTAACAAAGGCTACAAATCCAACTTGTTTCCTAATCCTTCATAAAGTATCTAGATATTTGAAATGTTGTTCAATAGTAGCAAAAAATACTAGTATATCATTGAAATAAATAATTATAAATATTGAATAAGAATTAAAAATGTCAACAATGATCTTTTTAAATTCCAAAGGGACATTTTTAAACCTAAAAGAAATAACGTTCCATTTATAGTATTCAAAAGGATACTATGAGGGTTGTTTTATGCTTGTCTTTTTCTTCAATTTGAATTTGTCAATAGCCAGATTCAATGTCGAATTTTGAAAAGACTTTAACCTCACAAAATCTATTTAATAAATCTCTTTTATTAGGTAGAGGTTACCTAATATATCTTAATGTCTTATTTAAAGATTTATAATTAATAACTAACTATAGAACTCCTCGTTACAATTCAACTATATTTTCAAAATAAAATGAGGTCAACTCCATGGGTTAAGCTTTTTCTAATAAGTCACTTTCTTTTTTTTAGCAATTCTTTTATTTCATTGTAAGCAAATTTCAACATGCCTTAACCAATAGCAAAGGATCTTGTTTTCATAGGGATTTGGCTTTCCTAAAAAATAAGCGTATAAGAGAATTAAACTATATGTCTTAAACTTTCCCAAAATACATTTGGGATTTTTACACATATAATTCTCTCAATTTCTTTTTGTAATTCTTGAATTTTCTTTCGAATAATAAGAGATTACAATTGTTCAATTATATTCTCATAAGGAATTTCATTAGTTAAAGAGAAAACAATTTTTTTTCTTTTAATCCTTTTTCTTAATCAAATTTGTATTTATCTATTCAATTTTTGTAATAAATTTGAAATTAACAAACTTCCCATTTATTTCAAAGTGTAGCACTTCATCTTTTTTTTTTTTTAATGGTTATAACACATGCAAAATAGGTTTCTAAATTACCTCTTGTGATACATTTTTAACCATGACAACAAAAATCTTAAGGTACAAGCCATTATTTGAAATTGTTGCATATAATAACTTATATCAAATAATAAGCTTGCTTCTATTAGTAGTATATAACAACTCAATTGTTTTTGAGTAATATTGAAAGGGTACTAACCCCTCATTAATAAAGTTCAAACCTGCTTTAAAATCATAAAGAGTAATAGTTGTGAATACATATTCTTTATTTACTATTACTGTTATTTTTGTATGTCAATTGCAAATAATTACTCTATCATTGAAAGTTACTATTTTCTTCTTCTTTTAAAGAACTCCTTTAAATTAAAGAGATAATTTATTCTTCCATTTATTTTTCTAGAAAAATGGTTTTTAGGATAACGATTTTATCCTTTAATTGCTTAATTTCTACTTTAAGTTCATTAACATCTACTTTAAGCTCTTAAATTTTAGATTTTTCCTTGCCACCAGAGGCTTTAGATCTTTGAATAATAGTTTTTAAATTATATCCTTCATTTATTATAGTTAAAGGCTTCAAAAAAGATGCATTATCTTTACTTAACATATGCAAATATTTCTTTAACATTTATCCTTTTTCTTTTGGATCTAAAATATGATCTATAAGATCAAAAATTTACACTTATTAGTATAATGACCAACTTTTTCACATTTGAAACAATTCACATTTCAGCTTTCTTAGGTTTTTCATTGATTCCTTGTGTGTGTTAAGTCCTTAAGCCACTAAATTATGTTTGCTTATCTAAATTTGAGTTTTTCTTTTGTTCTTCTTCTTGGCAACATTTTATACCTTTTATTTCTTAAATCTACAAACCCTAGTTTTATCTTTTTTACATTTTATACCCTTTTGTTCTTTGAATCTCAAAACCCTTGTTTATTTTTTCTTGACTTTAAATTTGTGCAAAAAAAAACAGCAAAAGAAAATGACATAACAAAAAAAAGAAAAAACAAACTAAGAAAGAAGAAAAGAAGAAAAGGAAAAAAAAAATAGAGAAGTAAACCCCTTTTAATTAGGTCAAAGGGAGATAGTGACTTTATTTCCATCTTCATTAGACATCTCATAACATAAGGAAACCATAAATTAAAGGTGTATACCTTATTACTTTTAGTTTCAACAAAGATTCAAATCTAATTAATCTTTCTTTGTGTATTATGATTTAATCTTGTTTTCTTTTAACATATAACCTTTATTCATTATGCTTTTATAAATTTTTTTTATTATGATTTGTTTAAATTAGTTAGTTATAAGGTGATTTTGATTAAGGATGTTTAGTTTAATAAAGAATTGAGAGAGAAAATTTGAGTGGTAAAAGTTTGGAGTGTGAACACTATTGAGAAAAAGCCTTAAAGAGTGTAAGCATAAAGGTGAGTGACACCATTTTTGAGTGAAACATGTAAGGGAGTGCTATGTGTTGTTCATGATCAAAACTATGCAACAACAATTTAAGCACATGAACACTAGATTTGAAGATATAAGGGATAAGATAGAAAAGCAAGCAAACATAATAGTAGAATTATAAAGGAGGCATGGTGACCATGAGGTTCCTAATGTAAGAAATCATGAGAGACAAGACAATGACCATGTAAATGATGTAAAAAGATGATAACTTTGATGATTTGGTGAAATCAACTTGTTTTGACTAAGAGAAGGAATCATGAGAGGCCTATTAATGCATGGGAGAAGATAAAGGCTATTACAAGGAGGTTCATCCCCAATCGCTATTATAGGGATTTGTACCAACGGCTACAAGGGCTCACTTATGGCATGAAAAATGTGGAGGACTACCATAAGGAGATAGAGATTGTCATGACTTAAGCTAATGTGGAGGATGATAAAAAAGCAACCATGGCTTGATTCTTGTAAGCTCTGAATAGAGACATTGCTAATGTAGTTGAATTACAGCATTATGTGGAGTTAAAAGACATTGTACACATGAAATGAAAGTTAAGAGGCAACTCAAATGAAAGGTTTCTACACAATTTGGATAGAATTCAAGTTCCACTTCATCTTGGAAGTCAAATTAGGGCAAAAGGGAAAAGAGAGCTAATTATAAGCCTAAGGCCAATTCATATAAAAGTAAGGAAGTGAGTCCTAGAAAGAAGAAAGGTAATTCTAATTCCCAACCTAGTAAAAATAGAGATGTTAAATGTTTTAAGTGTCTGGGAGGGGAACATATTGAATCTCAGTTAAATAAGTGTGTCATGGTGTTGTAGGATAATGGTGATATTAAGACCAAAAGTAAGTCGAATGATGACTTCATGCCACCATTAGAGGATGCCAATGAGGGAAAGGAGTACCCAATTGATGGAGATGTATTGGTGGCTAAACGAGTATTGAGTACACAAACTAAGGAAGATGATGAAATGCAAAGAGATAATATCTTTAATACATAGTGTTACATCAAATATCAAGAATGTAGTATGATCATTGATAGGAATAATTGTTTAAATGTAGCTAGCACTACTTTGGTTGAAAAGTTTAATTTATTTATTATGAAGCACCTTAGGCCATATAAGTTTTAATGGTTAAATGAATATGGTGAAGTTAAGGTACATAAGTAGGTGTTAATACTATTTACCATTAGGAGATATACTAAAAAGGTTATGTGTGATGTTGTACTCAAGTAAGTTAGGTATATTTTGTTAGGAAGACCATGACAATATGATCAAAATATAATTTATGATGGGCTTAAGAATATATACTCCTTTGAAATAAATGATAAACCTATTACTCTTTTACCTTTGACCTCTCAACATGTTTATGAAGATTAATTAAGGATTAAAAAAAATAGTAAGAGCAAAAAAGAAATTGAGGTTGAAGGAGAAAGGATGGAAATATAAGAGAGAAAGAAGATAAGATTGAGAGAAAATAAGGAAGAGGGAAAGAGACAAAAATTAAGAGTTTATATATAAAAAAAATTGATGTTATGAGAGCTTTTTATTTAAAGCTGCCTATGATTGTACTTTTGTACAAAAAGACTCATTTTAGTACTAATGACCTTAACTCCTTTTTACTTACTATTGTTATTTTTTTTTTGTAGGAATTTGGTGATATTTTTCCTGAAGAACCAAACGATTTGCCACCTTTAAGGGGAATGGAACATCAAATTGAATTTATTGTTGGTGCAATAATTCTAAATCGACTAACCTATAGAAGTAATCTTAAAGAAACAAAAGAGTTTCAAAGGTAATTGAGCAACTTATGGAATATGTAAGAGCAGGAGTCTATATGTAGTTCTAGTATTCCTTGTGCCAAAGAAAGATGAGACTTGGAAGATGTGTGTTAACTATAGAGTAGTCAATAGAATCACTATAAAGTATTGTTATCCCATACCTAAATTAAATGAAATGTTAGATGAATTACATGGTCATATGTCTTTTATAAAATTGATTTGAAAAGTGGATATCACCAAATTAGGATGAGAGAGAAAGACAAGTGGAAAACAACCTTTAAAACTAGGTATAGTTTTTATGGCTGGCTCGTTATTCTATTTGATCTCATGAATGGACAAACACTTTTATAAGATTGATGAATCATGTTTTATGTGCATTCATTGGTAAATTTGTGGTTATGTATTTTGATAATATTTTGGTTTATAGCAAAAACTTAAATGAGCATATTGATCATTTATGTTCTATTTTAAGTATTTTAGGTTCTAAGAAATTGTGTACTAATCTCAAGAAATGTTTTTTTTGCACTAATAAGATCATATTTCTTCATCATGTTGTGAGTGTTAGGGGTATTAAAGTTGATGAGGAAAAGGTGAGGGCAATCTATGATTAGTCTACACCTACATCAATTAATGATATGCATAATTTTCATGGTCTAACTAGTTTTTATAGACACTTTGTTAGGAACTTTAGCACCATTGCTACACCACTAATTGAGATTGTTAAAAATAACATAGGTTTTAAGCAGGATAATGATTAAGACAATTCTTTTAATTTGAGCAAGAAAAAATTAAGTTTAGTATCCTTACCTACTTTAAGTAACTTTGGTAAAAATTTTAAGATTGAGTGTGATGCTTCAGGTATTGGCATTGAAGCTATTTTGATACAAGAAAGGTGACCAATTACCTACTTCAGTGAAAAACTAAGTGGAGCAGCACTTTATTATCCCATTTGTGATAAGGAGATGTATGCATTGGTATAGGCTTTAGAGACATGGCAACACTACCTTTGGCCCAAGGAGTTTCTCATTTATACTAATCAAGAATCCTTAAACCACTTGAAGAGAAAAGGAATGTTGAACAAGAGACATGTCAAATGGGTCAAATTCATTAAGACCTTTCCTTATGTCATCAAATATGCATAAGGTAAGGGGAATGTGGTAACTGATGCACTATCTCACAGGTATACCTTTATCATTACACTTAGTGCAAAATTATTTGGATTTAAATAAATTAAAGATTTATGTGAAAGATCTTGACTTTGCTAATGTATATAGGGCATGACAAAGTCGGCATCTGGGAAATTTTTTAGGCATAAAGGTTACTTATTTAGAAAAATTGTTTATATGCCCCTTTAAGTTACTTGAGGGAGTTAGTTATGAGAGAAGCATAAGGGGTAGTCTAATAAGTCACTTTGGAGTTAAAAAAATCTCAAATGTCTTAATTGAATATTTCTTTTAGGCACACATGAAACAAGATGTTGAGCTGGTGTGTGAAAAATGCATAACATGTAAATAGGCTCAATTTAAAGTTTTACCTCTTGACTTGTACACTCCTTTACCCATATCTAGCCAACCCTGCATTAATTTATCTATGGACCTAGCTATCATGATTAAAAAATGGTAGGGACTTTGTATTTGTTGTTGTTGATAGGTTTTCAAAGATAACCCACTTCATCCCGTGCCATAAAACTAATGATGCAAATAATATGGCTAAATTATTCTTTAAAAAGGTAGTATGCTTTATGACATGCCTCAGGTAAGTTAGGTATTAAACTAATGTTCTCACCTACTTGTCATCCATAAATAAATGGGCAAATCAAGGCAGTTAATCAAACTCTTTTTATTTTGTAATGTACTATTATTCGAATGAATTTGAAAATGTGGAAGATTATTTACCATATATAGAGTTTGCATATAATGAGAATGTTCATCATGCCACTAGTTACTACCCATTTGAAATTATGTATGAATTTAATCTTTTGACTCTTTTGGATTTGATGTCTTTGCCTATTAATGAGTATGCTAGCTTAAATGGTAAAGGAGTTGTATGAAAAGGTGTAGTGACAAATTGAAAAACAAACTAAGTAATATGCATTTTATGCCAACAAAAGGGGAAAAGAGGTGGTGTTTGAATCTGGCCATTGGGTTTGGGTGGATATGCCTAAGGAAAGTTTCCTGACTTATAGGTGGCCAAAGTTATAGCCTAGAGTAGATGGTCCATTTCAACTTATGTCTTAATGAGTATAATATAAGTGTAACATTTAAAGTTTATGAGTTTTCTCCTTTTAGTGCTGGTAATGACTCAAGGACAAATCCTTTTGAGAAAAGGGGAAATGATGAGATCTATAGAGGAGTTGATGTATGAAGGACTTTTAAGAATCCATTGAGTATTGACGAAAGGCCAATGACACATTCAAAAGATAAAATGATGAAAGTACTAAATAGGCTAATTGAGGATTTTTGGCCAACCAAGTAACAAAGGACATGAATTTAAGTTTGAAAAAAGACCAAAGCTTCATTAATATGATTAAATTCCTCAATGGATTATGGTTAAGTAATAAAATTTACTTTTAAGTAGGAATTTGTTATAAATTAGGAGTTTTTATATAAAATATGGGTTTACAATAAAATAAGTGTTTCTATATTTTAAAGTATATCATTGTTTTTATTTTAGGATTTTAGGGTTATTATTTTAACCTATGAATAGGTTTCATTTCATTGTTAAAGAGTAAAAGATTATGTGAATTCAAAAGTAAGAATTCTCTCCTTTGATTCTTTTAAGAACTAATGAATTTATTAAGAACTAACTCTTCTTGTAGCATTCAACTCAACTTATCATTCCCAAATCTGCTCTTTTCTAAAGTGTGACATCCATATCCTTTTTTATACCTTAGGTTCATATTTCATTAAACATTAGGTTTAGGATTTGTATGATTGAAATCTAATTTACCTTTTTCTAGTTCTTGTTTGATTCCTTATATATGTTATGTCCCAAAGCCACATCTTTTAGGTTAACATCACCTTTTGATTCATTTTCTAAGGACTTAAATGTATCTTTAAGGTCCTTTTTTATTAAGACTGAGGCTACTTTATCTTTTAATCTTAGGCTTTAAGGCTTTTAATAATCTTTTTTATAAGTTCAACTTTTTTACAATCTTTTGTAATTTTATATTAGATACCTTTTAATGGTAGCAATTTAAATAATACTCATGTTTCTATATCTAGCATGTTAACTAGAATAGACTTAGGAATATACTCCTTGCTCTGTGAAATTTTTTCTATTTTCTCTTCAATTCTATGGATTTATTTTCCCATTGATTGCAAAAATAGATTAGTATAATTATTTTATTAAATAACATATTCAATTGTTGCTTCTCTCCTATAAGGTGAGGTCATAACTTCTCTTTCTAGTTGAATATATAAGTTCAAGTCTAAAGGGTGAACACTTCTTATTTTTTTCCCCTTCTTTGTTAGATCATCTTGATAAAAGTTTCTAACATAGCATAAATCTTTTCATTTGTAAAATTATTGAAAACTTCGAAAAACTTTTCCCTTGTATTTTATAGACATTTTCAATATAATCAAAAAATTCTACAATGCCCATTTCTTTTATCTAACAATTATACTATTAATGCCATAACTCTTGTTATTTTTCAATAAAAGCCATTAAAAACCATTGCTTTTTTGTTTTTATTTTTATGAGAATAAAATAATTCTCTTTCTCTATCTTTTATATCGACACATTTAGTGATGACATTACTTTATTCATTATCATAGCCTATTAAGAGAGAGTTGGAGATCATGCCTTATTAGGTCTAGATTTTAATGATGGTGGTGGTTTATAAGACCTTGATGTTGATCCTTATGGCTCCTTTTCTATTGAAGTAGTTGTCGAAAGCAAAAAGTCAACTTTGTATTGAGGTTAACTAACATGATCTTATGTCCTAATTTCTTCTAACTATTCTTGTTCTAACCTTGATAAAGGTATTGACAATATTGAATATAAACTTAATGGTCTTTTATCATCACCTAAATTAAGGTGTTCAAAGTTACTATGTGAAAATTTAATTACTACATCTCTATGAGTATATTTTATAGTTTTTTCTAACCGTCTTGCCTATTGCTTAACAAGCTCTATGACATATTTTAAAATCCACTTTTTTGATAACTTATAATGATTTAAAGTTACTATTTTGGTATCATAACATTTGATTTTGACTTATTAGTAAGAAATAAAGTCATTATTCCTTTATTAGCTAATTTTAAAGGGATTTCCCTTATATTAGGAACAATAATATTCATAACCTTATAAAGGATTTTGTAAATTAGAATCAAATTCTTAGAAGCATGTATTATATGAAATCCTTTTGTCTTATTATCAAGACATAAAGCATACATTAGATTTGGATTTATCAATGAAAGGGTAAAGTTAGGAAAATAATAGAAGTATATTGGTTTACTACTGAAGTTCCCAACTTCACCCTAGGATCTACTAGTTTGTGATACTGAGAGGGGGGGTGAATCAGTATCACCACAATTTGCAATTCGCAGGAAAGTGAACAACTTCAATCTCTTCTTAAAAGCGAACTCTTTCTCAGATTTGACTAAGGTAGATCTATTGCTACTTACTAATCACAATAGTCCCCAAAGTCACCTTTCAGACACCTTGCCTAATAAACAATTCGGATGTTCTTGTTTAGGTCTTCATTAGGTTATGGGTTGGCTAATACTTTAGCTGCGTTCACAACTCAATTCAAAACACAGAAAGTAAAGCAAATTAAGGACACACGAGATTTACGTGATTCCGTCAATGTGATGTACATCCACAGTGGTAGGGACTCTCCCTTACCGAGACTATCCACTATACTTGAGAATTCTAGTTACAATGGATGTCTTAATCTTCTGCTCCTTTCACTATTGCAATTACTAAGTAAGTACAATATAAAGAGTGTCACTTACTATGTCTACCCTTCTTCTAGCTTGTCTTGCCTCTGTTGAATTGAAAGGCTGCTCCACTGCCTCTTAGAAGTTCACCACAACGCTCTCTAACCTCTCTTGAAGAAATCTGGAAATACGTTGAGTTCTTTCCGATGCTTCGCTAAATTCCTTCTCTAAGTTGTTTCACATAACTCCTGCTTTCACCGTCTCACGATTTCACAGCTTGCACTCAAGCTTCTGGTCTACCATTTCACGTCTCACAGGCTGCCCCACGCTTTTGATCAGTCACACCGTTACACGTTTTGGTCTCACGCTTCTGGTCTACTATTTCACGTCTCTTGGCCTGCCTCACACTTCTAGTCTGCTGTCTTCTCTTCCAGGTGGTCTCACAGATACCAGGTCTGCTGTCTTCTCTTCCGGGTGGTCTGTTTCTTATTTCTCCTCTTGCTGGTTGTGTGTTTCTGGTTTGCTTGCAGGATGTGTTTCTGGTTTGCTTGCAGGAGGCGTTTCTGGTTTGCTTGCAGGATGTGTTTCTAGTTTGCTTGCAGGAAGCGTTTCTGGTTTGCTTGCAGGACGTATTTCTGATTTGCTTTCCCGGTGGTGATGTTTATGGTTTGCTCTCCCGGTGGTGTCGTTTCTGATCTCTTGCCGTTATGCTCTCTCTTACTTTTGGCCGGTTGTTGTAGGGTTGCTATTTATTCAATTGTGTTGGCCCTTTGCCCTAGTTTTGTCTTCCAAGGCCTTTATATACTTTCTTCCATGAAACACTAATAGGGTTTACATGGCGGATTTACGTTCTTGCCCTTACGCGGCAGATTTACTTTCTTGCCCTTCCATGTGACTTTACTGCCCTTCCATGTGACTTTACTCTCTTGCACACTTAATCCTAGTTGACAACAATTACAACCTATACAAGGCTGTGGGAACAACAACTACACATGCTTGACTTAATAATTCCTAACAAGGAATCATGAAAATAATTATGCCTTTTATCTTTAACACAAATAATTGTAGAGTTATTTAACCATGCTCTTGTTGCTAGTTTTAGAGAAACTTAAACCATGCCAATATGCAAAAATTTGTATTTCTTTTGATGTAAGCTAATAAACTCTTGTGACAATAAAAAAAAAAAAAGTCATTATATCCCAAAGATAAGGACATGGCTTCTTTAACAATCTTGATACCATAATCAAAAAGGAAAATAAAATTATGACTAGATATAAGTATATTTATGAAGAAGATGAAGGGAACAGTTTGTAATTTTACAAAAATTATTATCTAAATTTTCATTAATAATAATTTCTTTATTTTTTATTGTTATTTTTACTACTATTATTTCTAGTAGTAAGCAAACTTCTAAATAATCTATCCATTGACTCTCATAAGATCATTGTCAACAATTTAGGCCAAAGCTTTGCACACCTTGTTTAGCTTTAATGAGCAATTTATGACTACACAACTCCAATTTCACTTATGATTATAATGGACACATTACTAGGGTTTGGTTTTGGTATCAAACTATAAAATGAAAATTTAATTAAACAAACACAAATACATTCAAAGATTATAACAAACAGGGAAAACACTTGCAATCACATATACACTTAACATTAATTTTTTTGCAACATGCATATTAATATGTTTTGTGTAGTTTGAATCCATTAAATTTAATCAAATAAAGAATTTAGTCATTTTGATTAGCTTTTCATACATGGAGATAATCGTTCATTCGCTAGAAAATAAGACTAATACTTCATTTCTAGCGAATAAGTCTTCTCTTTTTGTTTCATATAGTCACTCAAACAAAGGAATGATGAAACTAACTAAAATGCCTACTCCTATAACTTATTTACTTGTGAGATACACATTTTTATATCTTGGGTAGTTTGAATCCAAGACATTAAATGTTTGAAGTAATGAATAATTCTCTCATAGTAAAGAAAGCTAATCAAGAATAATAACTTCTTAATTAGATGTATTTGAATGAATTTGGACTACTCAAGACATAATAACATGTATCTCATAATGAAATTAGTGATCAATATAGAAATTTAGGTTTAATTCATGATTCCATTGTATATAAGACTCCTTAAAACAAAAGGAGAAGCCTTATTAGTTGGAAATGAAGTGTCAATCTCATCTTTTGGGCAATGAACCATACTATCCATATAAGAAAAGTTGATTAAAATGAATGACTTTATATATGATGGAATTCAATAGATTCATACTACCTATGATGTATTGACATGCATATTGCAACAAAATTAATGCTCAATGTAGACATGAATGTTAGTTACATGATCATTTTGTCTACATTTGATGTAATTCAATGGATTCAAATTACCCAAATTGTATTGACATGCATATCACACTAAAATTAATGTTTGGCATAGACCACTAACCACTATGGTTTAATGATTAGAGAATTCATTCATACAATATGGTTTATGGGTTTGAATCCTTGCCAAGGCATTTGGCATGGTTAAATGTAAACCTAGGCATGCATATTTATGGGACAGGCTAGATTTCACCACTAAGTAATATAGAGTTTGCTCTTTCATGGGTTTAGTAACATGGGTTAGCCCATTGTGTAATGTGAGGGTGTACTTCTTTTTGGCAAAATGATGGGATACCACTCTTGCTTTCCCATTTTTTCCTACCAAAAAAATGTTTCTTGTAGACATTGATGTTGATTGTATGATTATTTTGTGTGAATGACTATTTGCCATAAATAAATAAGCATTATTACCAAGGAACTAGGTGATGGTCTCAAGTATCAAATAATGAATGATTTTCTCTTAGTAAATAAAGCAAACGAAGTGTAATATTATTTAATGAACTTCAATGAATTCAAACTACCTAAAGGGAAAGTCATATCATAAAGTAATTAAGAGAGAGTTGCATATTTCAAGCAATGAAGAATTCTCTTATAGTAAAAAAAAAAAAAAAAAAAAAAAAGCTAATCAAGAGTAATAGTTTCTTTATCAAATGGACTTCAATAAATTTAGACTATCCAAAAAATATTGCATGCATTTCACAATGAATTAGTGATTTGTGTAAATATTTTTGTTAATTTCATAATTTCTTTGTATGTATGACTCCTTAAAGCGAAAGAAGTTTATACTTCACAAGAAACATTGTATATAAAATGGGTAATATTTTATACAATATAAAAAATTTTTATAATAATATAATAGATATTTATGTAAAATTATTTTATGTTGTACTATAAATTATTATGAAGACAGCATAAAATGTTTATGTGCCTTATGTGTTGATGGATCTTTGTGGTCACGTGATGGCTCCAGAAAAACAAAAAAGGACATTTATAGAGATGTATGTCTTGAGTCCTATAAATGGATACAAAGAATAGTTTGTTTCACTAATTCATTAAATCTACTCGTGAAAATAATATTTTCAATTATACAATCAATAATTTAGAAATGTTGTATAAATGTGAGTTAACATAAAATAAATGCATATTTATATACTATATTATCATGATTTGTAGTTACTTATTTCTAATCCTCCAATGCATAATTAAATATAACAATATCGACTACAAATTTGCAATTAATAATTATGATGTTACAATGTATGTTTGCATTTGTGCCACGTCCAATTTTCCTCGTCAACCTCTTAATAATCTAATTCATTTTAGAGTAATTGTTCATGTATCAAATGCATTGACTAAAGGTTTGTTAAAGTATTAAAATTTATTCTCTAATTAATATGTTGAAATATTAAATGCACTTATAAAGTCATATTTTTTAATATTATAATTATTTATTATACATTTTTATTCTTTTGATATATAATAATTATTAATAATAAGTACAATTAAATAAATTAAACCAATTTAATACTAAATATAAAAAATAAAATAAAATTTAATTAAAATTAAAAAAATGATAAAATGATTTTGATATAAAAATAATATCTCTTGTTTTATAGAAAAATCAAATTAAATGTAGATAACAACTACTTCATCCAACTTTTGCAGAGTCAATGTGCAAATTTTGGAAGCATATTTCCATCAGCTCATCTCCAACAATCAAGCTTATCTACAGACGGATTTATGGGGATCGAAAAGGTTGGAATTGCCCCTTTACCCAAAATCATGGCTACTTGCTTAAGAGACAAATACGGCTATCCCAGTGGCAGAGAGACCTGCGGCGAAAAACCTAATTCATTTTTTTCACATAAATGAAAAAAAAAAAAAAAAAAAGAGTCAAGGGCAAACCTTATGCCCCTGATGGGATTCGAACTCACGACTTTTTGTTTACGAGAAAAATGAACTTCCACTGTGCTACAGAGGCTAGTCTCTAAGCGCAAATCATTTCACTTAAAATGAAAGTGACACTAAACATCTAAGAAGAGAAGGAGCCCCATTTCCATCTTACTGCGCTTGTAGTTAACGCGGCGGACGAAAATGATGGTCCCAGAGGAGGAAGTGTAGAAGACTTTGGTGGGATCTTCAAAGCTTCCTTCGAACATGTCTATCACCCTGCTCATGGATGGCCCAACTGATGGATAAGTCTGAATGCACCACAAGCCAACTATTGTCATTTTTCTCACAATGTCAATTTCCTCCCCTCCTTGTCAACTAGTAACCCTATTTCGTTTACCTCAAGACGCTTAAAAACCCAATGTGGAAAATAATAGTCGCTGGAGTGATCTGGCTTCTTCAAGATCATCTTCCTTCTTTGTTCCTCCAACCAATTGCAAGACCATCACTCTAGACATCGGACTTGTAGGAAGCTCCCCCAAAATTTCTAGTGTACAATTCAGGAGGAGGTTATATATGCAATGGTCCCTCTAGCCTCTTGCAGTGACAAAACACTCTTTCTACTACATAGATTGGCAAGCCCAAAATCTGAAATATTTGAGCAAAAGTTCTCGTCAAGAAGAATGTTGTGAGGCTTTATGTCAAAATGAGCAATCCTTGTATTAACATCCACGGTGCAAGTACTCGAGTCCTCGGGCTATTCCAACTGCAATTTGGTGCAAATTTTCTCACCCGAAATGTTGATTAGTCTTAAAAATATTGTCATTGCAAATGAACCCTTCAAGAGACCCATTTGGCATGAACTCATAGATCATAGCTCTTTTTCTTCTCTCTATGAAGAACCCCAAAAGGGTGACAATATTTACATGGGAAGTTATGCTAATGCTTACAACCTCATTTATGAATTCTTCTCCATTAGTCTTGGACTCTTTGAGGACTTACACAGCCGCAAGGCGCCCATCGGGTAGCTTTCCTTTGGAAAAACTGCCATAACCACTTTGTCCTAGTTTGTCCATGAACCAGTTGGTCATCTTCTTAACATCTTTAAGACTATGCCATTTTGGAGAATGCATGGTCCTTTGGTTTCAACTTCTTGGCTATTCTTTCGGCTCTTCCCATGGAAAATCAATGATGCAATTGCTGACATCTTAATTCTGAAACAGTATAAAGAGATGACTAAAATTCCGGTTCCAAGAGCAATACCACCTGTAATCAACTGACAGATCTGATTCGAATGGAAAGGAAAATCTATCATAAAATGTAACCATTTATAGAATGAAAGTGAAAAGGAAAAATAAAACAGATGACAATTCCTTCTTATGAGAAACAGAGAAAAGGTTTCTCTAATCTGCTTTGATAATTGATAGAACACCATTCAGAGGGGAAAAGGTAACAAATTCTTCAGCCCCAATTGAACAAATTAGAAGTGGGTCATACCTATGACACATATGATAAGCAGGTTCAACTTGTTGGAGGCTGCAATAAATTGCAACATAAGAACAAAGTAACTGGAAGTGAGATCAATGGATACTTTTATACTTGAAATCAAGAGCCAGAACATATCTAAAAAGAATTGAAGCGCGTTTAATTTATTTACTGATCTTGGGATACAATACTTTACTTTGAATTGGAAAGTATATGAGTACGTACCACCTTGAGATTGTGGAGACCGGCCAGAATAGAGTTGGTCAATGCAAAGGCACATTAAATGGGAGATAGTCAGGTTTCCTGTTCCACATACCCCAACTGAAAGCACATATTCGGAGGAAGCTGAGATGTCCTGTTCATGGCCGTATGATACATTTAACCCGCGTCTCAGGAGGTTCCTTATTCCAGCCCTTCTACCCTCAGAAAATCTCCATGAGCCTCTGAATCCAACAGAAGCGGTACACCAACTCTGTCAGACTGCCTGATGTCTAGGCCAGTAGCAGCAATTCTCAAGTACACATCACTTCCGTAG
>JAHOYR010000004.1:5156424-5275074 GCA_023213295.1 Bruguiera hainesii
CATGCAATTTTTAGAATTTTAAAATCTGTTAGGGATAAATAAATTGTCAATAATCTATTGATTTTAAATTTTGCAATTTTCTTAATTCTCTCCTTTGCGTCAATGCAATTTGAAAGGATTTATAGAATTCTTGCCTTTAGACAAATTACTTAAGAAAAATGAAAACCAATGGACTCTAATAAGATGGTTCCGCACTCCCATCTAGGGATATAGGTTTCACATAACCTTGAAACTTGAGTTTGCTATTTATAATATTCATCCACTAAAGTGTCTTTTGTGCAATTGAGTCCATTACTTGTAATTTTGTTCAATTAACATATTCAAACATTATATTTTTCACAGATTATATTTTTCTCACCAATTAAGTCAAACAACATTAACAATAAATATAAAAATCAAAATATTTTGATTTTGTAATTTTTAAAATTTTAAAATCTGCTAGGAATAAATGAATTGTCAATACTTTGATGAATTTAAATTTTTCAATTTTTTGAATTGTCTCCTTTCCCTCAACACAATTTGAAATGATTTATATAATTTTCAAGCAAATTACTTATGAAAATACAATAGCAATGGATTGTAATAAGAAGACTTTACACTCTCATCTAGGGATATATACTTAACACAACATTGAAACTTGGGAGTGTTATTTATAATATTTAACCACTTAATTTTTATTTTATGCAATTGAGTCCATTACTTGTATTTTTGTTCAATTGACATATTGAAATATTATATTTTTTACATATTATATTTTTCTCACCAATCTAATCAAACGACATTAACAATAAATTTAAAAATCAAAATATTGCATGCTTGCAATTTTTAGAATTTTAAAATCTACTAAGGATAAATAAATTGTCAATAATCTATTGAATTTAAATTTTTCAATTTTCTTAATTCTCTCCTTTGCCTCAATGCAATTTGAAAAAGATTTATAGAATTCTTGCCTTCAGACAAATTACTTAAGAAAAAGGAAAACCAATGGACTCTAATAAGATGGTTCCGCACTCCAATCTAGGGATATAGGCTTCACACAACCTTGAAACTTAAGTTTGCTATTTATAATATTCATCAACTAAAGTGTCTTTTATGCAATTAAGTCCATTACTTGTATTTTTGTTCAATTAGCATATTTAAATATTGTAGTTTTCTCACCAATTAAATCAAACGACATTAACAACAAATTTAAAAATCAAAATATTGCATGTTTGCAATTTTTAGCATTTTAAAATCTGCTAAAGATAAATGAATTGTCAATAATCTATTGAATTTAAATTTTGCAATTTTCTTAATTCTCTCCTTTCCTTCATCGCAATTTGAAATGATTTATATAATCTTCAGGCAAATTACTTAAGAAAAAGCAAAAGCAATGGATTGTAATAGGAAGGTTTTGCACTCCCATCTAGAGATATATGCTTAACACAACATTGAAATTTGGGATTACTATTTATAATATTCATCCATGAAAGTCTATTTTATGCAATTAAGTCCATTACTTGTATTTTTTTTCAATTAGCATATTCAAATATTATATTTTTCACATAGTATATTTTTCTCACCAATTAAATCAAACGACTTTAACGATAAATTTAAAAATCAAAATATTTCGATTTTGCAATTTTTAGATCTGCTAAGGATAACTGAATAGTCAACACTTTCTTGAATTTAAATTTTGCAATTTTTTGAAGTGTCTCTTTTACCTCAACGCAATTTGAAATAATTTATATAATCTTCTAGCAAATTACTTAAGAAAAAGCAAAAGCGATGGACTGTAACAAGAAGGTTTTACACTCCCATCGAGGGATATATGTTTTACACAACATTGAAACTTAGGAGTGTTTTTTATAATATTCATCCACTTAATTGTATTCTATGCAATTGAGTCGATTACTTGTATTTTTGTTCAATTAACATATTCAAATATTGTATTTTTCTCACCAATCTAATCAAACGACATTAATAACAAATTTAAAAATAAAAATATTGCATTTTTGAAATTTTTAAAATTTTAAAATCTGCTTGGGATAAATAGATTATCAATAATCTATTGAATTTCAATTTTGCAATTTTCTTAATTCCCTCCTTTGCCTCAATGCAATTTGAAATGATTTATAGAATTCCTGCTTTCAGACAAATTACTGAAGAAAAAGGAAAAGCAATGGACTCCAATAAGATCGTTCCGCACTCCTATCTAGGGATATATGCTTCACACAAGATTGAAACTTCAGATTGCTATTTATAATATTCATCCACTAAATTGTCTTTTATGCAATTGAGTTCATTACTTATATTTTTGTTCAATTAGCATATTTAAATATTATATTCACATACTATATTTTCCTCACTAATTAATCAAATGACATTAACAATAAATTTAAAATCGATATATTTCAATTTTGCAATTTTTAGAATTTTAAAATCTGCTACAGATAAATGAATTGTCAATACTCTATTAAATTTAATTTTGCAATTTTTTGAATTGTCTCCTTTGCCTCAACGCAATTTGAAATGATTTATATAATATTCAGGCAAATTACTTAAGAAAAAGCAAAAGCAATGGACCGTAATGGACCGTAATAAGAAGGTTCTACACTCCCATCTAGGGATATATGCTTAACACAACATTGAAACTTGGGATTGCTATTTATAATATTCATCCAATAAAGTGTATTTTATGTAATTGAGTCTATTACTTGTATTTTTGTGCAATTAACATATTCGAATATTATATTTTTCACATATTATATTTTTCTTACCAATTAAATCAAAAGACATTAACAATAAATTTAAAAAACAAAATATTTTGATTTTGCAATATTTAGAATTTAAAATCTGGTAGGGATAACTGAATTGTCAATACTTTGTTGAATTTAAATTTTGCAATTTTTTGAATTGTCTCCTTTGCCTTAATGCAATTTGAAATGATTTATATAATCTTCACGCAAATTTCTTAAGAAAAAGCAAAAGCGATGGGCTGTAATAAGAAGGTTCTACACTCTTATATAGGGATATATGCTTAACACAATATTAAAACTTGGGATTGCTATTTATAATATTCATCCACTAAAGTGTATTTTATGCAATTGAGTCCATTACTTGTATTTTTGTTCAATTAACTTTTTCAAAAATTGGATTTTTCTCACCAATCAAATCAAACGACATTAACTTCAAATTTAAAAATCAAAATATTGCACTTTTGTAATTTTTAGAATTTTAAAATCTGCTAAGGATAAATAAATTGTCAATAATCTGTTGAATTTAAACTTTGCAATTTTCTTAATTCTCTCCTTTGCCTCAATGCAATTTGAAATGATTTATAGAATTCCAGTGTTGAGACAAATTACTTAATAAAAAGGAAAAGCCATGAACTCTAATAAGATGGTTTCACACTCCCATTTTAGGATATATACTTCACACAACCTTGAAAATTGGGTTCTCTATTTATAATATTCACCCACTAAAATATCTTTTATGCAATTGAGTCCATTACTTGTATTTTTGTTCAATTGACATATTCAAATATTATATTTTTCACACCAATTAAATCAAACGACATTAACAATAAATTTAAAAATCAAAATATTGCATTTTTGCAATTTTTAAAATTTTAAAATTTGCTAGGGATAAATGAATTGTCAATACACTGTTGAATTTAACTTTTGCAATTTTTTGAATTGTCTCCCTTGCATCAATGCAATTTGAAATAATTCATATAATTTTTAGGCAAATTACTTAAGAAAAAGCAAAAGCAATGGACTGTAATAAGAAGGTTCTAAACTCCCATCTAGAGATATATGATTAACACAACATTGAAACTTGGGAGTGCTATTTATAATATTCATGTACTTAATTGTATTTTATGCAATTGAGTCCATTACTTGTATTTTTGTTCATTTAAAATATTCCAATATGATATTTTTCATATATTATATTTTTCCCACAAATTAAATCAAATGATATTGGCAATAAATTTAAAAATCAAAATATTGCATTTTTGCAATTTTTAGAATTTTAAAATCTGCTAGGGATAAATAAATTGTCAATAATCTGTTGAATTTAAATTTTGCAATTTTCTTAACTCTCTCATTTGCCTCAATACAATTTGAAATGATTTATAGAATTCCTATTTTCAGACAAATTACTTAAGGAGGAAAAGCAATGAACTCTAATAAGATGGTTCTACACTCCTATCTAGGGATATATGCTTCACACAATCTTAAAACTTGAGATTGCTATTTATAATATTTATCCACTAAAGTGTCTTTTATGCAATTGAGTGCTTTACTAGTATTTTTGTTCAATTACCATATTCAAATATTATTTGTTTCACATAGTATATCTTTCTCTCCAATGAAATCAAACGACATTAATGATAAATTTAAAAATCAAAATATTTCAAATTTGCAATTTTTAGAATTTTAAAATCTGCTACGGATGAGTTAATTTTCAATATTCTGTTGAATTTAAATTTTGCAATTTTTTGAATTGTCTCCTTTGCCTCAACACAATTGGAAATGATTTATATAATCTTCAGGCAAATTACTTAAGAAAAAACAAAAGCAATGGATTGTAATAAGAAAATTCTGTACTCCCATCTAGGAATATATGCTTAACACAACATTGAATCTTGGGTTTGCTATTTATAATTTTCATCTAATAAAGTGTATTTTCTGCAATTAAGTCCTTTACTTGTATTTTTATTCAATTAACATATTCAAATATTATATTTTTCACATATTATATTTTTCTCACCAATTAAATCGAACGACATTAACGATAAATTTAAAAATCAAAATATTTCAATTTTGAAATTTTTCAAATTTTAAAATCTGGTAGGGATAAATAAATTGTTAATAATTTATTGAATTTAAATTTTACAATTTTCTGAATTGTCTCCTTTACCTCAACGCAATTTGAAATGATTTATATAATTTTCAGGCAAATTACTTAAGAAAAAGCAAAAGTAATGGACACTAAGAAAGAGGTTCTACACTCCCATCTAAGGATATATACTTAACATAACATTGAAACTTAGGATTGCTATTTATAATATTCAACCACTAAAGTGTATTTTATGCAATTGAGTCAATTACTTGTATTTTTGTTCAATTAACTTTTTCAAATATTGGATTTTTCTCACCAATCAAATCAAACGACATTAACATCAAATTTAAAAATCAAAATATTGCACTTTTGTAATTTTCAAAATTTTAAAATCTACTAGGGATAAATAAATTGTCAATAATCTGTTGAATTTAAATTTTGGAATTTTCTTAATTCTCTCATTTGCCTCAAGGAAATTTCAAATGATTTATATAATCTTCAGGCAAATTACTTAAGAAAAAGCAAAAGCAATGGACTGTAATAAAAAGGTTCTACACTCCCATCTAGGGATATATGCTTAACACAACATTGAAACTTGGGTTTGCTATTTATAATATTCATCCAATAAAGTGTATTTTATGCAATTGAGTCCATTACTTGTATTTTTGTTCAATTGACATATTCAAATATTATATTTTTAACATATTATATTTTGCTCACCAATTAAATCAAACGACATTAACAATAAATTTAAAAATCAAAATATTTCAATTTTGCAATGTTTAGAATTTTAAAATCTACTACGAATAAGTGAATTGTCAAAATTCTGTTGAATTTAAATTTTGCAATTTTCTGAATTGTCTCCATTGCCTCAACGTAATTTGAAATGATTTATATAATTTTTAGGCAAATTACTTAAGAAAAGGCTAAAGCAATGGACTTTAATAAAAAGGTTCTGCACTCCTATCTAGGAATATATGCTTAACACAACATTGAAACTTAGGATTGCTATTTATAATATTCATCCACTAAAGTTTATTTTATGCAATTGAGTCCATTTCTTGTATTTTTGTTCAATTAATTTTTTGATATATTGTATTTTTCTCACTAATCAAATCAAACGACATTAACAACAATTTTAAAAATCAAAATATTGCATTTTTGCAATTATCTTAATTCTCTCATTTGCCTCAATGTAATTTGAAATGATTTATAGAATTCATGTTTTTGGAGAAATTACTTAAGAAAAAGGGAAAACAGTGGACTCTAATAAGATGGTTCCACACTCCAATCTAGGGATATATGCTTCACACAACCTTGAAACTTAAGTTTGTTATTTATAATTTTCATCCTCTAAAGTGTCTTTTGTGCAATTGAGTCCATTACTTGTATTTTTGTTCAATTACCATATTCAAATATTATATTTTTCACATAGTATATTTTTCTCACCAATTAAATCAAATGGTATTAATGATAAATTTAAAAATCAAAATTTTTCAATTTTGTAATTTTTCGAATTTTAAAATCTAGTATGGATAAATGAATTATCAATACTCTGTTGAATTTAAATTTTGCAATTTTCTGAATTGTCTCCTTTGCCTCAATGCAATTTGAAATGATTTATATAATCTTTAGGTAAATTACTTAAGAAAAAACAAAAGTAATGGACTATAATAAGAAGGTTCTGCACTCGCATCTAAGGATATATCCTTAACACAACATTGAAACTTGGGTTTGCTATTCATAATATTCATCCAATAAAGTGTATTTTATACAATTAAGTCCATTACTTGTATTTTTGTTCAATTAACATATTCAAATATTATATTTTTCACATATTATATTTTTCTCACCAATTGAATCAAATGACATTAATAATAAATTTAAAAATCAAAATATTTCAATTTTGCACTCTTTTGAATTTTAAAATCTCTTAGGGATAAATAAACTGTCAATATTATGTAGAATTTAAATTTTGCAATTTTCTAAATTGTCTCCTTTGCCTCAACGCAATTTGAAATAATTTATATAATTTTCAGGCAAATTACTTAGGGACAAACAAAATCAATTGATTGTAATAAGAAGGCTCTGCACTCTCATGTAGGGATATATACTTAATACAACATTGAAACTTGAGATTGCTATTTATAATATTCATCCACTAAAGTGTCTTTTATGCAATTGAGTCCATTACTTGTATTTTTGTTCAATTAACTTATTCAAATATTATATTTTTCTCACGAATCAAATCAAACAACTTTAACAACAAATTTAAAAATCAAAATATTGCATTTTTTCAATTTTAAGAATTTTAAAATCTACTAGGGATAAATAAATTGTCAATAATATGTTGAATTTAAATTTTGCAATTTTCTTAATTCTCTCCTTTGCCTCAATGCAATTTGAAAAGATTCATAGAATTCCTGTTTTTAGAAAAATTACTTAAGAAGAAGGAAAACCAATGGACTCTAATAAGATGGTTTCACACTCCTATCTAGGGATATATGCTTCACACAACCTTGAAACTTGAGCTTGCTATTTATAATATTCATCCACTAAAGTCTCTTTTATGCAATTGAATCCATTACTTGTATTTTTGTTCAATTAGCATATTCAAATATTATATTTTTCACATATTATATTTTTTTCACCAATTAAATCAAACGATATTAACAATAAATAGAAAAATCAAAAGATTTCAATTTTGCAATTTTTAAAATTTTAAAATCTGCTAGGGATAACTTAATTTTCAATACTCTATTGAATTTAAATTTTGCAATTTTCTGAAATGTCTCCTTTGCCTCAACACAATTTGAAATAATTTATATAATCTTCAGCCAAATTATTTAAGAAAAAGCAAAAGCAATAGACTATAATAACAAGGTTCTACACTCTTATCTAGGAATATATGCTTAATGCAATATTGAAACTTGGGTTTGCTATTTATAATATTAATCCAATAAAATGTATTTTATGCAATTGAGTCCATTACTCGTATTTTTGTTCAATTAACATATTCAAATATTATATTTTTCACATATTATATTTTTCTCACCAATTAAATTAAACGACATTAACATTAAATTTAAAAATCAAAATATTTCAATTTTGCACTTTTACAAATTTTAAAATCTGCTAGGGAGAAATGAATTGTCAATACTCTATTGAATTTAAATTTTGCAATCCTCGAAATTGTCTCCTTTGCCTCAATGCAATTTGAAATAGTTTATGTATTCTTCAGGCAAATTACTTAAGAAAAAACAAAAACAATCGACTGTAATAAGAAGACTCTATACTCCCATCTAGTGATATATGGTTAACATAACATTGAACTTGGGATAGCTATTTATAATATTCATCTGCTAAAGTGTCTTTTATGCAATTAAGTCCATTACTTGTATTTTTGTTCAATTAACATATTCAATTATTATATTTTTCACATATTATATTTTTCTCACCAATTAAATCAAACGATATTAACAATAAATATAAAAATCAAAATATTTCAATTTTTCAATTTTTAGAATTTTCAAATCTACTAAGGATAATAGAATTGTCAATAGTCTGTTGAATTTAAATTTTGCAATTTTTTGAATTGTCTCCTTTGCCTCAATGCAATTTGAAATGATTTATATAATTTTCAGGCAAATTACTTAAGAAAAAGAAAAAGTAATGAACTGTAATAAGAAGTTTCTGCACTCCTATCTAGGGATATATGTTTAACACAACACTGAAACTTGGAATTGCTATTTATAATATTCATCCACTAAAGTGTATTTTATGCAATTGAGTCCTTCTTTTGTATTTTTGTTCAATTAGCTTATTCAAATATTGTATTTTTCTCACCAATTAAATCAAATGACACTAACAACAAATTTCAAAATCAAAATATTGCATTTGTGCAATTATTAAAATTTTAAAATCTACTAGGGATAAATGAATTGTCCATACTCTGTTGAATTTAAAGTTTGCAATTTTTTGAATTGTCTCCTTTGCCTCAACGCAATTTGAAATGATTTATATAATCTTTAGGCAAATTACTTAAGAAAAAGCAAAAGTAATGGATTATAATAAGAAAGTTATGCACTCCCATCTAGGGATATATGCTTAACACAACATTGAAAATTGGGTTTGCTATTTATAATATTCATCCAACAAAGTGTATTTTATGCAATTGAATTGATTACTTATATTTTTGTTCAATTAACATATTCAAATATTATATTTTTCTTACCAATTAAATCAAACGACATTAACATAAGATAAAGCAAAAGCAATGGATTGTAATAATATGGTTTTCCACTTCCTTCTTGGGATATATGCTTAACACAACATTGAAACTTGGGATTGCTATTTATAATATTCATCCACTAAAGTGTATTTTATGCAATTGAGTCCATTACTTGTATTTTTATTCAATTAACATATTTAAATATTATAATTTTCACATATTATATTTTTTCACCAATTAATTCGAATGACATCAATAATAAATTTAAAAGTTACAATATTTCAATTTTCCAATTTTTAGAATTTTAAAATCTGCAAGAGATAAATGAATTGTCAATTCTTTGTTGAAGTTAAGTTTTGCAATTTTTAGAATTGTCTCCATTGCCTTATTGCAATTTGAAATGATTTATATAATCTTCACGCAAATTGCCTAAGAAAAAGCAAAAGCAATAGACTCTAATAAGAAAGTTCTGCACTCCCATCTAAGGATATGTGCTTAATACAACATTGAAACTTAGGATTGCTATTTATAATATTCATCCACTAAAGTGTATTTTATGCAATTGAGTCCATTACTTGTATTTTTGTTCAATTAACTTATTCAAATATTGTATTTTTCTCACCAATCAAATCAAACGACTTTAACAACAAATTTTAAAATCAAAATATTGCATTTTTGCAAGTTTAGAATTTTAAAATCTTCTAGGGATAAATAAGTTGTCAATAATTTGTTAAATTTTAAATTTTGCAATTTTCTTAATTCTCTCCTTTGCCTTAATGCAATTTGAAATGATTTATAGAATTCCTGTTTTCAGACAAATTACTGAAGAAAAAGGAAAAGTAATGGACTCTAATAAGATGGTTCTGCACTCCCATCTAAGGATATATGCTTTACACAACCTTGAAACTTGAGTTTGCTATTTATAATATTCATCCACTAAAGTGTCTTTTATGCAATTGAGTCCATTACTTGTATTTTTATTCAATTAACCTATTCAAATATTATATTTCTCACATAGGATATTTTTCTCACCAATTAAATCAAACGACATTAATGATAAATTTCAAAATCAAAATATTTCAATTTTGCAATTTTTAGAATTTTAATGTCTGCTAGGGATAAGTGAATTGTTAATACTCTATTGAATTTAAATTTTGTAATTTTCTGAATTGTCTCCTTTGCCACAACGCAATTTAAAATGATTTATATAATATTCAGACAAATTTCATATGAAAAAGCAAAAGCAATGGACTGTAATAACGTGGTTTTGCACTCCCATCTTGGGATATATGTGTAACACAACATTGAAACTTGGAATTACTATTTATAATATTCATCCACTAAAGTGTATTTTATGCAATTGAGTCCATTACTTGTATTTTTGTTCAATTAACATATTTAAATATTATAATTTTCACATATTATATTTTTCTCACCAGTTAAATCGAATGACATTAATAATAAATTTAAAAGTTAAAATATTTCAATTTTCCAATTTTTAGAATTTTAAAATCTACAAGGGATTAATGAATTGTCAATTCTCTGTTGAAATTAAATTTTGCAATTTTCAGAATTGTCTCCTTTGCCTCAACGCAATTTGAAAAGATTTATATAATCTTCATGCAAATTGCTTAAGAAAAAGCAAAAGCAATGGGCTGTAATAAGAAGTTTCTACACTCCCATCTAGGGACATATGCCTAACACAACATTGAAACTTGGAAATGATATTTATAATATTCATCCACTAAAGTGTATTTTATGCAATTGAGTCCATTAGTTGTATTTTTGTTTAATTAACTTATTCAAATATTGCAATTTTCTCACCAATCAAATCAAATGACATTAATAATATATTTAAAAATCAAAATATTGCACTTTTGCAATATTTGGAATTTTAAAATCTGCTAGGGATAAATGATTTGTCAATACTCTGTTGAATTTAAATTTTGCAATTTTCTGAATTGTCTCCTTTGCCTTAATACAATTTGAAATGATTTATAAAATCTTCACGCAAATTGTTTAAGAAAAAGAAAAAGCAATAGGCTGTATTAAGAAGGTTCTACACTCCCATCTAGGGATATATGCTTAACACAACATTGAAACTTGGAATTGCTATTTATAATATTCATCCACTAAAGTGTATTTTATACAATTGAGTCCATTACTTGTATTTTTGTTCAAATAACATATTCACATATTATATTTTTCTCACCAATCAAATCATACGACATTAATAATAAATTAAAAAATCAAAATATTGCATTTTAGCAATTTTTAGAATTTTAAAATCTACTAGGGATAAGGGAATTGTCAATGCTCTATTGAATTTAAATTTTGCAATTTTCAGAATTGTTTCCTTTGCCTCAACGTAATTTGAAATAATTTCTATAATGTTCAAGCAAATTACTTAAGAAAAAGCAAAACCAATCGACTGTAATAAGAAGACTCTGTACTGCCATCGAGGGATATATGCTTAACACAATATTGAAACTTGAGATTGCTATTTATAATATTCATCCACTAAAGTGTATTTTATGCAATTAAGTCCATTATTTATATTTTTTTTTCAATTAACTTATTTAAATATTGTATTTTTCTCACCAATCAAATCAAACGACATTAATAATATATTTAAAAATCAAAATGTTTCACTTTTGCAATTTTTGGGATTTTAAAATCTACTAGCGATAAATGATTTGTCAATACTCTGTTGAATTTAAATTTTGCAATTTTCTGAATTGTCTCCTTTGCCTTAAAACAATTTAAAATGATTTATATAACTTTCAGGCAAATTACTTAAGAAAAAACAAAAGCAATGGACTGTAATAAGAAGGTTCTGCACTCCCATACAGGGATATATACTTAACATAACATTGAAACTTGGGATTTCTATTTGTAATATTCATCCGCTAAAGTGTATTTTATGCAATTGAGTCCATTACTTGTATTTTTATTCAATTAACTTATTCAAATGTTGTATTTTTCTCACCCATCAAATCAAACAACATTAACAACAAATTTAAACATCAAAATATTGCATTTTTGCAAGTTTTAGAATTTTTAAATCTGTTAGGGATAAATAAATTCCCAATAATCTGTTGAATTTAAATTTTGCAATTTTCTTAATTCTCTCCTTTGCCTCAATGCAATTTGAAATGATTTAAAGAATTGTTGTTTTCAGACAAATTACTAAAGAAAAAGAAAAAGCAATGGACTTTAATAAGATGGTTCTGCACTCCCATCAAGGGATATATGCTTCACACAACCTTGAAACTTAAGATTGCTATTTGTAATACTCATCCACTAAAGTGTCTTTGATGCAATTGAGTCCACTACATGTATTTTTGTTAAATTAACATATTCAAATATTATATTTTTCACATATTATATTTTTCTCACCAATTAAATCAAACGAAATTAACATTAACTTTAAAAATTAAAATATTTCAATTTTGCATTTTTTTGAATTTTAAAATCTACTAGGGATAAATGAATTGTCGATACTTTGCTGAATTTAAATATTCCAATTTTCAAAATTGTCTCCTTTGCCTCAACGCAATTTGAAATGATTTATATAATTTTTAGGCAAATTACTGAAGAAAAAGCGAAAGCAATGGACTGTAATAAGAAGGTTTTGCACTGCTATCTAAGGATATATGCTTAGCACAAGTTATTTATAATATTCATCCACTAAAGTGTATTTTATGCAATTGAGTCCTTTATTGCTATTTTTGCTCAATGAACTTATTCAAATATTGAATTTTTCTCCCCAATCAAATCAAATGACATTAACAACAATATTCAAAATCAAAATATTGCATTTTTGCAATTTTTAAAATTTTAAAATCTGTTAGGGATAAATGAATTGTCAATGCTTTTTTGTATTTAATTTTTGCAATTTTCAGAATTGTCTCCTTTGCCTCAACGCAATTTGAAATAATTTCTATAATGTTCAAGCAAATTACTTAAGAAAAAGAAAAAGCATTCGACTATAATAAGAAGGCTCTGCACTTCCATCAAGGGATATATACTTAACACAACATTGAAACTTGGGATTGCTATTTGTAATATTCATTCACTAAAGTGTCTTTTATGCAATTGAGTCCATTAATTGTATTTTTGTTCAATTAACATATTCAAATATTGTATTTTTCATACCAATCAAATCAAACGACATTAATAATAAATTTAAAAATCAAAATATTGCATTTTTGAAATTTTTTGAATTTTAAAATCTACTAGGGAGAAATGAATTATCAATACTCTATTTGATTTAACTTTTCCAATTTTCTGAATTGTCTCCTTTGCCTCAATGTAATTTAAAATGATTTATATAATCTTCAGGAAAATTACTTAAGAAAAAGCAAAAGTAATGGACTCTAATAAGAAGGTTCTGCACTCCCATCTAGGGATATATGTTTAACACAACATTGAAACTTGGGATTACTATTTCTAATATTCATCCACCAAAGTGTATTTTATGCAATTGAGTCCATCACTTGTATTTTTGTTCAATTAACTTATTCAAATATTGTATTTTTCTCACCAATCAAATCAAACGACATGAATAACAAATTTAAAAATCAAAATATTCCATTTTTGCAATTTTTAAAATTTTAAAATCTGCTTGGGATAAATAAATTCCCAATAATATGTTGAATTTAAATTTTCCAATTTTCTTAATTCTATCCTTTGCCTCAATGCAATTTGAAATGATTTATAGAATTCTTGTTTTTAGACAAATTACTTAAGAAAAAGGAAAAGCAATGGACTGTAATAAGATGGTTCTTCACTCTCATCTAGGGATATATGCTTAACACAACATTGAAACTTGAGTTTTTTATTTATAATATTCATCTAATAATGTATATTTTATGCAATTGAGTCCATTACTCGTATTCTTGTTCAATTAACACATTCAAATATTATATTTTTCACATATTATATTTTTCTTACCAATTAAATCAAACGACATTAACATTAAATTTAAAAATCAAAATATTTCAATTTTGCACTTTTTCGAATTTTAAAATCTACTAGGGATAAGTGAATTGTCAATACTCCATTGAATTTAAATTTTGCAATTTTTAGAATTGTCTCCTTTGCTTCAACGCAATTTGAAATAATTTATATAATGTTCAAGCAAATTACTTAAGAAAAAGCAAAAGCAATCGACTGTAATAAGAAGGCTCTGCACTCCCATCTAGGGATATATGCTTAACACAAGATTGAAACTTGGGATTGGTATTTATAGTATTCACACACTAAAGTGTATTTTATGCAATTAAGTCCATTACTTATATTTTTGTTCAATTAACATATTCAAATATTATATTTTTTATATATTATATTTTTCTCACCAATTAAATCAAACGACATTAACAATAAATTTAAAAATCAAAATATTTTAATTTTGCAATTTTTTGAATTTTAAAATCTGCTTGGGATAAGTGAATTGTCAATACACTGTTGAATTTAAATTTTGCAATTTTCTAAATTGTCTCTTTTGCCTAAATGCAATTTGAAATGATTTATGTAATCTTCAAGCAAATTACTTAAGAAAAAGCAAAAGCAATATACTGTAATAAGAAGGTTTTTGCACTTTTATCTAGGAGTATATGCTTAACACAACAATAAAACTTGGGATTGCTATTTATAATATTCATCCACTAAATTGTATTTTATGCAATTAAGTTTATTACTTGTATTTTTGTTCAATTAAGATATTCAAATATTATATTTTTCACACCAATTTAATTAAACGACATTAACAACAAATTTAAAAATCAAAATATTGCATGTTTGCAATTTTTAGAATTTTAAAATCTGCTAGGGATAAATAAATTGTCAATAATTTGTTGAATTTAAATTTTGAAAATTTCCTAATTGTCTCCTTTGCTTCAATGCAATTTGAAATAATTTATAGAATTCTTGTCTTCCGACAAATTAGTTAAGAAAAAGGAAAAGGAAAGGACTCTAACAAGATGGTTCCCCACTCCTATTTAGGGATATACGCTTTACACAACCTTGAAATTTGAGATTGTTATTTATAATATTCAATCCACTAAAGTTTCTTTTATGAAATTAAGTCCATTACTTGTAATTTTGCTCAATTAACAGATTCAAATATTATACTTTTCACATATTATATTTTTCTCACTAATTAAATCAAATGACATTAACAATAAATTTAAAAATCAAAATATTTCAATTTTGCAATTTTTAGAATTTTAAAATCTGTTAGGGATAAATGAAATGTCAATACTCTGTTGAAGTTAACGTTTGCAATTTTCTCAATTGTGTCCCTTGCCTCAACGCAATTTGAAATGATTTATATAATCTTCAGGCAAATTGTTTAAGAAAAAGCAAAAGCAATGGACTGTAATAAGAAAGTTCTGCACTCCCATGTAGGGATATATGCTTAACACAACAATAAAACTTAAGATTGCTATTTATAATATTTATCCACTAAATTGTATTTTATGCAATTGAGTCCATTACTTATATTTTTATGCAATTAAGATCTTCAAATATTGTATTTTTCTCACCAATCGAATCAAACGACATTAACAATAAATTTAAAAATCAAAATATTCCATTTTTCATATTTTTAGAATTTTAAAATCTACTAGGGATAAAGAAATTGTTATTAATCTGTAGAATTTAAATTTTGCAATTTTCTGAATTGTCTCCTTTGCCTCGATGTAATTTGAAATGATTTATAGAATTCCTGTCTTTAGACAAATTACTTAGGAAAAAGGAAAACTGATGGACTCTAAAAAGATAGTTCCCCACTCCCATCTAGGGATATATGGTTTACATAACCTTGAAACTTGAAATTACTATTTATAATATTCATCTACGAAAGTGTCTTTTCTACAATTGAGTCTGTTGTATTTTTGTTCAGTTGACATATTCAAATATTATATTTTTTCACATATTATATTTTTCTCACTAATTAAATCAAACGGTATTAACAATAAATTTAAAAATCAAAATATTACATTTTTGCAATTTGTTGGAATTTTAATATCTGCTAGGGATAAATGATGTTGTTCCCACAGCCTTGTATGGGTTGTAATTGTTGTCAACTAGGGTTAAGTGTGCAAGAGTAAAGTCACATGGAAGGGCAATAAAGTCACATAGAAGGGCAAGAAAGTAAATCTGCCATGTAAGCCCTATTAGGGTTTCATGGAAGAGAGTATATAAAGGCCTTGGAAGACAAAACTAGGGTAGAGGGCCAACACAATTGAAAAAACAGCAACCCTACAACAATCGGCCAAAAAGGAAGAGAGAGTAGAACGGCAAGAGATCAGAAACGACACCACTGGGAGAGCAAACCAGAAACGTCACCACCGAGAGAGCAAACCAGAACGTGCGACCTCCTGCAAGCAAACCAGAAACACCTCCTGCAAGCAAACCAGAAATGCCTCCTGCAAGCAAACCAGAAACACATCCTGCAAGCAAACCAAAAATGCACAACCAGCAAGAGGAGAAATAAGAAACAGACCACCCGGAAGAGAAGACAGCAGACCTGGTATCCGTGAGACCACCCGGAAGAGAAGACAGCAGACTAGAAGCGTGAGGTAGGCCGAGAGACGTGAACCAGAAAAACCAGTAGTGTGAGGCAGGCTAAGAGACGTGAAACAACAGACCAGAAGGGTGAGACCAGAACATGCAACGGCGTGACTGATCAGAAACGTGGGGCAAGCCGTGAGACGTGAAACGGCAAAACAGAAGCTTGAGTGCAAGTTGTGAAACCATGAGATGGTGAAAGCAGGAGTTGTGTGAAATAACCTAGAGAAGGAATTCGGCGAAGCATCGGAAAGAACTCAACGTATTTCCAGATTTCTTCAAGAGAGGTTAGAGAGTGTTGCGGTGAACTTCTAAGCAGTAGTGGAGCAGCCTTTCAATTCAACAGAGGCAAGACAAGCTAGAAAAAGGGTAGACACAGTAAGTGACACTCTTTGTATTGTACTTGCTTAGTAATTGCAATAGTGAAAGGAGCAGAAGATTAAGACATCCATTGTAACTGGAATTCTCAAGTATAGTGGATAGTCTCGGTAAGGAAGAGTCCCTACCACCGTGGATGTACGTCACGTTGACGGAACCACATAAATCTTGTGTGTCCTTAATTTGCTTTACGTTCTGTGTTTTGAATTAAGTTGTGAATGCAACAAAAGTATCAGCCAACCCATAACCTAATGAAGACCTAAACAAGAACATCCGAATTGTCTATTAGGCAAGGTGTCTGAAAGGTGACTTTGGGGACTATTGTGATTAGTAGGTAGCAATAGATCTACCTTAGTCAAATTTGAGAAAGAGTTCACTTTTAAGAAGAGATTAAAGTTGTTCACTTTCCTGCGAATTGCGAATTGTGGTGATACTGATTCACCCCCCTCTCAGTATCACAAGCTAGTAGATCTTAGGGTGAAGTTGGGAACTTCAAATGAATTGTCAATACTCTGAACTTTTGCAATTTTTCAAATTGTCTTATTTGCCTCAACGCAATTTCAAATGATTTATATACTTTTTGGGCAAATTACTTAAGAAAAAGCAAAAGCAATGGATTGTACTAAGAAGATATGAATCTCTCAGAATGCAGAAAAATGAGACAGTCCAAGAGTTCTTCACCAAGGTTATTGATGCTGTAAATGATCTTAGAAGTCATAGGAAGAACAAGAAGGAATCATCTATTGTGAAGAAAATTCTAAGAATTCTGCTTGAGAGGTTTGCCTTAAAGGTGGCAGCCATAGGGGAGAGTAGAGATCTCAATTCTATATCTCTGCATGATCTCCAGTGCAATCTCATTGCATATGAGATGAGAATAAAGTCAATTGAGAGCTCCTCAACGTCAAAGGTATCAAAGGAGGCAGCTTTCAAAGCTATGAAACACTTGAAGATAAAAGAAGAGGAAGAATCATCTAGTGAGGATGATGAGGAAGAAAGTGAAGTTGAAGTGTTGGCATACTTCACAAGGAAGTTCAAAAAGGGGTCTAAGAAGGGAAAAGGATAGTTGTCCTTGAGATGTTATCATTATGGACAAACTGGACACTTTGCTTCTCAGTGCAAAGTGAAACTTGATGATGAAGATGAGGATGGTGATGATGAGCATAATTCAAAATGGAGAAGACCATCATTCAAGTCAAGGAAGTCCAACAAGAAGACTGCTAACCCACAAAAGAAGAAGAGAGGCTCATTCAAGAGTTATGTGAGCCAAACAAAAGAAGCCGATAAGGAGGAAGATGTAGACTCATCATATGAGCATGCCTTTATGGCATTAGCTCGATGTGGTAGTTCAACCTCTAAAGAGGAAGAGGAGATTGATGAATAAGAACCAGATCTTAAAGCTGAATTAAAAGCAGCTTCAAAGGAGATAATTAGAAGGGGTAGAACCATAAGAAGGTTAGAGGCCCATATAAAACAAGTTGAAGCAAAGATTAAGGAAGCAGAAAGTCAAAAGGATGAAATAAGGGCTGAACATATTGACTTAAAGAGAAGATTTGAAGAACAGATCAAAATATGTGAAGACCTTACTATGGAGCTTGGCTCAGGGACTTCAACAATTGAAGAAATGGAGATAAAGTTGCTGAGACTTCAGCAACAACTCAAAAAGAGTGAAGAAAACTTGCAGAAGTTTGAAGTGATAGGAGAAACAAGCTCTGCAAGAGAAAAGAAGAATGAAGAGAAAGTGCAACAATCTGATGCTGCACTGCCTAAAGATAACGAGACTTTGCCACAGAAGTTGAAAGAGAAGGTTAAGTTGCAGAAAGAAAAGACTGATCAGCCAGGAATAGTGAAGGCTGAAAATAAAGAAGATTTGAAGATGCAACCTAGGGTTGCAAACAAAAATGAAGAAAAGAAAGTCAGCCAGCAAAGGGCTATGGCTAAACAGAAGAAGGAGAATAAGGTGACTGAAATGAAAGTCACACAAGCAAAGAAGCCAACAACCTTGTCTACACAAGTAATGAACAAAAGAAAACAAGCTATAATTAGACCCAAGAAGAGACAGTTTCAAGGTTACTGTTTTTATTGTGAAGTTTAGGGTCATAAGGCAAGTAAATACTGGTGGAGAAGGCCAATATATGTCTCTAACTTGAGAAAATACGATGCTGCATACAGGGGGAGACAATACAAAATTTAGAGGAGAACACCTGTTGTGAGTTCTTGCATAAACTGTAAAAGGCAAGGACACACTGACAAGAATTGTTGGTGGAAGCCCAAACCAGTGATTTCAAAGAATAAGTTTGCTATATTGGGAGATTTGGAACAGTGTGAAAGGTGTGGGCAAGATGGCCATAATGCCAAGAGATGCATGACACTTCTCCCTGAGCAAGAGAAGGCACTAAATGGCACAGTGAAAGAAATTAGTACAGTCAAAGCTAAGAAAAAGGAGAAAGCTATCATCAAGCCAGTTCAAAAGAAGGAATATAAAGCTAAAAGGGAGGTGGCTAATATAGCTGAAATTGCACTAAAGGCTGACTATAAGGATAAGCAATGGATCTTTGATAATGGGTGCACTTCACACATGACAGGAGACAAGAGTAAATTATCAAAATTGAACAAGTCAAGAGAAGGCAGAGTCAAGTTTGACAATGATGATTCACTCAATATCAGTGGTCAAGGGTCAGTAAATATTGGAAAAAGAAAGTTGAAAGATGTTTTGCACATTGAAGGACTCAGATATAATCTAGCATCTATCAGCCAACTATGCAATGAAGACCATAAAGTGATATTCACAAATAGCTGGAAATTTATATATGATTGATGAGGACAAGACAAACAGCTATTTACTTACAAAAGAAGAAGAAAATCAACTCTGGCATAGGAGGTTGGGACACTTAACACAGAAGAATATGAGGAAGCTGACCACTACTCATGCAATTAGAGACATTCCAGACCTCAAGAGAGAGAGGGAGTATGTCTGCTCAGCATGCTCTAAAGGAAAACAGGTCAGAAAGTAGTATAAGACCAAAGAGGTCAATTCTGAAGCAGTATTTGACATTATACATACTGATTTGTATGGGTCGATGAGAACAAAAGGGTTGAATGGTGAGAGGTACTTCATCTTGTTTGTTGAGGATTATTCCAGAAGGACCTGCATCATGCACCTCAAACACAAGTCAGAAGTTTTGAAATACTTCAAGAGATACAGAAGATTGGCTGAAAATGAGAGTGGAAAGAAGATCAAAGTATTGAGGTCAGATCAAGGCACTGAATTCATAAATGGAGATTTTGAAGATTACCTTGAGAAGCATGGAATTCAGCATCAGATGGCAATAGCAAGAACACCTCAACAAAACGGGGTGGTAGAGAGGAAAAATAGAGCTGTGGTTGAAATGACAAGAACTCTACTGCTAGAATCCAAGTTTCACACAAGATTTTGGATATAAACAATATTTATAGTCGTGCACCTATTAAATAGAGTTTTACTAAGGCCCAATATTGATAAGACTCCATATGAGCTATGGAGTGGGAAGAAGACAACAGCCAAGTATCTTAGAATCTTTGGCAACCCATGTTTTGTGAAGAACAAGGAGCAAAACTTGGGAAAATTCCATGCTAGGTCAGATGAAGGCATCTTTGTGGGATACTTAGCAAAGACAAAAGGTTATAGAGTTTTTCTGCATAAACTGGGAAAAGTGGTCACTTCCAGTAATGTGAGAATAGATGAAAATTGGAAAACAATGTATAATGGAGAAGCTGAGGACAGTGAAGAAGATGACTTCAAGATAGATGAAGAATCTGACCAATATGAAGAAGAGGGAAAAGAAGTAAGTTCAGACTCAGAGAAGAGTGAGTCTGAAGATGAGGAAGGAGATTCTCTTGCAACTAAGACTATGCAAGAGAGAAAGACAAAGAAGACATGGACCAGTGCTTATCAAGGAAATTAGATAATAGGTGACCCATCAGTAGGAGTTACAACAAGAAGAAGATTGTGGGAGCTACTGCTTTACTCTCACAAGTTGAACCTAGTTTTGTTGAAGAGGCTGCACAAGACAAAACTTGGGTCAAAGCTATCAATGAGGAGCTGGATCAAATCGAGAAGAATGAAACATAGGAGCTGGTCCCAAGACCCACTAATAAGAATGTCATAGGAACAAAATGGGTGTTTAAAAATAAACATAATGAAGATGGCAAGGTGGTGAGGAACAAGGCTAGGCTGGTTTGCAAAGGTTACACTCAAATAGAAGGAGTAGATGTTGATGGAACTTTTGCACCAGTAGCAAGGTTGGAAACTATCATAATGTTCTTAGCTTTAGTAGCACATAAGAAGTATAAAGTTTACCAAATGGATGTGAAATCAGCCTTTCTGAATGGGCTCCTAAAAGAAGAAGTGTATATTGAACAACCCGATGGAGTACAAATCAGTGAGGATGAGACATACGTGTGCAAGCTGAAGAAAGCCTTGTATGGCCTTAAACAAGCCCCAAGAGCATGGTATAGTAGGCTGGACGCGTATTTGAGAAGGTTGAACTTTAGAAGAGGAACAGTTGATAATAACCTATAAGTGTTCAACTCAGAGAAAGGCCAACTGATAACCATAGTATATGTAGATGACATCATCTTTGGAGGGGATCACTCTGAGCTATGCTAAGAATTTGCACAGAAGATGAGTGAGGAATTTGAGATGTCATTGATTGGAGAAATGACTTACTTTCTTGGATTACAGATAAAACAGTGTGAAGAAGGTATTTTTATTTCTCAGACAAAATATGCCAAAGAGATGCTGAAAAAGTTTGGCACAGAGGATAGCAGACTTGTCAGTACCTCTATGCCAGTAGGCTACAAGTTAACAAAAGATCAAGAAGGAAGGAGTACAAGCCCTACAAAATCCAGGAAGATGATAAAGAGCCTTTTGTACCTTACAACATCAAGGCCTGATCTCATGCAAGCTGTGTGTATCGCCAGCAAATTCCAAGCTAATCCTAAGGAATCTTATGTGTTGGCAGTGAAAAGAATCCTAAGATACCTCAAGGGGACACTGGAAATGGGCTTGTGGTATCCTGCCATGGATTCTGTAAAACTATGAGCATACACTGATGCAGACTGGGCAGGAAGTACAGATGACAGAAAATCAACCAATGGCTATAGTTTCTACTTGGGTTCAAAGTGTGTTGCATGGCTAAGTAGAAAGCAAAACAGTGTTGCTTTGAGCATAGCGGAGGCTGAGTATATGGTTGCTTGTGCAGCATGTACTCAGGTGATATGGATGCAAAGACAATTGGCTGATTTAAGTGTTGAAGTGAAGTTACCAGTGAGTGTACTTTGTGATAATCAAAGTGCAATTGATCTTAGCAAGAATCCAGTTCAACATTCAAGGAGCAAGTATATTGACATCCGGTATCACTTTATCAAGGATCAAGTGGAAGAGGGCACAATTCAGTTGGAGTATGTCAGTATTAAAGATCAAATCTCAGATATTCTAACTAAACCTTTGTCCACAGAGTTGTTTGAAAAGCACAAAATGAGTCTGTCTGTGCAAATGCCTCCTCAAGCCTGAAGTTCAGGTGAATCCTCCATCTTTACTTTGCAGGTTTTTCAAATTTGTAATTGGTTGGCAAAGGGGGAGAGAAGTAACAGTGTAGGGGGAGTTGTTAAGGAAGGGGGAGTGCATATTTAGGTGGAGTTGTAATCCATCTACTTATGGATTATTACTCTAAGAAGATTATGAAAGACTGCTGCATAATGGTTTTTGTTGTGAGTGTTGCGAACAATTACAAAGGGGGAGATTGTTGTTTCCACAGCCTTGTATGGAATGTAATTGTTGTCAACTAGAGTTAAGTGTGCAAGAAGTAAAGCCACATGGAAGAGCATGAAAGTAAATCCGCTGTGTAAGGTCAAGAACGTAAATCTGCCACGTAAGCCTTATTAGGGTTTCATAGAAGAGAGTATATAAAGACCTTAGAAGACAAAACAAAAAAGGGGGGCCAACAAAATTGAATAAACAGCAACCCTACAACAACCAGCCAAAAAGAAGAGAAAATAATATACCAAAAGGGAACCCTATTGTCGGCAAAAAAAAAAAAAAGGAGAAAAAGAGGAGATGGCCAAAGGGGGTTTGAACGAAGAACAGAGGTCAAGAGGAGACGGCTGGAAAGAGAGTGGAACGGCAAGAGATCAGAAATGACACCACTAGGAGAGCAAACCAGAAACGTCACCACCAGGAGAGCAAACCAGAACATGCGACCTCTTGCAAGGAAACCAGAAACACATCCTGCAAGCAAACCAAAAATGCACATCCAGCAAGAGGAGAAATAAGAAACAAACCTCCCGGAAGAGAAGACAGCAAACCTGGTATCCGTGAGATCACCCAGAAGAGAAGAAAGCAGACCTGGTATCCATGACACCACCAAGAAGAGAAGACAACAGACCAGAAGCGTGCGGCAGGCCGAAAGACGTGAACCAGAAAAACCAGTAGTGTGAGGCAGGCCAAGAGACGTGAAACAACAGACCAGAAGCATGGGTGTACGTCAGGAGACGGTGTGAGACCAGGACATGCAACAGCGTGACAGACCAGAAGCATGAGGACAGGCCGTGAAATAGTAAGACCATGAAATAGGAGATGGGTGAGACCATGAGACGGTGAAAGTAGGAGCTATGTGAGACAACCTAGAGAAGGAATTCGGTGAAATATCGGAAAGAACTCAACGTATTTCCAGATTTCTTCAAGAGAGGTTAGAGAGCGTTGCGGTGAACTTCTAAGCAGCAGTGGAGTAGCCTTTCAATTCAACAGGGGTAAGACAAGCTAGAAGAAGGGTAGACATAGTAAGTGACATTCTGTGTATTGTACTTGCTTAGTAATTGTAATAGTGAAAGGAGAAGAAGATTAAGACATTCATTGTAATTGGAATTCTCAAGTATAGTGGATAGTCTCGGTAAAGGAGAGTTCCTACCACCATGGATGTACGTCTCATTGAGGGAACCACGTAAATCTCGTGTGCCCTTAATTTGCTTTACGTTCTGTGTTTTGAATTGAGTTGTGAACGCAGCTAAAGTATCAACCAACCTATAACCTAACGAAGACCTAAACAAGAACATTCAAATTGTCTATTAGGCAAGGTGTGTGAAAGGTGACTTTGGGGACTATTGTGATTAGTAGGTAGCAATAGATCTACCTTAGTTGAATTTGAGAAAGAGTTCGCTTTTAAGAAGAGATTGAAGTTGTTCACTTACCTGCGAATTGCGAATTGTGGTGATACTGATTCACCTCCCCTCCCCTCTCAATATCACAAACTAGTAGATCCTAGGGTGAAGTTAGGAACTTCAACTCTAATAAGGTGGTTCCCCACTCCTATCTAGGGATATATGCTTCACACAACCTTGAAACTTGAGATTGCTATTTATAATATTCATCCACTAAAGTGTCTTTTATTCAATAAAGTCCATTACATGTATTTTTGTTCAATTAACATATTCAAATATTAGATTTTTCACATATTATATTTTTCACACCAATTAAATTAAACGACATTAACAATAAATTTAAAAATGAAAATATTTCACATTTGCAATTTTTAGAATTTTAAAATCTATTAGGGATAAATGAATTGTCAATACTCTATTGAATTTAAATTTTGTAATTTTCTAAATTGTCTCCCTTGCCTCCACGCAATTTAAAATAATTTATATAATTTTCAGGCAAATTACTTAAGAAAAAACAAGAGCAATAGATTGTAATAAGAAGGTTCTACACTCCCATCTACCAATATATGCTTAACATAACATTGAAACTTGGGATTGCTGTTTATAATATTCATCCACTAAAGTGTATTTTATGTAATTGAGTCCATTACTTGAAATTTTGTTCAATTAAGATATTCAAATATTGTATTTTTCTCACCAATCAAATCAAACGACATTAACAATAAATTTAAAAAGCAAAATATTGCATTTTTGCAATTTCTAGAATTTTAAAATATGCTAGGGATAAGTGAATTGTCAATACTCTATTCAATTTAAATTTTACAATTTTCTAAATTGCCTCCTTTGCCTCAACGCAATTTGAAATGATTTATATAATCTTTAGGCAAATTACTTAAGAAAAAGCAAAAGCAATAGACTGTAATAAGAAGATTTTGCACTCCCGTCTAGAGATATATGCTTAACACAACATTGAAACTTGAGTTTGCTATTTATAATATTCAACCACTAAATTGTATTTTATGCAATTGAGTCAATTACTTGTATTTTTATTCAATTAACATATTCAAATATTATATTTTTCACATATTATATTTTTCTCAGCAATTAAATTAACAATACTAGATTAACAATAAATTTAAAAATCAAAATATTTCAATTTTGCAATTTTTTGAATTTGAAAATCTACTAGGGATAAATGAATTGTTAATACTTTATTGAATTTAAATTATACAATTTTCTGAATTGTCTCCTTTGCCTCAAAGTAATTTGAAATTATTTATATAATTTTCAGGCAAATTACTTAAGAAAAAGTAAAAGCAATGGATTATAATGAGAAGATTTTGTAAACCCATCTAGGGTTATATCCTTAACACAACATTTAAACTTGGGATTGCTATTTATAATATTCATCGACTAAAGTGTATTTTATGCAATTGAGTCCATTACTTGTATTTTTGTTCAATTAAGATATTCAAATATTATATTTTTCTCACTAATCAAATCAAACGACATTAATAATAAATTTAAAAATCAAAATATTGCATTTTTGCAATTTCTAGAATTTTAAAATCTGCTAGGGATAAATGAATTGTCAATTCTCTGTTGAATTTAAATTTTGCTATTTTCTAAATTGTCTCATTTGCCTCAACGCAATTTGAAATGATTTATATAATCATTGAATTTAAAATTACTTATGAAAAAGCAAAGCAATCAACTGTAATAACAAAGTTTTGCACTCCCATCTAGGGATATATGCTTAACACAACATTGAAACTTGGGACTGTTATTTATGATATTCATCCACTAAAATGTATTTTATGCAATTAAGTCCATTACTTTTATTTTTGTTCAATTAAGATATTCAAATATTGTATTTTTCTCACCAATCAAATCAAACGACATTAACAATAAATTTAAAAATCAAAATATTGTATTTTTGTAATTTTTAGCATATTAAAATCTACTAGGGATAAATGAATTGTCAATATTTTGTTGAATTTAAATTTTACAATTTTCTTAATTGTCTCCTTTGCCTCAATTCAATTTGAAATAATTTATAGAATTCTTGTCTTCAGACAAATTACTTAAGAAAAAGGAAAAGAAATGGACTCTAATAAGGTGGTTCCCCACTCCTATTTAGGGTTTTAGCTTCAGATAACCTTGAAACTTGAGATTGCTATTTATAATATTCATCCACTAAAGTGTCTTTTATGCAATTGAATCCATTACTTGTATTTTTGTTCAATTAACTTATTCAAATATTATATTTTTCACATATTATATTTTTCTCACCAATTAAATCAAACGACATTATTAATAAATTCAAAAATCAAAATATTTCAATACTCTATTGAAGTTAAATTTTGTAATTTTTTGAATTGTGTCCTTTGCCTTAATGCAATTTGAAATGATTTATATAATTTTCAGGCAAATTACTTAAGAAAACACAAAAGCAATGGACTATAATAAAAAGGTTTTACACCTCTATCTAGGGATATATACTTAAAAAAAATATTGAAACTTGGGATTGCTATTTATAATATTCATCCACTAAAGTGTCTTTTATGCAATTGAGTACATTACTTGTAATTTTGTTCAATTAACTTATTCAAATATTGTATTTTTCTCTCCAATCAAATCAAACGACATTAACAACGAATTTAAAAATCAAAATATTTCATTCTTACAATTTTTATAATTTTTAAATCTACTAAGGATAAATCAATTCTCAATAATATATTGAATTTAAATTTTGAAATTTTCTTAATTGTCTCATTTGCCTCAATGCAATTTGAAATGATTTATATAATCTTCAGGCAAATTACTTAAGAAAAAACAAAAGCAATGGACTGTTATAAAAAGGTTCTGCACTCCCATCTAAGGATATATGCTTAACACAACATTGAAACTTGGGATTGCTATTTATGATATTCATCCACTAAAATGTATTTTATGCAATTAAGTCCATTGCTTGTATTTTTGTCCAATTAAGATATTCAAATATTGTATTTTTCTCACCACTCAAATCAAACGACATTAACAATAAATTTAAAAATCAAAAAATTGCATTTTTGCAATTTTTAGAATTTTAAAATTTCTTAGGGATAAATGAATTGTCAATACTCTGTTCAATTTAAATTTTGAAATTTTCTTAATTGTCTCCTTTGCCTCAATGCAATTTGAAATGATTTATAGAATTCTTGTCTTCAGACAAATTACTTAAGAAAAAGGAAAAGCAATGGACTCTAATAAGGTGGTTCCCCACTCCTATTTAGGGATATATGCTTAAGACAACCTTGAAACTTGAGATTGCTATTTATAATATTCATCCACTAAAGTGTCTTTTATGCAATTAAGTCCATTACTTGTATATTTATTCAATTAACATATTCAAATATTATATTTTTCACATATTATATTTTTCTCACCAATTAAATTAAATGTCATTAACAATAAATTTAAAAATCAAAATATTTCAATTTTGCAACTTTTAGAATTTTAAAATTTGCTAGGGATAAATTAATTGTCAATACTCTATTAAAGTTAAATTTTGCAATTTTCAGAATTGTGTCCTTTGCCTCGACGCAATTTGAAATGATTTATATAATTTTCAGGAAAATTACTTAAGAAAAAGCAAAAGTAATGGATTGTTATAAAAAGCTTCTGCACTCCCATCTAAGGATATATGCTTAACACAACATTGAAACTTGGGCTTGCTATTTATGATATTAATCCACTAAAATGTATTTTATGCAATTAAGTCCATTACTTGTATTTTTGTTCAATTAAGATATTCAAAGATTGTATTTTTCTCACCAATCAAATCAAATGACATTAACAATAAATTTAAAAATCAAAATATTGCATTTTTGCAATTTTTAGAATTTTAAAATCAACTAGGGATAAATAAATTTTCAATACTCTGTTAAAGTTAAATTTTGCAATTTTCTGAATTCTGTCTTTTGCCTCAATGCAATTTGAAATGATTTATACAATCTTCAAGCAAATTACTTAAGAAAAAAACAAAAGCAATAGATTCTAATAAGAAGGTTGTACACTTCCATCTAGGGATATATGCTTAACAAAACATTGAAACTTGGGATTGTTATTTATAATATTCATCCACTAAAGTGTTTTTTATGTTATTGAGTCCATTACTTGTAAATTTGTTCAATTAACTTATTCAAATATTATATTTTTCTCACTAATTAAATCAAACGACATTAACAACAAATTTAAAAATCAAAATATTGCACTTTTGCAATTTTTAGAATTTTAAAATCAGATAGGGATAAATAAATTGTCAATAATCTGTTGAATTTAAATTTTGAAAATTTCTTAATTGTCTCCTTTGCCTCAATACAATTTGAAATGATTTATAGAATTCTTATCTTCAGACAAATTAGTTAAGAAAAAGGAAAAGGAATGGACTCTAATGAGATGGTTCCCCACTCCCATCTACGGATATGCTTCACACAACTTTGAAACTTGAGATTACTATTTATAATATTCATCTACTAAAGTGTCTTTTATGCAATTGAGTCCATTACTTGTATTTTTGTTCAATTAACATATTCAAATATTATATTTTTCACATATTGTATTTTTCTCACCAATCAAATCAAACGACATTAACAATAAATTTAAAAATCAAAATATTGCATTTTTACAATTTTTAAAATTTTAAAATCTTCTAGGGATAAATGAATTTTCAATATTCTATTCAATTTAAATTTTGCACTTTTCTTAATTATCTCTTTTGCCTCAATGCAATTTGAAATAATTCATATATTCTTCAGGCAAATTACTTAAGAAAAAACAAAAGCAATGGACTGTAATAAGAAGGTTCTGCACTCCCGTCTAGAGATATATCCATAACACAACATTGAAACGCGGGATTGCTATTTATAATATTCATCCATTAAATTGTATTTTATGCAATTGAGTCCATTACTTGTATTTTTGTTCAATTAAGATATTGAAATATTATATTTTTCTCACCAATCAAATCAAAGGACATTAACAATAAATTTAAAAATCAAAATATTGCATTGTTGCAATTTTCAGAATTTTAAAATTTGCTAGGGATAAATGAATTGTTAATACTCTGTTGAATTTAAATTTTTCAATTTTATAAATTGTCTCCTTTGCCTCAATGCAATTTGAAATGATTTATAGAATTCTTGACTTTAGACAAATTACTTAAGAAAAAAGAAAAACAATTGACTCTAATAACATGGTTTCGCATATAGGGATATATACTTCACATAATCTTGAAATTTGGAATTGCTTTTATACAATTGAGTCCATTACTTGTATTTTTGTTCAATTCATATATTCAAATATTATATTTTCACATATTTTATTTTTCTCAACAATTAAATCAAACGACATTAATAATAAATTTAAAAATGAAAATATTTTAATTTTGCAATTTTTAGAATTTTAAAATCTGTTAGGGATAAATGAATTGTCAATACTCTGTTGAATTTAAATTTTGCAATTTTATAAATTGTCTCCTTTGCCCCAATGCAATTTGACATGATTTATATAATCTTCACGCAAGTTACTTTAGAAAAAACAAAAGTAATGGACTGTAATAAGAAGGTTTTACACTCGCATCTAAAGATATCTACTTAACACAACATTGAAACATGGAATTGTTATTTATAATATTCATCCACTAAAGTGTATTTTATGCAATTGAGTCCATTACTTGTATTTTTGTTCAATTAAGATATTCAAATATTGTATTTTTCTCACCAATCAAATCAAAGGACATTAACAATAAATTGAAAAATCAAAATATTGCATTTTTTGCAATTTTTAGAATTTTAAAATCTACTAGGAATAAATGTATTGTCAATACTATGTTAAATTGAAATATGGCTATTTTCTGAATTGTCTCCTTTGCTCAACATAATTTGAAATGATTTATATAATCTTCAAGCAAGTTACCTAAGAAAAAACAAAAGCAATGGATTGTAATAAGAAGGTTCTACACTCCCATCTAAGGATTTCTGCTTTACACAACATTGAAATTTGCGATTGTAATTTATAATATTCATCCACTAAAGTGTATTTTATGCAATTGAGTCCATTACTTTTATTTTTGTTCAATTAAGATATCCAAATATTGTATTTTTCTCACCAATGAAATTAAACGACATTCCCAATAACTTTAAAAATCAAAATATTGCATTTTTGCAATTTTTAGAATTTTAAAATCTGTTAGGGATAAATTAATTGTCAATACTCTGTTAAATTGAAATTTTGCTATTTTCTCAATTGTCTCCTTTGCCTCAACGCAATTTGAAATAATTTATATAATTTTCATGCACATTACTTAGGAAAAAGCAAAAGCAATGGACTGTAATAAAAAGGTTCTGCACTCCTATCTAGAGATATATGTTTAAGACAACATTGAAACTTGGGATTGTTACTTATAATATTCATCCACTAACGTGTATTTAATACAATTGAGTCCATTACTTGTATTTTTGTTCAATTTACTTATTCAAATATTGTATTTTTCTTAACAATTAAATCAAATGACATTAACAATAAATGTAAAAATCAAAATCTTTAAATTTTGCAACTTTCTAAATTGTCTCCTTTGCCTTAATGCAATTTGAAATGATTTATTTAATCTTCAGGCAAATTACTTAAGAAAAAACAAAAGCAATGAACTATAATAAGAAGATTATGCACTCCCATCTAGAGATATATCCTTAACACAACATTGAAACGTAGGATTGCTATTTATAATATTCATCCACTAAAGTGTATTTAATGCAATTGAGTCCATTACTTGTATTTTTGTTAAATTAAGATATCCAAATATTGTATTTTTCTCACCAATCAAAATTAAACGACATTCCCAATAACTTTAAAAATCAAAATATTGCATTTTTGCAATTTTTCGAATTTTAAAATTTACTAGGGATAAATGAATTGTCAATACTCTATTGAATTTAAATTTTGCAATTTTATAAATTGTCTCCTTTGCCTAAATGCAATTTGAAATGATTTATAAAATTCTTGACTTTAGACATATTACTTAAAAAAAAAGAAAACCAATCGACTCTAATAACATGGTTCCGCACTCTCATCTAGGGATATATACTTCACATAATCTTGAAATTTGGAATTGCTTTTATACAATTGAGTCCATTACTTGTATTTTTGTTCAATTCACATATTCAAATATTATATTTTTCATATTTTATTTTTCTCAGCAATTAAATCAAACCATATTAACAATAAATTTAAAAATGAAAAGGAAATAATTTTTTCTTAAATCAAACGACATTAACAATAAATGTAAAAATCAAAATATTTCAATTTTGCAATTTTTTGAATTTTAAAATCTGCTATGAATAAATGAATTGTCAATACTCTGTTGAATTTAAATTTTGCAACTTTCTAAATTGTCTCCTTTGCCTTAATGCAATTTGAAATGATTTATTTAATCTTAAGGCAAATTACTTAAGCAAAAACAAAAGCAATGAACTGTAATAAGAAGGTTATACACTCCCATCTAGAGATATATCCTTAACACAACATTGAAACGTGGGATTGCTATTTATAATATTCATCCACTAAAGTGTATTTTATGCAATTGAGTCCATTACTTGTATTTTTGTTAAATTAAGATATCCAAATATTGTATTTTTCTCACCAATCAAAATTAAACGACATTCCCAATAACTTTAAAAATCAAAATATTGCATTTTTGCAATTTTTCGAATTTTAAAATTTACTAGGGATAAATGAATTGTCAATACTCTATTGAATTTAAATTTTGCAATTTTATAAATTGTCTCCTTTGCCTAAATGCAATTTGAAATGATTTATAGAATTCTTGACTTTAGACATATTACTTAAAAAAAAAGAAAACCAATCGACTCTAATAACATGGTTCCGCACTCTCATCTAGGGATATATACTTCACATAATCTTGAAATTTGGAATTGCTTTTATACAATTGAGTCCATTACTTGTATTTTTGTTCAATTCACATATTCAAATATTATATTTTTCTCAGCAATTAAATCAAACCACATTAACAATAAATTTAAAAATGAAAATATTTTAATTTTGCAATTTTTAAAATTTTAAAATCTGTTAGGGATAAATAAATTGTCAATACTCTGTTGAATTTAAATTTTGCAATTTTATAAATTGTCTCCTTTTCCCCAATGCAATTTGAAATGATTTATATAATCTTCAGGCAAGTTACTTAAGAAAAAACAAAAGTAATGGACTATAATAAGAAGGTTATACACTCGCATCTAAGGATATTTGCTTAACACAACATTGAAACTTGAGATTGTTATTTATAATATTCATCCATTAAAGTGTATTTTATGCAATTAAGTCCATTACTTGTATTTTTGTTCAATTAATATATTCAAATATTGTATTTTTCTCACCAATCAAATCAAAGGACATTAACAATAAATTTAAAAATCAAAATATTGCACTTTTTGCAATTTTTAGAATTTTAAAATCTACTAGGAATAAATGTATTGTCAATACTATGTTAAATTGAAATAAGGCTATTTTCTGAATTGTCTCCTTTGCTCAACACAATTTGAAATGATTTATATAATCTTCAAGCAAGTTACTTAAGAAAAAACAAAAGTAATGGATTGCAATAAGAATGTTCTGCACTCCCATCTAAGGATATCTGCTTAACACAACATTGAAATTTGGAATTGCAATTTATAATATTCATCCACTAAAGTGTATTTTATGCAATTGAGTCCATTACTTGTATTTTTGTTCAATTAAGATATCCAAATATTGTATTTTTCTCACCAATCAAATTAAATGACATTCCCAATAACTTTAAAAATCAAAATATTGCATTTTTGCAATTTTTAGAATTTTAAAATCTGCTGGGGATAAAAGAATTGTCAATATTCTATTGAATTGAAATTTTGGTATTTTCTGCATTGTCTCCCTTGCCTCAATGCAATTTGAAATGATTTATACAATTTTCATGCACATTACTTAGGAAAAAGCAAAAGCAATGGACTGTAATAAAAAGGTTTTGCACTCCCATCTAGAGATATATGCTTAAGACAACATTGAAACTTGGGATTGTTACTTATAATATTCATTCACTAAAGTTTATTTAATGCAATTGAGTCTATTACTTGTATTTTTGTTCAATTTACTTATTCAAATATTGTATTTTTCTCAACAATTAAATCAAACGACATTAACAATAAATGTAAAAATCAAAATATTTCAATTTTGCAATTTTTTGAATTTTAAAATCTACTATGAATAAGTGAATTGTCAATATTATTTTGAATTTAAATTTTGCAACTTTCTAAATTATCTCCTTTGCCATAATGCAATTTGAAATAATTCATATATTCTTCAGGCAAATTACTTAAGAAAAAACAAAAGCAATGAACTGTAATAAGAAGGTTATGCACTCTCATCTAGAGATATATCCTTAACATAACATTGAAACGTGAGATTGCTATTTATAATATTCATCCACTAAATTGTATTTTATGCAATTGAGTCCATTACTTGTATGTTTGTTTAATTAAGATATTCAAATATTGTATTTTTCTTACTAATCAAATTAAACGACATTAACAATAAATTTAAAAATCAAAATATTGCATTTTTGCAATTTTTAGAAATTTAAAATATGATAAGGATAAACGAATTGTAAATAATTTGTTGAGTTTAAATTTTGCGATTTTCTTAATTGTCTTCTTTGCCTCAATGCAATTTGAAATGATTTATAAAATTCTTAACTTCAAACAAATTACTTAAGAAAAAGGAAAAACAATGGACTCTAATAAGATGGTTCCGCACTCCCATCTAGGGATATATGCTTCACACAACCTTGAAACTTGAGATTGCTATTTATAATATTGATCCACTAAAGTGTCTTTTATGCAATTGAGTCCATTACTTGTATTTTTGTTCAATTCACATATTCAAATATTGTATTTTTCACATATTATATTTTGTTCAGCAATTAATTCAAATGACATTAACAATAACTTTAAACATCAAAATATTTCAATTTTGCAATTTTTTGAATTTAAAAATCTATTAGGGATAAATGAATTATCAATATTCTATTGAATTTAAATTTGGCAATTTTATAAATTGTTTCCTTTGCCTCAATGCAATTTGGAACGATTTATATAATCTTTCAACAAATTACTTAAGAAAAAGTAAAAGTAATGAACTGTAATAAGAATGTTATGCACTCCCATCTATGGATATGTGCTTAACACAATATTGAAACTTGGGATTGCTATCTATAATATTCATCCACTAAAGTGTATTTTATGCAATTGAGTCCATTACTTGTAATTTTGTTCAATTAAGATATTCAGATATTGTATTTTTCTCACCAATCAAATCAAACGATACTAACAATAAATTTAAAAAACAAAATATTACATTTTTGCAATTTCTAAAATTTTAAAATTTACTAAGGATAAATGAATTGTCAATTCTCTGTTGAATTTAAATTTTGCTATTTTCTAAATTGTCACCTTTGGCTCAACGCAATTTGAAATGATTTATATATTCTTCAGGCAAGTTACTTAAGAAAAAGCAAAAGCAATAGACTGTAAATAGAAAGTTCCGCACTCCCATCTAGAGATATATGCTTAAGACAACATTGAAACTTGAGATTGTTACTTATAATATTCATCCACAAAAGTGTATTTCATGCAATTAAGTCCATTACTTGTATTTTTGTTCAATTAACTTTTTCAAATATTGTATTTTTCCCACCAATCAAATCAAACGACATTAACAACAAATTTAAAAATCAAAATATTGCATTTTTGCGATTTTTTGAATTTTAAAATCTGCTAGGGATAAATGAATTGTCAATACTCTGTTAAATTTAAATTTTGAAATTTTATAAATTGTCTCCTTTGCCTCAAGGCAATTTGAAATGATTTATATAATCTTCAAGCAAGTTACTTAAGAAAAAACAAAAGTAATGGATTGTAATAAGAAGGTTCTTCATTCCCATCTAAGGATATCTGCTTAACTCAACATTGAATCTTGGGATTCCTATTTATAATATTCATCCACTAAAGTGTGTTTTATGCAATTGAGTCCATTACTTGTAATTTTGTTCAATTAAGATATTCAAATATTGTATTTGTCTTACTAATCAAATCAAACAACACTAATAATAAATTTAAAAAACAAAATATTGCATTTTTGCAATTTCTAAAATTTTAAAATCTGCTAAGGATAAATGAATTATCAATTCTTAGTTGAATTTAAATTTTGCTATTTTCTAAATTGACTCCTTTGCCTCCACGCAATTTGAAATATTTTATATAATCTTCAGGCAAGTTACTTAAGAAAAAGCAAAAGCAATGCATTGTAATAAAAAGGTTCTGCACTCCTATCTAGAGATATATGCTTAAGACAACATTGAAACTTGAGATTGTTATTTATAATATTCATCCACTAAAGTGTATTAATGCAATTAAGTCCATTACTTGTATTTTTGTTCAATTAACTTATTCAAATATTGTATTTTTCTCACCAATCAAATCAAACGACATGAACAACAAATTTAAAAATCAAAATATTGTATTTTTTCAATTTTTAGAATTTTAAAATCTACTAGGGATAAATGAATTACCAATAATCTGTTGAATTTAAATTTTGCAATTTTCTTAATTGTCTCCTTTGCCTCAATGCAATTTGAAATGATTTATAGAATTCTTAACATCAGAAAAATTACTTAAGAAAAAGCAAAAGCAAAGGACTCTAATAAGCAAGTTTTGCACTCCCATCTAGGGATATATGCTTAACACAACATTAAACTTGAGATTGTTATTTATAATATTCTTCCACTAAAGTGTATTTGATGCAATTGAGTCCATAACTTGTATTGTTGTTCAATTAACTTATTCAAATATTATATTTTTCTCACCAATCAAATCAAACGACATTAACAACAAAATTAAAAATCAAAATATTGCATTTTTTGCAATTTTTAGAATTTTAAAATCTGCTAGAGATAAATAAATTGCAAATAATCTATTGAATTTAAAATTTGAAATTTTCTTAATTCTCTTCTTTGCCTCAATGCAATTTGAAATGATTTAAAGAATTCTTGCCTTCAGACTAATTACTTATGAAAAAGGAAAAACAATGGACCCTAATAAGATGGTTCCCTACTCCCATCTAAGGATATATGCTTCACATAACGTTGAAACTTGAGATTGCTATTTATAATATTCATTCACTAAAGTGTCTTTAATGCAATTGAGTCCATTACTTGTATTTTTGTTCAATTGACATATTCAGATATTATATTTTTCACTTATTATATTTTTCTCACTTATTAAATCCAACGACATTAACAATTAATTTAAAAATCAAAATATTGCATTTTTGCAATTTTTAGAATTTTAAAATCTACTAGGGATAAATGAATTGTCAATACACTATTGAATTTAACATTTGCAATTTTTTTGAATTGTCTCCTTTTCCTCAACGCAATTTGAAATAATTTATATAATCTTCAAACAAATTACTTAAGAAAAAGCAAAAGTAATGGACTTTAATAAGAAGGTTCTGCACTCTCATCCAGGGATATATGCTTAACACAACATTGAAATTTGAGATTACTATTTATAATATTCATGCACTAAAGTGTATTTTATGCAATTAAGTCCATTATTTGTATTTTTTTTCAAATATTGTATTTTTCTCACCAATCAAATCAAATGACATTAACAAGAAATTGAAAAATCAAAATATTGCATGTTAGCAATTTTTAGAATTTTAAAATCTGTTAGGGATAAATAAATTGTCAATAATCTTTTGAATTTAAATTTTGCAATTTTCTTAATTCTCTCATTTACCTCAATGCTATTTGAAATGATTTATAGAATTCCTGTTTTCAGAGAAATTATATAAGAAAAAGGAAAAGCAAGGGACTCTAATAAAATGGTTCTGCACTCCTATCTAGGGATATATGCTTCACACAACATTGCAACTTGAGTTTGCTATTTATAATATTCATCCACTAAAGCGTCTCTTATGCAATTGAGTCCATTACTTAAATTTTTGTTCAATTAGCATATTCAAATATAATATTTTTCACATAGTATATTTTTCTCACCAATTAAATCAAATGACATTAACAATAAATTTAAAAATCAAAATATTTTGATTTTGTAATTTTTAGAATTTATAATTTGGTAGGGATAACTGAATTGTTAATACCTTGTTGAATTTAAAATTTGCAATTTTCTGAATTATCTCCTTTGCCTCAATGTAATTTGAAATTATTTATATAATCTTCATGCAAATTGCTTATAAAAAAATGAAAGCAATGGGTTGTAATAAGAAGGTTCTGCACTCCTATATAGGGATATATGCTTAACACAACATTGAAACTTGGGATTGCTATTACAATATTCATACGCTAAAGTGTATTTTATGCGATTGAGTCCATTATTTGTATTTATTTCAATTAACTTATTCAAATATTGTATTTTTCTCACCAATTAAATCGAATGACATTAATAATATATTTAGAAATCAAAATATCGCACTTTTACAATTCTTGGAATTTTAAATTCTGCTAGGGATAAATGATTTCTCAATACTCTGTTGAATTTAAATTTTACAATTCTCTGAATTGTCTCCTTTGCCTTAACACAATTTGAATTGATTTATATAATCTTCAGGCAAATTACTTAAGAAAAAGCATAAGCAATGGACTGTAATAAGAAGGTTCTGCACTCCCATCTAGGGATATATGCTTAACACAACATTGAAACTTGTGTTTTCTATTTACAATATTCATTTAATAAAGTGTATTTTATGCAATTGAGTCCATTACTTGTGTTTTTGTTCAATTAACATATTCAAATATTATATTTTTCTCACCAATTAAATCAAATGACATTAACATTGAATTTAAAAATCAAAATATTCCATTTTTGCAATTTTTAGAATTTTAAAATCTACTAAGGATAAATGATTTGTCAATACTCTATTGAATTTAAAATTTGCAATTTTCTGAATTGTCACCTTTGCCTCAACGCAATTTGAAGTAATTTATATAATCTTCAGGCAAATTACTTAAGAAAAAGCAAAAGCCATGGACTCTAATATGAAGGTTTTGCACTCTCATCTAGGAATATATGCTTAACACAACATTAAACCTTGAGATTGCTATTTATAATATTCATCCACTAAAGTGTATTTTATGCAATTGAGTCCATTATTTCTATTTTTGTTCAATTAACTTCTTCAAATATTGTATTTTTCTCACCAATCAAATCAAACGACTTTAACAACAAATTTCAAAATCAAAATATTTCATGTTTGCAATTTTTAGAATTTTAAAATCTACTAGGGAAAAATAAATTGTCAATAATCTGTTGAATTTAAATTTTTCATTTTTCTTAATTCTTGCCTTTGGTTCAATGCAATTTGAAATGATTTATAAAATTCCTGTTTTCAGACAAATTACATAAGAAAAAGGAAAAGCAATGGACTCTAATAAGATGGTTCCACACTCCCATCTAGGAATATATGCTTCACACAACATTGAAACTTGAGTTTGCTATTTATAATATTCATCCACTAAAGTGTCTTTTATGCAATTGATTCCATTACTTGTATTTTTGTTCAATTAACATATTCAAATATTATATTTTTCACATATTATATTTTTCTCACCAATTAAATCAAACGACATTAACAATAAATATAAAAATCAAAATATTTCGATTTTGCAAATTTTAGAATTTTAAAATTTGCTAGGGATAAGTAAATTGTCCATACTCTGTTGAATTTAAATTTTGCAATTTTTTGAATTGTCTCCTTTCCCTCAACGTAATTTGAAATGATTAATATGATTTTCGGGCAAATTACTGAAGAAAAAGTAAAAGCAATGGACTATAACAACAAAGTTCTGCACTCTCATATCGGATATATGTTTAACACAACATTGAAACTTAGAAGTGCTATTTGTAATATTCATCCACTTAATTATATTTTATGTAGTTGAGTCGATTACTTGTACTTTTGTTCAATTAACATATTCAAATATTGTATTTTTCTCACCAATCAAATCAAACGACATTGACAACAAATTTAAAAATCAAAATATTGCATTTTTTCAATTTTTAGAATTTTAAAATTTGCTCGGACAAATAAATTGTGAATAATCTATTGAATTTAAATTTTGCAATTTTCTTAATTGTCTCCTTTGCCTCAATGTAATTTGAAATGTTTTATAGAATTCTTGCCTTCAGACAAATTAGTTAAGAAAAAGGAAAAGCAATGGACCCTAATAAGATGGTTTTGCACTCCCATCTTGGGATATATGTTTCACACAACCTTGAAATTTGAGATTGTTATTTATAATATTCATCCACTAAAGTGTCATTTATGCAATTGAGTCCATTACTTATATCTTTGTTACATTGACATATTCAAATGTTATATTTTTCACATATGATATTTTTCTCACCAATTAAATCAAACAACATGAACAATAAATTTAAAAATCAAAATATTGCATTTTTGCAATTTTTAGAATTTTAAAATCTACTAGGGATAAATGAATTGTCAATACACTGTTGAATTTAACTTTTGCAATTTTCTGAATTGTCTCATCTGCCTCAACGCAATTTGAAATAATTTATATAATCTTCAGGCAAACTACTTAAGAAAAAGCAAAAGCAATGGACTCTAATAAGAAGGTTCTACACTTTCATCTAGGGATATATGTTGAACACAACATTGAAACTTGGGATTGCTATTCATAATATTCATCCATTGAAGTGTATTTTATGCAATCAAGTCCATTATTTGTATTTTTGTTCCACTAACTTATTGAAGTAATGTATTTTTCTCACCAATCAAATCAAACAACATTAACAACAAATTTAAAAATCAAAATATTGCATTTTTGCAATTTTTAGAATTTTAAAATTTGTAGGGGATAAACAAATTGTCAATAATCTGTTGGATTTAAATTTTACAATTTTCTTAATTCTCTTCTTTGCCTTAATGCAATTTGAAATGATTTATAGAATTCCTCTTTTCAGACAAATTACTTAAGAAAAAGGAAAAGCAATGGACTCTAATAAGATGGTTCCACAGTCCCATCTAGGTATATATGCTTCACACAATCTTGAAACTTGAGATTGTTATTTATTATATTCATCCATTAAAGTGTCTTTTATGCAATTGAGTTCATTACTTGTATTTTTGTTAAATTAGCATATTCAAATATTATATTTTTCACATAGTATATTTTTCTCACCAATTAAATCAAACGGCTTTAACGATAAATTTAAAAATCAAAATATTTTGATTTTGCAATTTTTAGAATTTATAATCTGCTCAAGATAACTAAATTGTCAATATTTTGTAGAATTTAACTTTTTCAATTTTTTGAATTGGTTCCTTTGCCTCAACGGAATTTGAAATAATTTATATAATCTTCAGGCAAATTGCTTAAGAAAAAGAAGAAGCAATGGACTCTAATAAGAAGGTTTTGCACTCTTATGTAGGGATATATGCTGAACACAACATTGAAACTTGGTATTGCTATTTATAATATTCATCCATTAAAGTGTATTTTATGCAATTGAGTCCATTATTTGTATTTTTGTTCAATTAACTTGTTCAATTATTGTATTTTTCTCACCAATCAAGTCAAACGACTTTAACCACAAATTTAAAAATCAAAATATTGCATGTTTGCAATTTTTAGAATTTTAAAATCTGTTAGGGATAAATAAATTGTCAAAAATCTGTTGAATTTAAATTTTGCAATTTTCTTAATTCTTTCCTTTGGCTCAATGCAATTTGAAATGATTTATAGAATTCTTGTTTTCAGACAAATTACATAAGAAAAAGGAAAAGCAATGGACTCTAATAAGATGGTTCTGAACTCCCATTTAGGGATATATGCTTCATATAACATTAAAACTTGAGTTTGCTATTTATAATATTCATCCACTAAAGTGTCTTTTATGCAATTGAGTCCATTACTTGCATTTTTATTCAATTAACATATTCAAATATTATATTTTTCACATATTATATTTTTCTCACCAATTAAATCAAACGACATTAACAATAAATATAAAAATCAAAATATTTTGATTTTGCAATTTTTAGAATTTTAAAATCTGCTAGGGATAAGTGAATTGTCAATACTCTGTTGAATTTAAATTTTACAATTTTCTAAAGTGTCTCCTTTCCCTCGACGCAATTTGAAATGATTAATATAATCTTCAAGCAAATTACTTAAGAAAAGGCAAAAGCAATGGATTGTAACAAAGTTCTGCACTCTCATTTCGGGATATATGTTTAACACAACATTGAAACTTAGGAGTGCTACTTGTAATATTCATCCACTTAATTATATTTTATGCAATTGAGTCGATTACATGTATTTTTGTTCAATTAACATATTCAAATATTGTATTTTTCTCACCAATCAAATCAAATGATATTAACAACAAATTTAAAAATCAAAATATTGCATTTTTGCAATTTTTAAAATTTTAAAATTTGTTAGGGACAAATAAATTGTAAATAATTTATTGAATTTACATTTTGCAATTTTCTTAATTGTCTCCTTTGCCTCAAAGCAATTTGAAATGATTTATAGAATTCCTGTTTTCAGACAAATTACTTAAGAAAAAGGAAAAGCAATGAACTCTAATAAGATGGTTTTGCACTCCCATCTAGGGATATATGCTTTACACAACGTTGAAATTTGAGATTGCTATTTATAATATTCATCCACTAACGTGTCTTTTATGCAATTGAGTTCATTACTTGTATTTTTGTTCAATTAGCATATTCAAATATTATATTTTTCACACAGTATACTTTTCTCACCAATTAAATCAAATGACTTTAACGATAAATTTAGAAATCAAAATATTTTGATTTTGTAATTTTTAGGATTTTAAAATCTGCTAGAGATAAATGGATTATCAATACTTTGTTGAATTTAAATTTTGCAATTTTTTGAAATGTCTCATTTGCCTCAACGCAATTCGAAATAATTTATATAATCTTCAGGCAAATCACTTGAGAAAAAGCAAAAGCAATGGACTGCAATAAGAAGGTTCTGCTCTCCCATCTAGGGATATATGCTTCACACAACCTTGAAACTTGAGATTGCTATTTATAATATTCATTCTCGAAAGTGTATTTTATGCAATTGAGTCCATTACTTGTATTTTTGTTCAATTAACATATTCAAATATTATATTTTTCACATATTATATTTTTCACACCAATTAAATCAAACAACAGTAACAATAAATTTAAAAATCAAAATATTTCAATTTTGAAATATTTAGGATTTTAAAATCTGCTAGGGATAAGTGAATTGTCAATATTATGTTCAATTTAAAATTTGCAATTTTCTGAATTGTCTCCTTTCCCTCAATGCAATTTGAAATGATTAATATAATCTTCAGGCAAATTACTTAAGAAAAAGTAAAAGCAATGGATTGTAACAAGAAAGTTTTACACTCTCATCTAGGGATATATGTTTAACACAACATTGAAACTTAGGAGTGCTATTTATAATATTCATCCACTAAAGTGTATGTTATGCCATTGAGTCCATTATTTGTATTTTTGTTTAATTAACTTATTCAAATGTTGTATTTTTCTCACCAATCAAATCAAACGACATGAACAACAAATTTAAAAATCAAAATATTGTATTTTTGCAATTTTTAGAATTTTAAAATCTGCTAGAGATAAATAAATTGTCAATGCAATTTGAAATGATTTGTAGAATTCTTGTCTTCAGATAAATTACTTAGGAAAAAGGAAAAGTAATGGACTCTAATAAGATGGTTCCCTACTCTCATCTAGAGGTATATGCTTTACACAACCTTGAAACTTGACATTGCTATTTATAATATTCTTCCACTAAAGTGTCTTTTATGCAATTGAGTCCATTACTTGTATTTTTGTTCAATTAACATATTCAAATATTGTATTTTTAGAATTTTAAAATTTGCTAGGCATAAATAAATTGTCAATATTCTATTGATTTGAAATTTTGGAATTTTCTTAATTATCTCCTTTGCCTTAATGCGATTTGGAATGATTTATAGAATACTTGTCTTCAAACAAATTACTGAAGAAAAAGTAAAAGCAATTTACTCTAATAAAAAGGGGTCCCACTCCCATCTAAGATATATGTTTAACACAACATTGAAACTTGGGATTGTTAGTTATAATATTTATCCACTAAACTATATTTTATACAATTAAGACCATTAGTTGTATTTTTGTTCAACTAACATATTCAAATGTTATATTTTTCTCACCAATCAAATTAAATGACATTAATAATAAATTTAAAAATCAAAATATTGCATTTTTGCAATTTTTAGAATTTTAAAATCTCCTAAGGATAAATGCATTGTCAATAATCTGTTGAATTTAAATTTTGCAATTTTCTTAATTATCACGTATTCCTCAATGCAATTTGTAAGGATTTATATAATTCTTGTCTTCAAACAATTACTTAAGAAAAAGTAAAAGTAATTGGCTCTAATAAGAAGGTTCTTCTCTCCTATCTAGGGATATATGCTTAACACAACATTGAAACTTGAGCTTGCTATTTATGATATTCATCTACTAAAGTGTATTTTATGCAATTGAGTCCATTACTTGTATTTTTGTTCAATTAACTTATTCAAATATTGTATTTTTCTCACCAATCAAATCAAACGACTTTAACAACAAATTTTAAAATCAAAATATTGCATTTTTGCAAGGTTAGAATTTTAAAATCTTCTAGGGATAAATAAATTGTCAATAATTTGTTAAATTTTAAATTTTGCAATTTTCTTAATTCTCTCCTTTGCCTTAATGCAATTTGAAATGATTTATAGAATACTTGTCTTCAAACAAATTACTAAAGAAAAAGCAAAAGTAATTGACTCTAATAAGAAGGTTCCCCACTCCCATCTAAGATATATGTTTAACACAACATTGAAACTTGGGATTGCTAGTTATAATATTTATCCACTAAAGTATATTTTATACAATTGAGTCCATTAGTTGTATTTTTGTTCAACTAACATATTCAAATGTTATACTTTTCTCACCAATCAAATTAAACTCCATTAACAATAAATTTAATAATCAAAATACTGCATTTTAGCAATTTTTAGAATTTTAAAATCTGCTAAGGATAAATGCATTGGCAATAATTTGTTGAATTTAAATTTTGCAATTTTCTTAATTATCACATTTGCCTCAATAAAATTTGTGATGATTTATATAATTCTTGTCTTCAAACAATTACTTAAGAAAAGGCAAAAGCAATTGGCTCTAATAAGAAGGTTCCTCTCCCCCATATAGGGATATGTGCTTAACACAACAAAAAAACTTAGGATTGATATTTATAATATTCATCCACTAGAGTGTATTTTATGCAATTAAGTCCATTACTTGTATTTTTGTTCAATTAACTTATTCAAATATTGTATTTTTCTCACCAATCAAATCAAACGACATTAACAACAAATTTAAAAATCAAAATATTGCATTTATGCAATTTTTAGAATTTTAAAATCTGCTAGGGATAAATAAATTGTCAATAATCTATAGAATTTAAATTTTGCAATTTTCTTAATTGTCTCCTTTGCCTCAAAGCAATTTGATATTATTTATAGAAATATTGTCTTCACACAAATTACTTAGGAAAAAAGAAAAGCAATGGACTCTAATAAGATGGTTCCCCACTCCCATCTAGGATATATGCTTTACACAACCTTGAAACTTGAGATTGATATTTATAATATTCATCCACTAAAGTGTCGTATATGCAATTGAGCCCATTACTTGTATTTTTGCTCAATTAACATATTCAAATATTATATTTTTCACATATTATATTTTTCTCACCAATTAAATCAAATGACATTAACAATAAATTTAAAAATCAAAATATTTCAATTTTGTAATTTTTTGAATTTTAAAATCTACTAGGGATAAATGATTTGTCAATACTCTATTGAATTTAAATTTTGCAATTTTCTGAATTGTCTCCTTTGCTTCAACGCAATTTGAAATGATTTATATAATTTTCAGGCAAATTACTTAAAAAAAAGCAAAAGCAATAGACTGTAAAATGAAGGTTCTGCACTCCCATCTAGGGATATATGCTTAACACAATATTGATACTTGGATTTGCTATTTATAATATTCATCCACTAAAGTGTATTTTATGCAATTGAGTCCATTACTTGTGTTTTTGTTCAATTAACATGTTCAAATATTGTATTTCTCTCACCAATCAAATCAAATGACATTAACAATAAATGTAAAAATCAAAATATTGCATTTTTGCAATTTTTTGAATTTTAAAATCTACTAAGGTTAAATGAATTATTAGTATTCTTTTGAATTTAATTTTTGCAATTTTCTTAATTGTCTCTTTTACCTCAATGGAATTTGAAATGATTTATAGAATTCTTGTCTTCAGACAAATTACTTAAGAAAATGGAAAAGCAATGAACTCAAATAAGATGGTTCCCCACTCCCATTTAGAGATATATGCTTAACACAACTTTAAAACTTAAAATTGCTATTTACAATATTCATCCACTAAAATGTATTTTATGCAATTGAGTCCATTACTTGTATTTTTGTTCAATTAACATATTAAAATATTATATTTTCATACATTATATTTTTCCTACGAATTAAATCAAACGACATTAGCAATAAATTTAAAAATCAACATATTGCAGTTTTGCAATTTTTAGAATTTTAAAATCTGATAGAGATAAATGAATTGTCAATACTTTGTTGAATTTAACTTTTGCAATTTTTTGAATTGTCTCTTTTGCATCAACACAATTTGAAATGATTTATATAATTCTTAGGCAAATTACTTAAGAAAAAGCAAAAGCAATCGACTGTAATAAGAAGGTTCTGCACTCCTATCTAGGGATATATGCTTAACACAACATTGAAACTTGGGATTGCTATTTATAATATTCATCCTCTAAAGTGTATTTTATGCAATTGAGTCCATTACTTGTATTTTTGTACAATTAACTTATTCAAATATTTTATTTTTCTCACCAATCAAATTAATCGAGATTAACAGTAAATTTAAAAATCAAAATATTGCATTTTTACAATTTTTAGAATTTTAAAATCTACAAGGGATAAATGAATTGTCAATACTCTATTGAATTTAATTTTTGCAATTTTCTGAATTCTCTCCTTTGCCTCAATCCAATTTGAAATGATTTATATAATATTCAAGCAAATTTCTAAAGAAAAAGTAAAAGCAATGGATTGTAATAATAAGGTTATGTACTCCCATTTAGGGATATATCCTTAACACAACATTGAAATTTGGGATTGCTATTTATAATATTCATCCACTAAAGTGTATTTTATGCAACTGAGTCCATTACTTGTATTTTTGTTCAATTAATTTATTTAAATATTATATTTTTCTCACCAATCAAATCAAATGACATTAACAACAAATTTAACAATCAAAATATTGCATTTTTGCAATTTTTAGAATTTTAAAATCTACTAGGGATAAACAAATTGTCAATAATCTGTTGAATTTAAATTTTGAAATTTTCTTAATTGTCACCTTTGCCCTAATGGAATTTGAAAGGATTTTGAAATGATTTATAGAATTATTGTCTTCAGACAAATTACTTAAGAAAAAGGAAAAGCAATGGACTCAAATAAGATGGTTCTCTGCTCCCATCTAGGGATATATACCTCACACAACTTTGAAACTTGAGATTGCTATTTATAATATTCATCCACAAAAGTCTTTTTTATACAATTGAGTCCATTACTTGTATTTTTGTTCAATTAACATATTCAAATATTATATTTTTCACATATTATATTTTTCTCACCAATTAAATCAAACGACATTAATAATAAGTTTAAATATCAAAATATTTCTATTTTGCAATTCTTAGGATTTTAAATTCTGCTAGGGATAAATGAATTGTCAATACTCTGTTGAATTTAAATTTTACAATATTCTGAATTGTCTCCTTTGCCTCAATGCAATTTGAAATGATATATATAATCTTTAGGCAAATTACTTAAGAAAAAGCAAAAGCAATGCACTGTAACAATAAGGTTCTGCGCTCCCATCTAGGGATATATGCTTAAGACAACATTGAAATATGAGATTGCTATTTGTATTATCCATCCACTAAAGTATATTTTTTCCAATTGAGTCCATTACTTGTATTTTTGTTCAATTAACTTATTCAAATATTGCATTTTTCCCACCAATCAAATCTTACGACATTAACAACAAATTTAAAAATCAAAATATTGCATTCCTGCAATTTTTAGAATTTTGAAATCTGCTAGGAATAAATGAATTGTCAATACTCTGTTGAATTTAAATTTTGCAATTTTCTAAATTGTCTCATTTGCCTCAACGCAATTTGAAATGATTTATATAATATTCAGGCAAATTACTTAAGAAAATGCAAAACCAATGGACTGTAATTAGAAGGTTCTGCACTCCCATCTCGGGATATATGCATTTTTGCAATTTTCAAAATTTTAAAATTTGCTAGGGAAAAATGAATTGTCAATACTCAGTTGAATTTAAATTTTGCAATTTTCTAAATTGTCTCATTTGCCTTGACGTAATTTGAAATGATTTATATAAATTTTTAGCAAATTACTTAAGAAAAAGTAAAAGCAATGAACTGTAATAAAAAGGTTGTGCACTCCCATCTTGGGATACATGCTTAACACAACATTGAAACTTGGGATTGCTATTTATAATATTCATCCACTAACATGCTTTTTATGCAATTAAGTCCATTACTTGTATTTTTGTTCAATTAACTTATTAAAATATTGCATTTTTAACTCCAATCAAATCTAATGACATTAACAACAAATTTAAAAATCAAAATATTGCATTTTTGCAATTTTTAGAAATTTAAAATCTTTTAAGGACAAATAAATTGTAATCTGCAGAATTATAATTTTGCAATTTTCTTCATTGTCTCCTTTGCCTCAATGCAATTTGAAATGATTTATAGAATTCTTGTCTTCAAACAAATTACTTAAGAAAAAGGAAAAGCAATGGATTCAAATAAAATGGTTCCCCACTCCCATCTACGGATATATACTTCACACAACTTTGAAACTTAAAATTACTATTTGTAATATTCATTCACTAAAGTGTCTTTTATACAATTGTGTCCATTACTTGTATTTTTGTTCAATTAAAATATTCAAATATTATAATTTTCACATATTATATTTTTCTCTCCAATTAAATCAAACGACATTAATAATAAATTTAAAAATCAAAATATTTCTATTTTGCAATTTTTAGAATTTTAAAATCTGCTGGTGATAAATGAATTGTCAGTACTCTCTTGAATTTAAATTTTGCAATATTCTTAATTGTCTCCTTTGCCTCAACGCAATTTGAAATGATTTATGTAATCTTCAAGGAAATTACTTAAGAAAAAGAAAAAGTAATGGACTGTAATAAGAAGGTTTTGCACTCCCATCTAGGGATATATGTATAACACAACATTGAATCTTGGGACTGCAAGTTATAATATTCATCCACTAAAGTGTATTTTATGCAATTGGGTCCATTACTTGTATTTTTGTTCAATTAACATATTCAAATATTATATTTTTCGCATATTATATTTTTCTCACCAATTAAATCAAACGACATTAACAATAAGTTTAAAGATCAAAATATTTTAATTTTGCAATTTTTCGAATTTTAAATTCTACTATGAAAAAATGAATTGTCAATACTCTGTTGAATTTAAATTTTGCAATATTCTAAATTGTCTCCTTCGCCTCAATGTAATTTGAAATGATTTATATAATCTTCAGGCAAATTACTTAAGAAAAAGCAAAAGCAATGAACTGTAACAATAAGGTTCTGCGCTCCCATCTCGGGATATATGCTTAACATAACATTGTATTTTTCTCATCAATCAAAACAAACAACATTAATAATAAATTTAAAAATCAAAATATTGCATTTTTACAATTTCTAGAATTTTAAAATCTACTAAGGATAAATGAATTGTCAATTCTCTGTTGAATTTAAAATTAGCTATTTTCTAAATTGTCTCCTTTGCCTCAACGCAATTTGAAATGATTTATATAATCTTCAACAAATTACTTAAGAAAAAGCAAAAATCATGGACTGTAATAAGAAGGTTCTACACTCCCATCTAGGGATATATGCTTAAGACAACAATGAAACTTAGGATTGTTAATTATAATATTTATCCACTAAAGTGTATTTAATACAATTGAGTCCATTACTTGTGTTTTTGTTCAATCAACTTATTCAAATATTGTATTTTTCTCACCAATCAAATCAAACGACATTAACAACAAATTTAAAAATCTAAATATTGTATTTTTGCAATTTTTAGAATTTTAAAATCTCCTAGGGATAAATAAATTGTCAATAATCTCTTGAATTTAAGTTTGCAATTTTTTTAATTGTCTTCTTTACCTCAATGCAATTTGAAATGATTTATAGAATTCTTGTCTTCAGACAAATTACTTAAGAAAAAGGTAAAGCAATGGACCCTAATAAGATGGTTCCCCACTCCCATCTAGGGAAATATGCTTCACACAACCTTGAAACTTGAGTTTGCCATTTATAATATTAATCCACTAAAGTGTCTTTTATGCAATTGAGTCCATTACTTGTATTTTTGTTCAATTAACATATTCAAATATTATATTCAAATATTCAAATATTATATTTTTCTCACCAATTAAATTAAACGACATTAACAATAAATTTAAAAATCAAAATATTTCAATTTTGCAATTTTTAGAATTTTAAAATCTGGGAGGGAAATATGAATTGTCAATACTCTATTGAATTTAAATTTTGCAATTTTCTGAGTTGTCTCCTTTGCCTCAACGCAATTTGAAATGATTTATATAATTTTCAGGCAAATTACTTAAAAAAAAAAAGCAAAAGCAATGGACTGTAACAAGAAGGTTCCGCACTCCAATCTAGGGATATATACTTCACACAACCTTGAAACTTGAGTTTGTTATTCATAATATTCATCCACTAAATTGTCTTTTATGCAATTGAGTCCATTACTTGTATTTTTGTTCAATTAACTTATTCAAATATTATATTTTTCACATATTGCATTTTTCTCACCAATTAAATCAAACAACATTAACAATAAATATAAAAATCAAAATATTTCAATTTTACAATTTTTAAAATTTATAATCTACTAGGGATAACTGAATTGTCAATACTCTGTTGAATATAAATTTTACAATTTTCTGAATTGTCTCCTTTGCCTTAATGCAATTTGAAATGATTTATATAATTTTCAAGCAAATTACTCAAGAAAAAGCAAAAGCAATGAACTATAATGAGAAGGTTCTGCACTCCCATATAAGGATATATGCTTAACACAACATTAAAACTTGAGATTGCTATTTATAATATTCATCCACTAAAGTGTATTTAATGCAATTGAGTCCATTATTTGTATTTTTGTTCAATTAACTTATTCAAATATTGTATTTTTCTCAACTATCAAATCAACCAACATTAATAAAATATTTTAAAATCAAAATATTACACTTTTGCAATTTTTGGAATTTTAAAATATGCTAGGGATAAATGATTTTCCAATACTCTGTTGAATTTAAATTTTACAATTTTTTGAATTGTCTACTTTGCCTTAAAATAATTTGAAATGATTTATATAATCTTCAGGCAACTTAGTTAAGAAAAAGCAGAAACAATGGACTGTAATAAGAAGGTTATGCAATCCCATCTAGGGATATATGCTTAACACAACATTGAAACCTGAATTTGGTATTTATAATATTCATCTAATAAAATGTATTTTATGCAATTGAGTCCATTAATTGTATTTTTGTTCAATTAACATATTTAAATATTATATTTTTCACATATTATATTTTTTTCACCAATTAAATCAAACGACATTAACATTAAATTTAAAAATCAAAATATTTCAATTTTGCACTTTTTTGAATTTTAAAATTTGTTAGGAATAAATGAATCGTCAATATTCTATTGGATTTAAATTTTGCAATTTTCGGAATTGTCTCCTTCGCCTCAATGCAATTTGAAATAATTTATATAATCTTCAGGCAAATTACTTAAGAAAAAGGAAAAGCAATTAACTGTAATGAGAAGATTCTACACTCCCATCTAGTGATATATGCTTAACACAATATTGAAACTTGGGACTGCTATTTATAATATTCATCCACTAAAGTGTATTTTATGCAATTGAATGCATTACTTGTATTTTTGTTCAATTAACTTATTCAATATTATATTTTTCTCACCAATCAAATCAAACAACATTAACAACAAATTTAAAAATTAAAATATTGCATTTTTTCAATTTTTAGAATTTTAAAATTTGTTAGGGATAAATAAATTGTCAATAATTTGTTGAATTTAAATTTTGAAATTTTTTGAATTGTCTCCTTTGCCTCAACAGAATTTGAAATGATTTATATAATTTTGAGGCAAATTACTTAAGAAAAAGCAAAAGCAATGGACAATAATAAGAAGGTTCTGCACTCCCATCTTGGGATATATGCTTAACACAACATTGAAACTTGGGATTACTATTTATAATATTCATCCACTAAAGTGTATTTTATGCAATTGAATCCATTACTTGTGTTTTTGTTCAATTAACTTATTCAAATATTGTATCTTGCTCACCAATCAAATCAAATGACATTAATCACAAATTTAAAAATCAAAATATTGCATTTTTGCAATTTTTAGAATTTTAAAATCTACTAGAGATAAATAAATTTTTAATAATCTATAAAATTTAAATTTTACAATTTTCTTAATTGTCTCCTTTGCCTCAATGGAATTTGAAATGATTTATAGAATTCTTGTCTTCAGACAAAATATTTAAGAAAAAGGAAAAGTAATGAACTCAAATAAGATGGTTCCCCACTCCCATCTAGGGATATATGCTTTACACAACCTTAAAACTTGACATTGCTATTTAAAATATTCTTCCACTAAAGTGTCTTTTATGCAATTGAGTCCATTACTTGTATTTTTGTTCAATTAACATATTCCAATATTGTATTTTTAGAATTTTAAAATTTTCTAGGCATAAATAAATTGTCAATATTCTGTTGAATTTAAATTTTGAAATTTTCTTAATTGTCTCCTTTGCCTTAATGCAATTTGAAATGATATATAAAATACTTGTCTTCAAACAAATTACTAAAAAAAAAGCAAAAGCAATTGACTCTAATAAGAAGGTTCCCCACTCATATCTAAGATATATGTTTAACATAACATTGAAACTTGGGACTGCTAGTTATAATATTTATCCACTAAAGTATATTTTATACAATTGAGACCATTAGTTGTATTTTTGTTTAACTAACATATTCAAATGTCATATTTTTCTCACCAATCAAATTAAATGACAGTAACAATAAATTTAAAAATCAAAATACTGCATTTTTGCAATTTTTAGAATTTTAAAATCTGCTAAGGATAAATGCATTGTCAATAATCTGTTGAATTTAAATTTTGCAATTTTCTTAATTATCACATTTTTGTCAATGCAATTTGTAAGGATTTATATAATTCTTGTCTTCAAACAATTACTTAAGAAAAAGCAAAAACAATTGGCTTTAATAAGAAGGTTTCTCTCTCTCTCATCTAGGGATATGTGCTTAACATAACATTAAAACTTGGGATTGCTATTTATAATATTCATCCACTAAAGTGTATTTTATGCAATTGAGTCCATTACTTGTATTTTTGTTCAATTAACTTATTCAAATATTCTATTTTTCTCACCAATCAAAACAAATGACATTAACAACAAATTTGAAAATCAAAATATTGCATTTTTGCAACTTTTAGAATTTTAAAATCTGTTTGGGATAAACAAAATGTCAATAATCTGTTGAAATTAAATTTTGCAATTTTCTTAATTGTCTCCTTTGCCTCAATGGAATTTGAAATGATTTATAGAATTGTTGTCTTCAAACAAATTACTTAAGAAAAAGGAAAAGCAAGGGACTTAAATAAGATGGTTCCCCACTCCCATCTAGGGATATATGCTTCACACCACTTTGAAACATGTGATTGCTATTTATAATATTCATCCACTAAAGTCTCTTTTATGCAATTGAGTCCACTACTTGTATTTTTGTTCAATTAACATATTCAAATATTATATTTTTCACATATTATATTTTTCTCACCAATTAAATCAAACGACATTAACAATAAGTTTAAAGATCAAAATATTTTAATTTTGCAATTTTTAGAATTTTAAATTCTGCTATGGATAAATGAATTGTCAATATTCTATTGAATTTAAATTTTGCAATTTTCTGAATTGTCTCCTTTGCCTCAACATAATTTGAAATGATTTATATAATCTTCTCACAAATTACTTAAGAAAAAGAAAAAGCAATGGACTATAACAAGAAGGTTCTACACTCCCATTTAGGGATATATGCTTATCACAACATTGAAAGTTGGGATTGCTATTTATAATATTCATCCACTAACGAGAATTTTATGCAATTAAGTCCATTACTTGTATTTGTGTTCAATTAACTTCTTAAAATATTGCATTTTTCCCACCAATCAAATATAACGACATTAACAACAAATTTAAAAATAAAAATATTGCATTTTTGCAATTTTTAGAATTTTAAAATTTGCTAGGGATAAATAAATTGTCAATACTCTGTTGAATTTAAATTTTGCAATTTTCTTATTTGTCTCCTTTGCCTTAATGCAATTTGAAATGATTTATAGAATTATTGTCTTTAGACAAATATCTTAAGAAAAAGGAAAAACAATGGACTCAAATAAGATGGTTCCCCACTCCCATATAGGGATATATCCTTCACACAACTTTGAAACTTGAGATTGCTATTTATAATATTCATCCACTAAAGTGTCTTTTATGCAATTGAGTCCATTACTTGTATTTTTGTTCAATTAAGATATTCAAATATTATATTTTTCACATAGTATATTTTTCTCACCAATCAAATCAAACGACATTAACAACAAATTTAAAAATCAAAATATTGCATTCTTGCAATTTTTAGAATTTTAAAATCTGCTAAGGATAAATGAATTGTCAATACTCTGTTGATTTTAAATTTTCCAAATTTCTGAATTGTCTCTTTTGCCTTAACGCAATTTGAAATGATTTATATAATCTTCAAGGAAATTACTTAAGAAAAAGCAAAAACAATGGACTGTAACAAGAAGGTTTTGCACTCCCATCTAGGGATATATGTGTAACACAACATTGAATCTTAGGACTGCAAGTTATAATATTCATCCACTAAAGTGTATTTTATGCAATTGGGTCCATTACTTGTATTTTTGTTCAATTAACATATTCAAATATTATATTTTTTACATATTATGTTTTTCTCACTAATTAAATCAAACGACATTGACAATAAATTTAAAAATCAAAATATATCAATTTTTCAATTTTTAGAAGTTTAAAATCTGCTAGGGATAAATGAAATGTCAATACTCTGTTAAATTTAAATTTTGCAATATTTTGAATTGTCTCTTTTGCCTCAACGCAATTTGAAATGAGTTATATAATCTTGAGGCAAATTACTTAAGAAAAAGTAAAAGCAATGGACTGTAACAAGAAGGTTCTGCACTCCCATCTATGGATATATACTTAACACAACATTGAAACATAGGATTGCAACAAGAAGGTTCTGCACTCCCATCTATGGATATATGCTTAACACAACATTGAAGTGTGAGATTACTATTTATAATATTCATCCACTAAAGTATATTTTATACAATTAATTCCATTACTTGTATTTTTGTTCAATTAACTTATTCAAATATTCTATTTTTCTCACCAATTAAATCAAACAGCATTAACAATAAATTTAAAAAAGAAAATATTGCATTTTTGCAATTTTTAGAATTTTAAAATTTGCTAGGGATAAATGAATTGTCAATACTCTATTGAATTTAAATTTTGCAATTTTCTTATTTGTCTCCTTTGCCTTAATGCAATTTGAAATGATTTATAGAATTATTGTCTTCAAACAAATTACTTAATAAAAAGGAAAAGCAATGGACTTAAATAAGATGGTTCCCCACTCCCATCTAGGGATATATGCTTCACATAACTTTGAAACTTGAGATTGCTATTTATAATATTCATCCACTAAAGTCTCTTTTATGCAATTGAGTCCATTACTTGTATTTTTGTTCAATTAAGATATTCAAATATTATATTTTTCTCACCAATTAAATCAAACGACATTAACAATAAATTTAAAGATCAAAATATTGCAATTTTCTTTAGAATTTTAAATTCTATTAGGGATAAATGAATTGTCAATGCTCTATTAAATTTAAATTTTCCAATTTTCTGAATTAACTCTTTTACCTTAACTCAATTTGAAATAATTTATATAATCTTCTGACAAATTACTTAAGAAAAAGCAAAAACAATGGACTATAATAAGAAGGTTCTACACTTTCATCTACGGATATATGCTTATCACAACATTAAACCTTGGGATTGCTATTTATAATATTCATCCACTAACGTGCATTTTATGCAATTGAATCCATTACTTGTATTTTTGTTCAATTAACTTCTTAAAATATTGTAGTTTTCCCACCAATCAAATCTAACGACATTAACAACAAATTTAAAAATCAAAATATTGCATTTTTGCAATTTTTAGAATTTTAAAATCTATTAGGGATAAATAAATTGTCAATAATCTATAGAATTATAATTTTGCAAATTTCTTAATTGTCTCCTTTGCCTTAATGCAATTTGAAATGATTTATAGAATTCTTGTATTTAGAAAAATTACTTAAGAAAAAGGAAAAGCAATGGACTCAAATAAAATGGTTCCCCACTCTCATCTAAGGATATATGCTTCACACAACTTTGAAACTTGGGATTGCTATTTATAATATTCATCCACAAAAGTCTCTTTTATCCAATTGAGTCCATTACTTGGATTTTTGTTCAATTAACATATTCAAATATTATATTTTTCACATATTATATTTTCTTACCAATTAAATCAAAGAACATTAACAACAAATTTAAAAATGAAAATATTTCACTTTTGCAATTTTTAGAATTTTAAAATCTACTAGGGATAAATGATTTATCAATACTTTGTTGATTTTAAATTTTCCAATTTTCTGAATTGTCTCCTTTGCCTCAACACAATTTCAAATGATTTATATAATCTTCAGGCAAATTACTTAAGAAAAAGTAAAATCAATGGACTATAATAAGAAGGTTCTACAGTCCCATCTAGGGATATATGCATAACACAACATTGAATCTTGGGATTGCAAGTTATAATATTCATCCACTAAAGTGTATTTTATGCAATTGGGTACATTACTTGTATTTTTGTTCAATTAACATATTCAAATATTATATTTTTCACTTTTTATGTTTTTCTCACTAATTAAAACAAACGACATTGACAATAAATTTAAAAATCAAAATATATCAATTTTGCAATTTTTAGAAGTTTAAAATCTTCTAGGGATAAATGAATTGTCAATACTCTATTGAATTTAAATTTTGCAAGTTTTTGAATTGTCTCCTTTGCCTCAACGCTATTTGAAATGATTTATATAATCTTCTAGCAAATTACTTAAGAAACAGCTAAAGCAATGGACTGTAATCAGAAGGTTCTGCACTCCTATCTAGGGATATATGCTTCATACAACATTGAAACTTCGAATTGCTATTTATAGTTTTCACCCACTAAAGTGTATTTTATGCAATTGAGTCTATTACTTGTATTTTTGTTCAATTAACGTATTCACATATTATATTTTTCTCATCTATCAAATCAAACGACATTAACAATAAATTTAAAAAACAAAATATTGCATTTTTGCAATTTTTGGAAATTTACAATCTGCTAGAGATAAATGAATTGTCAATACTTTGTTGAATTTAAATTTTACAATTTTTTTGAATTGTCTCCTTTGCCTCAACACAATTTGAAATTATTTATATAATCTTCTGGCAAATTACTTAAGAAAAAGCCAAAGTAATGGACTGTAATGAGATGGTTCTGCACTCCCGTCTAAGGATATATGCTTAACACAACATTGAAACTTGGAATTGCTATTTGTAATATTTATCCACTAAAGTGTATTTTATGCAATTAAGTCTATTACTTGTATTTTTGTTCAATTAACGTGCTAAATATTATATTTTTCTCACCAATCAAATCAAACGACATTAACAATAAATTTAGTAATCAAAATATTGCAATTTTGCAATTTTTAGAATTTTAAAATCTACTAGGGATAAATGAATTTTCCATACTTTGTTGAATTTAAATTTTGCAATTTTCTGAATTATCTCCTTTGCCTCAACGCAATTTAATATGATTTGTATAATGTTCAGGCAAATTACTTAAAAAAAAGCAAAAGTAATGTACTGTAATAAGAAGGTTCTGCACTCCCATCTTGGGATATATGCTTAACACAACATTGAAACTTGGAATTGCTATTTACAATATTCATCCATTAACGTGCATTTTGTGCAATTAAGTCCATTACTTGTATTTTTGTTCAATTAACTTGTTAAAACATTGCATTTTTCTCACCAATCAAATCTAACGACATTGACAACAAATTTTAAAATCAAAATATTGCGTTGTTGCAATTTTTAGAATTTTAAAATCTGCTTGGTATAAATAAATTGACAATAAAATGCAGAATTATAATTTTGCAATTATCTTAATTTTCTCCTTTGCCTCAATGCAATTTGAAAAGATTTATAGAATTCTTGTCTTCAGACAAATTACTTAAGAAAATGGAAAAGCAATGGACTCAAATAAGATGGTTCCCCACTCCCATCTAGGGATATATGATTCACACAACTTTGAAACTTGTGATTGCTATTTATAATATTCGTCCACTAAAGTGTCTTTTATCCAATTGAGTCCATTACGTGTATTTTTGTTTAATTAACATATTCAAATATTATATCTTTCGCATATTATATTTTTCTCACCAATTAAATCAAATGACATCACCAATAAATTTAAAGATCAAAATATTTTAATTTTGCAATTTTTATAATTTTAAAATCTACTAGGATTAAATGAATTGTCAACACTCTATTGAATTTAAATTTTGCAATATTCTAAATTGTCTCTTTTGCCTCAACGCAATTTGAAATGATTTATATAATCTTCATGCAAATTAATTAAGAAAAAGCAAAAGCAATGGATTGTATTAAGAAGGTTCTGCACTCCCATCTAAGGATATATGCATAACACAACATTGAATCATGGGATTGCAGGTTATGATATTCATCCACTAAAGTGTATTTTATGCAATTAGGTCCATTACTTGTATTTTTGTTCAATTAACATATTTAAATATTATATTTTTCACATATTATGTTTTTCTCACTAATTAAATCAAATGACATTAACAATAAATTTAAAAATCAAAATATTTCAATTTTGCAATTTTTAGAATTTTAAAATCTACTAGGGATAAATGAATTGTCAATACTCTGTTAAATTTAAATTTTATAATTTTCTAAATTTTATCCTTTGCCTCATTGCAATTTGAAAAGATTTATATAATCTCCAGGCAAATTACTTAAGAAAAAGCCAAAGCAATGGACTATAATTAGACAGCTCTACACTCCCATTTAGGGATATATGTTTAACACAACTTTGAAACTTGGAATTGCTATTTGTAATATTCATCCACTAAAGTGTATTTTATGCAATTGAGTACATTACTTCTATTTTTGTTCAATTAACGCGTTCAATTATTATATTTTTCTCACCAATCAAATCAAACGACATTAACAATAAATTTAGAAATCAAAATATTGCATTTTTGCAATTTTTAGAATTTTAAAATCTACTAAGGTTAATTGAATTTTCCATACTCTGTTGAATTTAAATTTTGCAATTTTTTGAATTGTCTCCTTTGCCTCAACGCAATTTAAAATGATTTGTACAATCTTTAGGCAAATTACTTAAGAAAAAGCAAAAGCAATGAACTGTAATAAGAAGGTTCTGCACTCCTATATTGGGATATATGCTTAACACAACATTGAAACTTGGGATTACTTTTTATAATATTCATCCACAAATGTGCATTTTATGCAATTGAGTCCATTACTTGTATTTTTGTTCATTTGACTTATTAACATATTGCATTTTTCTCACCAATCAAATCTAACGACATTGACAACAAATTTTAAAATCAAAATATTGAATTTTTTCAATTTTTAAAATTTTAAAATCTACTTGGGATAAATAAATTGTAAATAAAATGTAAAATTATAATTTTGCAATTTTCTTAATTTTCTCCTTTGCCTCAATGCAATTTGAAAAGATTTATAGAATTCTTGTCTTCAGATAATTTACTTAAGAAAATGTAAAAGCAATGGACTCAAATAAAATGGTTCCCCACTCTTATCTAAGGATATATGCATAACACAACATTGAATCTTGGGATTGCAAGTTATAATATTCATCCACTCAAGTGTATTTTATGTAATTCGGTCTATTACTTGTATTTTTGTTCAATTAACATATTCTAATATTATATTTTTCACATATTATGTTTTTCTCACTAATTAAATTAAATGACATTAACAATAACTTTAAAAATCAAAATATTACAATTTTGCAATTTTTTGAATTGTCTCCTTTGCCACATTGATCCTTGGAATTGCTATTTATAATATTTATCCACTAAAGTGTATTTTCTGCAACAAAGTTTATTACTTGTATTTTTCTTTAATTAAAATATTCAAATATTATATTTTTTTCATCAATCAAATTAAACAACATTAACAATAAATTTAAAAATCAAAATATTACATTTTAGCAATTTTTAGAATGTTAAAATCTGCTAGGGACAAATGAATTGTCAATACTCTGTTGAATTTCAATTTTGTAATTTTCTGAATTGTCTCCTTTGCCTCAACGCAATTTTAAATGATTTATATAATGTTCATGCAAATTACTTAAGAAAAAGTAAAAGCAATCGACTGTAATAAGAAAGTTCTACACCTCTATCTAGGGATATATGCTTTCAAACTTGAGATTACTATTTATAATACTCATCCACGAAAGTGTATTTTATGCAATTGAGTCTATTACTTGTATTTTTGTTCGATTAAAATATTCAACTATTGTATTTTTCGCACCAATCAAATCAAACGACATTAATATTAAATTTAAAAATCAAAATATTGCATTTTTGCACTTTCTAGAATTCTAAAATCTACTAGGGATAAATGAACTGTCAATTCTCTGTTGAATTTAAATTTTGCTATTTTCTAAATTCACTTCTTTGCCTCAACGCAATTTGAAATGATTTATATAATTTTCAGGCAAATAACTTAAGAGAAAGCAAAAGCAATCGACTGTAATAAGAAGGCTCTATACTCCTATCTAGGGATATAAGTTTAACACAACATTGAAACTTGAGACTATTACTTATGATATTCATCCACTAAAGTGTATTTTATGCAATTAAGTCCATTACTTGTATTTTTGTTCAATTAAGATATTCAAATATTGTATTTTTCTCATCAATCAAATCAAACGACATTAATAATAAATTTAAAAAACAAAATATTGCATTTTTGCAATTTTTAGAATTTTAAAATCTGCTAGGGATAAATGAATTGTCAATACTCTGTTGAATTTAAATTATGCAATTTTCTTAATTGTCTCCTTTGCCTCAATGTAATTTGAAATGATTTATAAAATTCTTGGCTTTTGATAAATTACTTAAGAAAAAGGAAAAGCAATGGACTCTAATAAGGAGGTTCCCCACTCCTATATAGGGATATATGCTTCACACAACCTTGAAACTTGGGATTGCTATTTATAATATTCATCCACTAAAGTGTCTTTTATGCAATTCAATCCATTACTTGTATTTTTATTCAATTAACATATTCAAATATTATATTTTTCACATATTATATTTTTCCCACCACTTAAATCAAACGACATTAACAATAAATTTAAAAATCAAAAATTTCAATTTTTCAATTTTTAAAATTTTAAAATCAACTACGAATAAATGAACTGTCAATGCTCTGTTGAAGTGAAATTTTGCAACTTTCTGAATTGTGTCCTTTGCCTCAATGCAATTTGAAATGATTTATATAATATTCAGGCAAATTACTTAAGAAAAAGCAAAAACAATGGACTGTAATAAGAAAGTTCTACACTCCCATCTAGGGATATATGCTTAACACAACATTGAAACTTGGGAGTGCTACTTAATAATATTCATCCACTTAATTGTATTTTATGCAATTAAGTCCATTACTTGTATTTTGTTCAATTAACAAATTCAAATATTGTATTTTTCTCACCAATCAAATCAAACGACATTAACAATAAATTTAAAAATCAAAGGATCGCATTTTTGCAATTTTTAGAATTTTAAAATCTACTACGGAGAAATGAATTGTCAATACTCTATTGAATTTAACTTTTGCAATTTTCTGAATTGTCTCCTTTGCCTCAACACAATTTGAAACAATTTATATAATATTCAGGTAGATTACCTAAGAAAAAGTAAAAGCAATGCACTCTAATAGGAAGGTTCTGCACTCCCATCTAGGGATATATGCTTCACACAACATTGAAACTTGAGATTGCTATTTATAATATTAATCCACTAAAGTGTATTTTATGCTATTGATTCCATTACTTGTATTTTTGTTCAATTAAAATATTCAAATATTGTATTTTTCTCGCCAATCAAATCAAACGATATTAAAAATACATTTAAAAATCAAAATATTGCATTATTTCCATTTTTAGAATTTTAAAATCTGCTAAGGATAAATGAATTGTCAATACTCTATTGAATTTAAATTTTGCAATTTTCTTAATTGTCTCCTTTGCCTCAATGCAATTTGAAATGATTTATGGAATTCTTGTCTTCAGAAAAATTACTTAAGAAAAAGGAAAAGCAATGAACTCTAATAAGATGGTTCTGCACTCCTATCTATGGATATATGCTTCACAAAACCTTGAAACTTGGGTTTGCTATTTTTAATATTCATCCACTAAAGTGTCTTTTATGCAATTGAGTCCATTACTTGTATTTTTGTTCAATTAACATATTCAAATATTATATTTTTCACATATTATATTTTTCTCACCAATTAAATCAAATGACTTTAACAATAAATATAAAAATCAAAATATTTCGATTTTGCAATTTTTAGAATTTTAAAATCTGCTATGAATAACTGAATTGTTAATACTTTGTTGAATTTAAATTTTGCAATTTTCTGAATTGTCTCTTTTGCCTCAACGCAATTTGAAATGAGTTATATAATTTTCAGGCAAATTACATAAGAAAAAGTAAAAGCAATGGACTGTAATAAGAAGGTTTTGCACTCCCATCTAGGGATATATGCTTAACACAACATTGAAACTTGGGGTTGCCATTTATAATATTCATCCACTAAAGTGTTTTTTATGTAATTGAGTCCATTACTTGTATTTTTGTTCAATTAACTTATTCAAATATTGTGTTTTTCTCACCAATCAAATCAAACGACATTAATAATAAATTTAAAAATCAAAATATTGCATATTTGCAATTTTTAGAATTTTAAAATCTGCTATGGACAACTAAATTGTAAATAATCTATTGAATTTAAATTTTTCACCTTTTTTAATTGTCTCCCTTGCCTCAATGCAATTTGAAATGATTTATAGAATTCTTGTCTTCAGACAAATTACTTAAGAAAAAGGAAATGTAATGGACTCTAATAAGATGGTTTTGCACTCCCATCTAAGGATATATGCTTAATTGAACATTGAAACTTGGGACTGCTATTTATAATATTCATCCACTAAAGTATATTTTATGCAATTGAGTCCATTACTTATATTTTTGATCAATTAACAAATTCAAATATAACATTTTTCGCATATTATATTTCCTCACCAATTAAATCAACTGACATTAAGAATAAATTTAAAAATAAAAATATTTCAATTTTGCAAATTTTTGAATTTTAAAATCTACTAGAGATAACTGAATTATCAATACTCTGTTGAATTTAAATTTTGCAATTTTCTGAATTGCCTCCTTTGCCTCAACACAATTTGAAATGATTTATATAATCTTCTAGCAACTTACTTAAGAAAAAGCAAAAGCAATGAACTATAATATTCTGAATTGTTTCTTTTGTCTCAACGCAATTTGAAATGATTCACATAATTTTTGGGCAAATTACTTAAGAAAAAGCAAAAGCAATGGACTAGAATAGGAAGGTTCTACACTCCCATCTTGTTATATATGCTTAACACAACATTGAAATATGGGATTGTTATTTATAATATACACCCATTAACGTGCATTTTATACAATTGAGTCCATTACTTGTATTTTTGTTCAATTAACTTATTGAAATATTGCATTTTTCACACCAATCAAATCAAACGACATTAATAACAAATTTAAAAATCAAAATATTGCATTTTTGTAATTTTAAGAATTTTAAAATCTACTAGGGATAAATAAATTGTCAATAATTTATTGATTTTAAATTTTGCAATTTTCTTAATTCTCTCCTTTGCCTCAATGCAATTTGAATTGATTCATATAATTCTTATTTTCAAACAAATTACTTAAGAAAAAGGAAAAGTAATGGACTCTAATAAGATGGTTTCACACTCCCATCTAGCAATATATGCTTCACACAACCTTGAAACTTGAGTTTGCTATTTATAATATTCATCCACTAAAGTCTCTTTTATGCAATTGAGTCCATTACTTGTATTTTTGTTCAATTAACATATTCAAATATTACATTTTTCACATATTATATTTTTTTCACCAATTAAATCAAACAACATTAACAATAAATAGAAAAATCAAAATATCTCAATTTTGCAATTTTTAGAATTTTAAAATCTACTAGGGATAACTGAATTATCGATACTTTGTTGAATTTAAATTTTGCAATTTTCTGAAATGTCTCCTATGCCTCAACAAAATTTAAAATGATTTATATAATTTTTAGGCAAATTACTTAAGAAAAAGCAAAAGCAATAGATTGTAATAAGAAGGTTCTGCACTCCCATCTAGGGATATATGCTTAACGCAACATTGAAAATATTGTATTTTTGCAATTTTTAGAACTTGAAAATCAGCTAGGGATAAATAAATCATCAATAATCATTAGAATTTAAATTTTGCAATTTTCTTAATTGTCTCCTCTGCCTGAGTGCAATTTTAAATGATTTATAAAATTCCTGTCTTTTAACAAATTACTTAGGAAAAAGGAAAAGCAACGGACTCGAATAAGATAGTTTCCCACTCCCATCTAGGGATATATGCTTTACACAATCTTGAAACTTGAGATTATTATTTATAATATTCATCCACTAAAGTGTATTTTATGCAATTCAGTCCATTACTTGTAATTTTGTTCAATTAACTTACTCAAATATTGTATTTTTCTCACTAATCAAATCAAACGACATTGACAACAAATTTAAAATTGAAAATATTGTACTTTTGCAATTTTTAGAATTTTAAAATCTGTTAGGGATAAGTAAATTGTCAATAATCTGTTGAATTTAAATTTTTAAAATTTCTTAATTGTCCCCTTTCCCTCAATACAATTTGAAATAATTTATAGAATTCTTGTTTTCAAACAAATTAGTTAAGAAAAAGGAAAAGGAATGGACTCTAATAAGATGGTTCCCCACTCCTATTCGGAGATATATGCTTCACACAACCTTGAAACTTGAGATTGCTATTTGTAATATTCATCCACTAAAGTGTATTTTATGCAATTGAGTCCATTACTTGTAATTTTGTTCAATTAACTTACTCAAATATTGTCTTTTTCTCACCAATCAAATCAAACGACATTAACAACAAATTTAAAAATCAAAATATTGCACTTTTGCAATTTTTAGAATTTTAAAATCTGCTAGGGATAAATAAATTGTCAATAATCTGTTGAATTTAAATTTTTAAAATTTCTTAATTGTCCCTTCCTTAATACAATTTGAAATGATTTATAGAATTCTTGTCTTCAGACAAATTAGTTAAGAAAAAGGTAAAGAAATGGACTCTAATAAGATGGTTCCCCATTCCCATCTGTGGATATATGGTTCACACAACCTTGAAACTTGAGATTGCTATTTATAATATTCATCCACTAAAGTGTATTTTATAGAATTGAGTCTATTACTTGTATATATGTTCAATTGACATATTCAAATATTATATTTTTCACATATTATATTTTTCTCACCAATTAAATCAAATGACATTAACAATAAATTTAAAAATCAAAATATTGCATTTTTTCAATTTTTAGAACTTTAAAATCAGCTAAGGATAAATAAATCGTCAATAATCATTAAATTTTAAAATTTGCAATTTTCTTAATTGTCTCCTCTATCACAGTGCAATTTAAAACAATTTATAAAATTCTTGTCTTCTAACAAATTACTTAGGAAAAAAGAAAAGCAACGGATTCGAATAAGATGTTTCCCCACTCTCATATAAGGATATATGCTTTACACAGCCTTGAAACTTGAGATTGCTATTTATAATATTCATCCACTAAAGTGTATTTTATGCAATTGAGTCCATTACTTGTATTTTTGTTCAATTAACTTATTCAAATATTGTATTTTTCACACCAATCAAATCAAACCACATTAACAACAAATTTAAAAATCAAAATATTGTATTTTTGCAATTTTTAGAACTTTAAAATTAGCTAGGGATAAATAAATCGTCAATAATCATTAGATTTTAAATTTTGCAATTTTCTTAATTGTCTCCTCTGCCTTAATGCAATTTAAAACGATTTATAAAATTCTTGTCTTCTAACAAATTATTTAGGAAAAAGGAAAAGCAATGGACTCGAGTAAGATGGTTCCCTACTCCCATCTGGGGATATATGATTCACACAACCTTGAAACTTGAAATTGCTATTTATAATATTCATCCACTAAAGTGTATTTTATGCAATTGAGTCCATTACTTGTATTTTTGTTCAATTAATTTATTCAAATATTAAATTTTTCTCACCAATCAAATCAAACGACATTAACAACAAATTTAAAAGTCAAAATATTGTATTTTTGGAATTTTTATAACTTTAAAATCAGCTAGGGATAAATAAATTGTAAATAATCTGTTGAATTCAAAATTTTTAAAATTTCTTAATTGTCCCCTTTACCTTAATGCAATTTGAAATGATTTATAGAATTCTTGTCTTCAGACAAATTAGTTAAGAAAAAGGAAAAGGAATGGACTCTAATAAGATGGTTCCCCACTCCCATCTGGGGATATATGGTTCACACAACCTTGAAACTTGAGATTGCTATTTATAATATTAATCCACTCAAGTGTATTTTATGCAATTGAGTCCATTACTTGTATTTTTGTTCAATTAACTTATTCAAATATTGTATTTTTCTCACCAATCAAATCAAACGACATTAACAACAAATTTAAAAGTCAAAATATTGTATTTTTGAAATTTTTATAACTTTAAAATCAGCTAGGGATAAATAAATTGTCAATAATCTATTGAATTTAAATTTTTAAAATTTCTTAATTGTCCCCTTTACCTCAATGCAATTTGAAATGATTTATAAAATTCTTATCTTCAGACAAATTAGTTAAGAAAAAGGAAAAGGAAAAGGAATGGACTCTAATAAGATGGTTGTCCACTCCCATTTGGGGATATATGGTTCACACAACCTTGAAACTTGAGATTGCTATTTATAATATTCATCCACTAAAGTGTATTTTATGCAATTAAGTCCATTACTTGTAATTTTGTTCAATTAACTTATTCAAATATTGTATTTTTCACACCAATCAAATCAAACGACATTAACAACAAATTTAAAAATCAAAATATTGTATTTTTGCAATTTTTAGAACTTTATAATCAGTTAGGCATAAATAAATCGTCAATAATCATTAGATTTTAAATTTTGAAATTTTATTAATTGTCTCCTTTGCCTCAGTGCAATTTAAAATGATTTATAGAATTCTTGTCTTCAGACAAATTACTTAAGAAAAAAGAAAAACAATGGACTCTAATAAGGTGGTTCCCTACTCCTATCTAAGGATATATGCTTTAGACAACCTTGAAACGTGAGATTTCTATATATAATATTCATCCACTAAAATCTCTTTTACGCAATTGAGTCCATTACTTGTATTTTTGCTCAATTAACATATTCAAATATTATATTTTTCACATATTATATTTTTCTCACCAATTAAATCAAGCGACATTAACAATAAATTCTAAAATGAAAATATTTCATTTTTGTAATTTTTAGAATTTTAAAATCTGTTAGGGATAAATGAATTATTAATAGTTTGTTGAAGTTAAATTTTGCAACTTTCTGAATTGTGTCCTTCGCCTCAATGCAATTTGAAATGATTTATATAATTTTTAGCCAAATTACTTAATAAAAAACAAAATTAATCGACTGTAATAAGAAGGTTCTGCACTTCCATATAGGGATATATACTTAACACAACATTGAAACTTGGGACTGCTATTTATGATATTCATCCACTAAAGTTTATTTTATGCAATTAAGTCAATTACTTGTATTTTTGTTCAATTAAGATGTTCAAATATTGTATTTTTCTCAGCAATCAAATCAAACGACATTAACAACAAATTTAAAAATCAAAATATTGCACTTTTGCTATTTTTAGAATTTTAAAATCTGATAGGGATAAATAAATTGTCAATAATCTATTGAATTTAAATTTTTCAATTTTCTTAATTGTCTCTTTTACCTCAATGCAATTTGAAATGACTTATAGAATTCTTGACTTCAGACAAATTACTTAAAAAAAAAGGAAAAGCAATGGACTCTAATAAAATGGTTCCGCACTCCCATTTAGAGATATATGCTTCTCACAATCTTGAATCTTGGGGTTGTTATTTATAATATTCATCCACTAAAGTGTCTTTTATGAAATTAAGTCCATTACTTGTATTTTTTGTTCAATTCACATATTCAAATATTATATTTTTCATATATTATATTTTTCTTAGCAATTAAATCAAACGACATTAACAATAAATTTAAAAATGAAAATATTTCAATTTTTCAATTTTTAGAATTTTAAAATCTGTTAGGGATAAATGAATTGTCAATACTTTGTTGAATTTAAATTTTGGAATTTTATAAATTATCACCTTTACCTCAACACAATTTGAAATGATTTATGTAATCTTCAAGCAAGTTACTTAAGAAAAAAAAAAACAATGGACTATAATAAGAAGATTTTGCACTCCCATCTAAAGATATCTGCTTAACACAACATTGAAACTTGGAATTGTTTTTATAATCTTCATCCACTAAAGTGTATTTTATTCAATTGAGTCCATTACTTGTATTCTTCTTCAATTAACATATTTAAATATTGTATTTTTCTCACCAATCAAATCAAACGACATTTGCAATAAATTGAAAAATCAAAATATTGCATTTTTGCAATTTTTAGAATTTTAAAATCTACTGCGGATAAATGAATTGTCAATACCCTGTTGAATTGAAATTTTGTTATTTTTTGAATTGTCTCCTTTGCCTCAACGCAATTTGAAATGATTTATATAATCTTTAGGCAAATTACTTATTAAAATGCAAAAGCAACGGACTATAATAAAAAGGTTATGCACTCCCATATAGGGATATATGCTTAACACAACATTGAAACTTGGGATAACTGTTTATAATATTCACCCATTAAAGTCTATTTTATGCAAATGAGTCCATTACTTGTATTTTTGTTCAATTAAGATATTCAAATATTGTATTTTTCTCACCAATCAAATCAAACAACATTAACAATTAATTTAAAAATCAAAATATTGCATTTTTGCAATTTCTAGAATTTTAAAATCTGCTAGGGATAAATGAATTGTCAATACTCTATTGAATTTAAATTTTGCAAATTTCTTAATTATCTCCTTTGCCTTAATGCAATTTAAAATGATTTGTAAAATTCTTATTTTCAGATAAATTACTTAAGAAAAAGGAAAAGCAATGGACTCTAATAAGGTGGTTCCCCACTCCTATATAGAGATATATGCTTCACACAACCTTGAAACTTAATATTGCTATTTATAATATTCATCCACTAAAGTGTCTTTTATGCAATTGAGTCCATTACTTGTATTTTTGCTCAATTAACATATTTAAATATTTTATTTTTCACATATTATATTTTTCTCACCAATTAAATCAAACGACATTAATAATAAATTCAAAAATCAAAATATTTCAATTTTGCAATTTTTAGAATTTTAAAATCTGCTAGGGATAAATGAATTGTCAATAGTCTATTGAAGTTCAATTTTGCAATTTTCTGAATTGTGTCATTTGCCTTAACGCAATTTGAAATGATTTATATAATATTCAGACAAGTTACTTAAGAAAAAGCAAAAGTAATAGATTGTAATAAGAAGATTGTGCACTCCCATCTAGAGATATATGCTTAACACAACATTGAAATTTGGGTTTGCTATTTATAATATTCATCTAATAAATTATATTTTAAGCAATTGAGTCTATTACTTGTATTTCTATTCAATTAACATATTCAAATATTATATTTTTCACGTATTATATTTTTCTCAACAATTAAATTGAACGATATTAACAATAAATTTAAAAATCAAAATATTTCAATTTTGCAATTTTTTGAATTTTAAAATCTGTTAGGGATAAATGAATTGTCAATACTCTATTCAATTTAAATTTTGCAATTTTTTGAATTGCCTCCTTTGTCTCAAAGCAATTTGCAATGAATTATATAATCTTCAGGCAAATTATTTAAGAAAAAGTAAAAGCAAAGGATTGCAATAAAAAGGTTATGTAATTCCATCTAGGGTTATATCCTTAACACAACATTGAAACTTGGGATTGCTATTTATAATATTCATCTACTAAAGTGTATTTTATGCAATTGAGTTCATTACTTGTATTTTTGTTCGATTAAGATATTCAAATATTGTACTTTTTCACCAATCAAATCAAATGACATTAACAATATATTTAAAAATCAAAATATTTCATTTTTGTAGTTTCTAGAATTTTAAAATCTGCTAGGGATAAATGAATTGTCAATTCTCTGTTGAATTTAAATTTTTGCTATTTTCTGAATTGTCTCCTTTGCCTTAACACAATTTGAAATGATTTATATAATCATCAAGCAAATTACTTACGAAAAAGCAAAAGCAATCGACTGTAATAAGAAGGTCCTACACTCCCATCTAGGGATATATGCTTAACACAATATTGAAACTTGGGACTGCTATTTATGATATTCATCCATTAAAGTGTATTTTATGCAATTGAGTCCATTACTTGTAATTTTGTTCAATTAAGATATTCAATTATTGTATTTTTCTCACCAATCAAATCAAACAACATTAACAACAAATTCAAAAATCAAAATATTGCATTTTTGCAACTTTTAGAATTTTTAAATCTGCTAGGGATAAATGAATTGTCAATACTCTATTGAATTTAAATTTTGAAATTTTCTTAATTCTCTCCTTTGCCTCGATGCAATTTGAAATCATTTATAGAATTCTGGTCTTCAGACAAATTACTTAACAAAAATGAAAAGCAATGGACTCTAATAAGATGGTTCCGCACTCCTATCTAGGGATATATGCTTCACACAATCTTGAAACTTGGGATTGCTATTTATAATATTTATCCACTAAAGTGTCTTTTATGCAATTCAGTCCATTACTTGTATTTTTGTTCAATTAACATATTCAAATATTATATTTTTCACATATTATATTTCTCTGACCACTTAAATCAAACAACATTAACAATAAACTTAAAAATCAAAATATTTCAATTTTGCAATTTTTAGAATTTTAAAATCTGCTAGGAATAAATGAATTGTCAATACTCCGTTGAAGTTAAATTTTGCAATTTTCTGAATTGTGTCCTTTGCCTCAACACAATTTGAAACGATTCATATAATATTCAGGCAAATTACTTACGAAAAACAAAAGTAATGGACTGTAATAAGAAGGTTCTGCACTCCCATCTAAGGATATATGCTTAACACAACATTAAAACTTAGGACTGTTATTTATGATATTCATCCATTAAAGTGTATTTTATGCAATTAAGTCCATTACTTGTATTTTTGGTCAATTAAGATATTCGAATATTGTATTTTTCTCACCAATCAAATCAAACAACATTAACAATATATTGAAAAATCAAAATATTGCATTTTTGCAATTTTTAGAATTTTAAAATTTGCTAAGGATAAATGAATTGTCAATACACTATTGAATTTAAATTTTTCAATTTTCTTTATTGTCTCCTTTGCCTCAATGCAATTTCAAATGATTTATAGAATTCTTGTCTTCAAACAAATTATTTAAGAAAAAAGGAAAGCAATGGACTCTAACATTTAGGGATATATGTTTCACACAACCTTGAAACTTGAGATTGCTATTTATAATATTCAGCCACTAAAGTGTCTTTTATGCAATAGAGTCCATTACTTGTATTTCTGTTAAATTAACAAATTCAAATATTATATTTTTCACATATTATATTTTTCTCAACAATTAAATTGAACGATATTAACAATAAATTTAGAAATCAAAATATTTCAATTTTGTAATTTTTCGAATTTTAAAATCTATAAGGGATAAATGAATTGTTAATAGTCTATTGAATTTAAATTTTTCAATTTTCTGAATTGTCTCCTTTGCCTCAAAGCAATTTGAAATGATTTATATAATCTTCAGGCAAGTTACTTAAGAAAAAACCAAAGCAATGGACTGTAATAATAAGGTTCTGTACTCCCATCTAAGGATATCTGCTTAACACAACATTGAAACTTGGGATTATTATTTATAATATTCATCTACTAAAGTGTATTTTATGCAATTGAGTCCATTACTTGTATTTTTGTTCTATTACGATATTCAAATATTGTAATTTTTGCACCAATAAAATCAAATGACATTAACAATAATCAAAATATTGCATTTTTGCAATTTCTAGAATTTTAAAATTTGCTAAGGATAAATGAATTGTTAATACTCTATTGAATTTAAATTTTGCAATTTTCTTCATTGTGTCCTTTGCCTCAATGCAATTTGAAATGATTTATATAATCTTCAGGAAAATTACTTAGGAAAAAGCAAAAGCAATAGATTGTAATAAGAAGATTCTGCACTCCCATCGAATTATAAAATCTACTAGGGATAAATGAATTGTCAATACTCTATTGAATTTAAATTCTGCAATTTTCAGAATTGTCTCCTTTGCCTTAAAGTAATTTCAAATGATCTATATAATTTTTAGGCAAATTACTTAAGAAAAAGCAAAAGTAATGGATTGTAATAAAAAGGTTTTGTAATCCCATCTAAGGTTATATCCTTAATGTAACATTGAAATTTAGGATTGCTATTTATAATATTCATCCACTAAAGTGTATTTTGTGCAATTAAGTCCATTAGTTGTATTTTTGTTTAATTAAGATATACAAATATTGTATTTTTCACACCACTCAAATCAAACAACATTAACAATAGATTGAAAAATCAAAATACTACATTTTTGCAAGTTCTAGAATTTTAAAATATGCTAGGAATAAATGAATTGTCAATTCTATATTGAATTTAAATTTTGCTATTTTCTGAATTGTCTCATTCGTTTCAACGCAATTTGAAATGATTTATATAATCATTAGGAAAATTACCTATGAAAAAGCAAAAGTAATCGATTGTAATAAGAAAGTTCTGCACTCCCATTTAGGGATATATGCTTAACTCAACATTGAAATTTGGGACTACTATATATGATATTTATCCACTAAAGTGTATTTTATTCAATTAAGTCCATGACTTGTATTTTTGTTCAATTAAGATATTCAAATATTGTATGTTTCTTGCCAATCAAATCAAACGACATCAATAATAAATTTAAAAATCAAAACATTCCATTTTTTCAATTTTTAAAATTTTACAATCTACTAGGGTTAAATGAATTGTCAATACTCTGTTGAATTTAAATTTTGCAATTATCTTAATTGTCTCCTTTGTCTCAATGCAATTTGAAATGATTCATAGAATTCTTATCTTCAGACAAATTACTTAAGAAGAAACTTGAGATGGCTATTTATAATATTCATCCACTAAAGTGTCTTTTATGCAGTTGAGTCCATTACTTGTATTTTTGTTCAATTAACAAATTCAAATATTATATTTTTCTCCCTAATTAAATCAAACGACATTAACAATAAATTTAAAAATGAAAACATTTCAATTTTGTAATGTTTAGAATTTTAAAATCTATTAGGGATAAATGAATTGTCAATACTCTGTTGAATTTAGATTTTGCAATTTTCTAAATTCTCTTCTTTGCCTCAACGCAATTTGAAATAATTTATGTAATCTTCAAGCAAATTACTTATGAAAAAACAAGAGCAATAGACTGTAATAAGAAGGTTTTACCCTCCCATTTAGGGATATATGCTTAACACAACATTGAAACTTGGGATAACTGTTTATAATATTCACCCATTAAAGTCTATTTTATGCAAATGAGTCCATTACTTGTATTTTTGTTCAATTAAGACATTCAATTATTGTATTTTTCTCGCCAATCAAATCAAATAACATTAACAAGAAATTCAAAAATCAAAATATTGCATTTTTGCAACTTTTATAATTTTTAAATCTACTAGGGATAAATGAATTGTCAATACTCTGTTGAATTTAAATTTTGCAATTTTCTTAATTCTCTCCTTTGCCTCGATGCAATTTGAAATCATTTATAGAATTGTGGTCTTCAGTTAAATTACTTAAGAAAAAGGAAAAGCAATAGACTCTAATAAATTTATATTTTTCACATATTATATTTCTGTCACCACTTAAATCAAACAACATTAACAATAAATTTAAAAATCAAAATATTTCAATTTTGAAATTTTTAGAATTTTAAAATTTGCTAGGAATAAATGAATTGTCAATACTCTGTTGAAGTTAAATTTTGCAATTTTTTGAACTGTGTCCTTTGCCTTAACACAATTTGAAATGATTTATATAATATTTAGGCAAATTACTTACGAAAAAAAAAAAAAGCAATGGACTCTAATAAGAAGGTTTTGCACTCCCATCTAGGAATATATGCTTAACACAATATTAAAACTTGGGACTGCTATTTATGATATTCATCCATTAAAGTGTATTTTATGCAATTAAGTCCATTACTTGTATTTTTGGTCAATTAAGATATTCCAATATTGTATTTTTCTCACCAATCAAATCGAACAACATTATCAATAAATTTAAAAATCAAAATATTGCATTTTTGCAATTTTTAGAATTTTAAAATTTGCTAAGGATAAATGAATTATTAATACACTGTTGAATTTAAATTTTTCACTTTTCTTTATTGTCTCTTTTGCCTCAATGCAATTTCAAATGATTTATAGAATTCTTGCCTTCAAACAAATTATTTAAGAAAAAGGGAAAGCAATGGACTCTAATAAGGTGGTTCCCCACTCCTATTTAGGGATATATACTTCACACAACCTTGAAACTTGAGATTGCTATTCATAATATTTAGCCACTAAAGTGTTTTTTATGCAATAGAGTCCATTACTTGTATTTTTGCTCAATTAACATATTCAAAGATTTTATTTTTCACATATTATATTTTTCTCACCAATTAAATCAAACGACATTAATAATAAATTCAAAAATCAAAATATTTCAATTTTGAAATTTTTAGAATTTTAAAATCTGCTAGGGATAAATGAATTGTCAATAGTCTGTTGAAGTTAAATTTTGCAATTTTCTGAATTGTGTCCTTTGCCTTAACACAATTTGAGATGATTTATACAATCTTTAAGCAAGTTACTTAAGAAAAAGCAAAAGTAATAGATTGTAATAAGAAGATTCTGTACTCTCATCTAGAGATATATGCTTAACACAACATTGAAATTTGGGTTTGCTATTTATAATATTCATCCAATAAATTGTATTTTATGCAATTGAGTCTATTACTTGTATTTCTGTTTAATTAACATATTCAAATATTATATTTTTTAGGTGTTATATTTTTCTTAACAATTAAATTGAACGACATTAATAATAAATTTAAAAATCAAAATATTTCAACTTTGCAATTTTTCGAATTTTAAAATTTGCTAGGGATAAATGAATTGTCAATACTCTATTCAATTTAAAATTTGCAATTTTTTGAATTGCCTCCTTTGCCTTAGAGCAATTTGAAATGATTTATATAATCTTTAGGCAAATTACTTAAGAAAAAGTAAAAGCAATGTATTGTAATAAAAAGGTTCTGTAATTCCATCTAGGGTTATATCCTTAACACAACATTGAAACTTGGGATTGCTATTTATAATATTCATCCACTAAAGTGTATTTTATGCAATTGAGTCCATTACTTGTATTTTTGTTCGATTAAGATATTCAAATATTGTATTTTTTCACCAATCAAATCAAATGACATTAACAATTAAAAATCAAAATGTTGCATTTTTGCAATTTCTAGAATTTTAAAATCTGCTAAGGATAAATGAATTGTCAATTCTTTGTTGAATTTAAATTTTGCTATTTTCTGAATCATCTCCTTTGCCTTAACACAATTTGAAATGATTTATATAATCATTAGGCAAATTACTTATGAAAAAACAAAAGCAATTAACTGTAATAAGAAGGTCCTGTACTCCCATCTAGAGATATATGCTTAACACAACATTGAAACTTGGGACTACTATTTATGATATTTATCCATTAAAGTGTATTTTATGCAATTAATTCCATTACTTGTATTTTTGGTTAATTAAGATATTCAAATATTGTATTTTTCTCACCAATCAAATCAAACAACATTAACAATAAATTTAAAAATCAAAATATTGCATTTTTGCAATTTTTATAATTTTAAAATTTGCTAAGGATAAATGAATTATCAATACACTGTTGAATTTAAAATTTTCAATTTTCTTTACTATCTCCTTTGCCTCAATGCAATTTCAAATGATTTATAGAATTATTGTCTTCAGACAAATTATTTAAGAAAAAGGGAAAGCAATGGACTCTAACAATGTGGTTCCCTACTCCGATTTAGGGATATATGCTTCACACAACCTTAAAACTTGAGATTGCTATTCCTAATATTCAGCCACTAAAGTGTCTTTTATGCAATAGAGTCCATTACTTGTATTTCTATCCAATTAACAAATTCAAATATTATATTTTTCACATATTATATTTTTCTTAACAATTAAATTGAACGACATTAATAATAAATTTAGAAATCAAAATATTTCAATTTTGCAATTTTTCAAATTTTAAAATCTACTTGGGATAACTGAATTGTCAATACTCTGTTGAATTTAAATTTTTCAATTTTCTTAATTGTCTCCTTTGCCTCAATGCAATTTGAAATGATTTATATAATCTTCTGACAAATTACTTAAGAAAAAGCAAAAGTAATGCACTGTAATAAGAAGGTTCTGCACTTCTATCTAGGGATATATGCTTAACACAACATTGAAACTTGGAATTGCTATTTATAATATTCATATACTAAAGTGCCTTTTTTACAATTGAGTCCAGTACTTGTATTTTTGTTCAATTAACATATTCAAATATTCTATTTTTCTCACCAATTAAATCAAACGGCATTAACAATAAATATAGAAATCAAAATATTTCCATTTTGCAATTTTTAGAATTTTAAAATCTGCTAGGGATAACTGAATTGTCAATAATCTGTTGAATTTAAATTTCAAAATTTTCTTAATTGTCTCCTTTGCCTCAATATAATTTGAAATGATTTATATAATTCATGTCTTCAGACAAATTACTTAAGCAAAAAGAAAAGCAATGGACTCTAATAAGATGGTTTCCCACTCCTATCTAGGCATATATGCTTCACACAACCTTGAAACTTGAGATTGCTATTTATAATTCATCCACTAAAGTGTCTTTTATGCAATTGAGTCCTTTACTTGTATTTTTGCTCAATTAACATATTCAAATATTATATTTTTCACATATTATATTTTGCTCACTAATTAAATCAAACGACATTAACAATAAATATAAAAATCAAAATATTTCAATTTTGCAATTTTTTGAATTTTAAAATCTGCTAGAGATAATTGAATTGTCAATACTTTGTTGAATTTAAATTTTGCAATTTTCTGAATTGCCTCCTTTGCCTCAACGCAATTTGAAATGATTTATATAATCTTCTGGCAACTTACTTAAGAAAAAGCAAAAGCAATGGACTATAATAAAAAGGTTATGCACTCCCATGAAGGGATATATGCTTAACACAACATTAAAACTTGGTGTTGCTATTTATAATATTCATCCACTAAAGTGTATTTTATGCAATTCAGTCCATTACTTGTATTATTGTTCAATTAAATTATTCAAATATTGTATTTTCTCACCAATCAAATCAAATGACATTAACAATAAATTTAAAAATCAAAATATTGCATTTTTGCAATTTTTAAAATTTGAAAATCTACTAGGGAGAAATGACTTGTCAATACTTTGTTGAATTTAAATTTTTCCATTTTCTTAATTGTCTCCTTTTGTCTCAATGCAGTTTGAAATGATTTATGGAATTCTTGTTTTCAAACAAATTACTTAAAAAAAAAGAAAAGCAATGGACTTTAATAAGATGGTTCTGCACTCCTATCTATGGACATATGCTTCACAACACCTTGAAACTTGGGTTTGTTATTTTTAATATTGATCCACTAAAGTGTATGTTATGCAATTGAGTCCATTACTTGTATTTTTGTTTAATAAAAATATTCAAATATTATATTTTTCACATATTATATTTTTCTCACCAATTAAATCAAATGACATTAACAATAAATATAAAAATCAAAATATTTCAATTTTGTAATTTTTTGAATTTTAAAATCTGCTAGAGATAACTGAATTGTTAATACTCTGTTGAATTTAAATTTTTCAATTTTTTGAATTGCTTCCTTTGCCAAAACGCAATTTAAAATGATTTATATAATTTTCTGGCAACTTACTTAAGAAAAATTAAAAGCAATGGACTATAATAAAAAAGTTATGTACTCCCATCAAGGGATAGATGCTTAACACAATATTGAAACTTGGCGTTGCTATTTATAATATTCATCCATTAAAGTGTATTTTATGCAATTCAGTTCATTACTTGTATTTTTGTTCAATTAACTTATTCAAATATTGTATTTTTCTCGCCAATCAAATCAAATGACATTAACAATAAATTTAAAAATTAAAATATTGCATATTTGCAATTTTTAGAATTTTAAAATCTATTAGGGACAACTAAATTGTTAATAATCTATTGAATTTAAATTTTGCAATTTTCTTAATTGTCTCCCTTGCCTCAATGCAATTTGAAATGATTTATAGAATTCTTGTCGTCAGACAAATTACTTAGGAAAAAAGAAAAGATATATGCTTCACACAAACTTGAAACTTGAGATTGTTATTTATAATATTCATCCACTAAAATGTCTTTTATGCAATTGAGTCCATTACATGTATTTTTCTTTAATTAACATATTCAAATATTATATTTTTCACATATTATATTTTTCTCACCAATTAAATCAAATGACATTAACAATAAATTTAAAAATCAAAATATTTCCATTTTGCAATTTTTCAAATTTTAACATCTGGTAGGGATAAATGAATTGTCAATACTCTATTGAATGTAAATTTTGCAATTTTCTGAATTGTCTCCTTTGTCTCAACGTAACTTGAAATGACTTATATAATCTTCAGGCAAATTATTTAAGAAAAGGCAAAAGCAATGGACAGTAATAAAAAGGTTCTGCATTCCCATCTAGGGATACATGCTTAACACAACATTGAAACTTGGGAGTGATATTTATAATATTCATCCACTTAATTGTATTTTATGCAATTGGGTCCATTACTTGTATTTTTGTTCAATTAGCATATTCAAATATTATATTTTTCACATAATATATTTTTCTCACCAATTAAATCAAATGACATTAATAATAAATTTAAAAATCAAAATATTTCAATTTTGCAATTTTTTAAATTTTAAAATCTGCTAGGAATTAGTGAATTGTCAATACTTTGTTGAATTTAAATTTTACAATTTATCGAATTGTCTCCTTTGTATTAATGCAATTTGAAATGATTTATATAATCTTCAGGCAAATTACATAAGAAAAAGCAAAAGCAATGGATTGTAATAAGATGGTTCTGCACTCCCATCTTGGGATATATGTTTAACACAACATTGAAACTTTGGATTTCTATTTATAATATTCATCCACTAAAGTGTATTTTATACAATTGAGTCCATTACTTGTATTTTTGTTCAATTAACTTATTCAAATATTATATTTTTCCCACCAATCAAATCAAACGACTTTAACAACAAATTTAAAAATCAAAATATTGCATTTGTGCAATTTTTAGAATTTTAAAATCTGCTAGGGATAAATAAATTGTCAATAATCTGTTGAATTTAAATTTTTCAATTTTCTTAATTCTCTCCTTTGCCTCAATGTAATTTGAAATGATTTATAAAATTCATGTTTTCAAACAAATTACTTAAGAAAAAGGAAAAGCAATGGACTTTAATAAGATCGTTTCGCACTCCCATCTAGAGATATATACTTCACAAAACCTTGAAACTTGAGATTGCTATTTATAATATTCATCCACTAAAGTGTCTTTTATGCAATTAGGTCCATTACTTTTATTTTTGTTCAATTAACATATTCAAATATTATATTTTTCACATATTATATTTTTCTCACCAATTAAATGAATTGTCAATAATTTGTTGAATTTAAATTTTGTAATTTTCTGAATTGTCTCCTTTGCCTTAACGTAAGTTGAAATGATTTATATAATTTTCAGGCAACTTACGTAAGAAAAAACAAAAGCAATGGATTGTAATAAGGAGGTTCTATACTCCCGTCTAGGATATATGCTTCATACAACATTAAAATTTGGGATTGCAATTTATGATATTTATCCACTAAAGTGTATTCTATGCGGTCGAGTCCATTACTTGTATTTTTGTTCAATTAACTTATTAAAATGTTATATTTTTCTCACCAATCAAATCTAACAACTCTAATAACAAATTTAAAAATCAAAATATTGCATTTTTGAAATTTTTTGAATTTTAAAATCTACTAGGGATAAATGAATTGTTGATACTCTGTTGAATTTAAATTTTGCAATTTTCTAAATTGTCTCCTTTGTCTCAATGCAATTTGAAATGATTTATATATTCTTCAGGCAAATTACTTAAGGAGTAAAAGGAATGGACTGTAATAAGAAAGTTCTACACTCTCATTTAGGGATATATGCTTAACACAACAATGAAACTTGGGATTGCTATTTATAATATTCATCCACTAATGTGTATTTTATGCAATTGAGTCCATTACTTGTATTTTTGTTCAATTAACAAATTCAAATATTTTATTTTTCTAACCAATCACATCAAACGACTTTAACAATAAATTTAAAAATCAAAATATTGCATTTTGGCAATTTTTAGAATTTTAAAATCTGCGAGGGATAAATGAATTGTTGATACTCTGTTGAATTTAAATTTTGCAATTTTCTGAATTGTCTCCTTTGCCTCAACACAATTTGAAATGATTTATATAATATTTGTGCAAATTACTTAAGAAAAGCAAAAACAATGGATTGTAATAAGAAGGTTCTGCAAAGCCATTTAGGGATATATGCTCAACAGAACATTAAAACTTGGGATTGCTATTTATAATATTCATTCATTGAAATATTGCATTTTTCTCACCAATCAAATCTAGCAACATTAACAACAAATTTAAAAATCAAAATATTGCATTTTTGCAAATTTTAGAATTTTAAAATCTATTGGGATAAATAAATTGTCAATAATTTGCAGAATTATAATTTTACAATTTTCTTAATTATCTCCTTTGCCTCAAAGCAATTTGAAATGATTTATAGAATTATTGTTTTCAGACAAATTACTTAGGAAAAAGGAATAACAATGGACTCTAATAAGATGGTTCTGCATTCCTATCTAGGAATATATGCTTCACACAACCTTGAAACTTGAGATTGCTATTTATAATATTCATCCACTAAAGTGTCTTTTATGCAATTAGGTCCATTACTTTTATTTTTGTTCAATTAACATATTCAAATATTATATTTTTCACATATTATATTTTTCTCACCAATTAAATCAAACAACATTAACAATAAATTTAAAGATCAAAATATTTGAATTTTGCAATTTTTAGAATTTTAAATTTTGCTAGGGATAAATGAATTGTCAATACTCTATTGAAATTAAATTTTGCAATATTTTGAATTGTCTCCTTTGCCTCAATGCAATTTGAAAGGATTTAGATAATCTTAAGACAAATTACTTAAGAAAAAGCAAAAGCAAGGTTCTGCACTCCCATTTTCGGATATATGCTTAACACAACGTCAAAACTTGGGATTGCTATTTATAATATTCATCCAATAATATGTATTTTATGCAATTGAGTCCATTATTTGTATTTTTGTTCAATTAACAAATTCAAATATTTTATTTTTCTCACCAATCAAATCAAACGACATTAACAATAAATTTAAAAATCAAAATATTGCATTTTTGCAATTTTAAGAATTTTAAAATCTGTTAGGGATAAATGAATTGTCGATACTCTGTTGAATTTAAATTTTGCAATTTTTTGAATTTTCTCCTTTGCCTCAATGCAATTTGAAATGATTTAGATAATCTTCAGGCAAATTACTTAAGAAAAAGCGAAAGGAATGGACTATAATAAGAACGTTCTGCACTCTCATCTTAAGATATATGCTTAACACAACATTGAAACCTGAGATTGCTATTTATAATATTCATTCACTGATGTGTATTTTATGCAATTGAGTCCATTACTTGTATTCTTGTTCAATTAAAAAATTCAAATATTCTATTTTTCTCACTAATCAAATCAAACGAAATTAATAATAAATTTAAAAATCAAAATATTTCAATTTTGCAATTTTTAGAATTTTAAAATCTACTAGGGATAAATGAATTGTCAATACTCTGTTGAATTTACATTTTGCAATTTTCTGAATTGTCACCTTTGCCTCAACGCAATTTGAAATGATTTATATAATCTTTAGGCAAATTACTTAAGAAAAAGCAAAAGCAATGAATTTTGTTGTTTTTCAAATTGTCTCCTTTGTCTCAATGCAATTTGAAATGATTTTAAAATCTGCTAGGGATAAATGAATTGTCAAAACTCTGTTGAATTTAAATTTTGCAATTTTCTAAATTGTCTCATTTGCCTCAATGCAATATGAAATGGTTTATATAATTTTCAGGCAAATTACTTAAGAAAAAGTAAAAGCAATAGACAGTAATAAGAAGGTTTTGCACTCTTATCTAGGGATATATACTTAACAGAACACTAAAACGTAGGATTGCTATTTATAATATTCATCTTTTAAAGTTTATTTTATGCCCTTGAGTCCAATATTTGAATTTTTGTTCAATTAACTTATTAAAATATTTTTTTTTTCTCACCAATGAAATCTAACAACATTAACAACAAATTTAAAAATCAAAATATTGTATTTTTGCAATTTTTAGAATTTTAAAATTTGGTAGGGATAAATGAATTGTCCATACTCTATTGAATTTAAATTTTTCAATTTTCTTAATTGTCTCATTTTTTCAACGCAATTTCAAAAAATTTATATAATCTTCAGTCTAATTACTTAAGAAAAAGCAAAAGTAATGGATTGTACTAAGGTGGTTCTACACTCCCATATAGGGATATATGCTTCATAAATATTCTATTTTTCTCACCAATCAAATCAAACGACATTAACAATTAATTTAAAAATCAAAATATTTTAATTTTGCAATTTTTAGAATTTTAAAATTTGCTAAGGATAAATGAATTGTCGATACTCTATTGAATTTAAATTTTGCAATTTTCTGAATTGTCTCCTTTGCCTCAACACAATTTGAAATGATTTATATAATCTCTTAGCAAATTACTTAAGAAAAAGCAAAAGGAATGGACTATAATAAGAAGGTTCTGCACTCCCATCTTGGGATATATGCTTAACACAATGTTGAAACTTGGGATTGCTATTTATAATATTGATCCACTAATGTGTATTTTATGGAATTGAGTCCACTATTTGTTTTTTTGTTCAATTAACAAATTCAAATATTCTATTTTTCTCACCAATTAAATCAAATGACATTAACAATAAATTTAAAAATCAAAATATTTCAATTTTGCAATTTTAGAATTTTAAAATCGGCTAGGGATAAATGAATTATCGATACTCTAGTGAATTTAAATTTTGCAATTTTCTGAATTGTCACCTTTACCTCAACGCAATTTGAAATGATTTATATAATCTTCAAGCAAATTACTTAAGAAAAAGCAAAAACAATGGACTCTAATAAGAAGGTTATACACTCTCATATAGGGATATATGCTTAACACAACATTGAAACTTGGGATTACTATTTATAATATTCATCCACTAATGTGTATTTTATGCAATTGAGTCCATTACTTGTATTTTTGTTCAATTAACAAATTCAAATATTCTATTTTTCTCACTAATCAAATCAAACGACATTAATAATAAATTTAAAAATCAAAATATTTCAATTTAAAATCAAAATAAATTTAAATATTTTAAAATCTGCTAGTAATAAATGAATTGTCAATACTTTGTTGAATTTAAATTTTTCAATTTTTTGAATTGTTACTTTTGCTTTAATGCAATTTGAAATAATATATATAATTTTCAGGCAAATTACTTAAGAAAAAACAAAAGCAATGGACTATAATAAGAAGATTCCGTACTCTCATCTAGGGATATATGCTTAACAAAACATTGAAATGCGAGATTGTTATTTATAATATTCATCCACTAAATTGTATTTTATACAATTGAGTCTATTACTTGTATTTTTGTTCAATTAACATTTTCAAATATTGTATTTTTCTCACCAATCAAATCAAACGACATTAACAATAAATTTAAAAATCAAAATATTGCACTTTTACAATTTTTTGAATTTTAAAATCTGCTGAGGATAAATGAATTATCGATACTCTGTTGAATTTAAATTTTGCAATTTTCTAAATTGTCTCCTTTGCCTCAATGCAATTTGAAATGATTTATATAATTTTCAGGCAAATTACTTAAGAAAAAGCAAAAGCAATAGACTGTAATAAGAAGGTTCTGCACTCCTATCCTAGGATATATGCTTAACACAACATTGAAACTTGGGATTGCTATTTATAATATTCATCCACTAATGTATATTTTATGCAATTGAGTCCATTACTTGTATTTTTGTTCAATTAACTTATTAAAATATTGCATTTTTCTCACCAATCAAATCTAACGACACTAAAACGAATTTAAAAATCAAAATATTGCATGTTTGCAATTTTTAGAATTTTAAACTCTGCTAGGATAAATAAATTGTCAATAGTCTGTAGAATTATAATTTATAAAATTATAATCTACTTTGCCTCAATGCAATTTGAAATGATTTATAAAATTCTTGTTTTCAGACAAATTACTTAAGAAAAAGAAAAAGCAATGGACTCAAATAAGATGGTTCCACTCTCCCATCTAAGGATATATGCTTCACATAACTTTGAAATTTGAAATTGTTACTTATAATATTCATCCACTAAAGTGTCTTTTATCCAATTGAGTCCATAACTTTTATTTTTGTTCAATTAACATATTCTAATATTATATTTTTCTCACCAATTAAATCAAACAATATTAACAATAAATTTAAAAATCAAAATATTTCAATTTTGCAATTTTTAAAATTTTAAAATGTGCTAGGGATAAATGAATTGTCGATACTCTATTGAATCTAAATTTTCCAATTTTCTGAATTGTCACCTTTGCCTTAACGCAATTTGAAATGACTTATATAATTTCCAGGCAAATTTCTTAAGAAAAAAAAAAAGCAATTGACTGTAATAAAAAGTTTCTACACTCCCATCTTGGGATATATGCTTAACACAACGTTGAAACTTAGTATTGCTATTTACAATATTTATCCACTAATGAATTTTAACATCTGGTAGGGATAAATGAATTGTCAATATTCTATTGAAATTAAATTTTGCAATTTTTTGAATTGTCTCCTTTGCCTCAACGCAATTTGAAATGATTTATATAATCTTTAGGCAAATTATTTAAGAAAAAGCAAAAGTAATGGATTGTAATAAGAAGGTTATGCACTCCCATCTAGAGATATATGCTAAACACAACATTGAAACTTGAGATTGCTATTTATAATATTCATCCACTAAAGTGTATTTTATGCAATTGAGTCCATTACTTGTATTTTTGTTCAATTAACTTATTGAAATATTATATTTTTCTTACCAATCAAATCAAACGACATTAATAACAAATTTAACAATCAAAATATTGCATTTTTGCAATTTTTAGAATTTTAAAATCTGCTAGGGATAAATAAATTGTCAATACTCTGTTGAATTGAAATTTTTCAATTTTCTAAATTGTCTCCTTTGCCTCAACGCAATTTGAAATGATCTATATAATCTTCACGCAAATTACTTAAGAAAAAGAAAAAGTAATGGACTCTAATAAGAAGGTTTTGCACTCCCATCTAGGGATATATGTTTAACACAATATTGAAACTTGGGATTGCTATTTATAATATTCATCCACTAAAGTGTATTTTATGCAATTGAGTCCATTACTTGCATTTTTGTTCAATTAACTTATTCAAATATTGTATTCTTTTCCTTTACCTCAATGTAATTTGAAATGATTTATAAAATTCATGTGTTCAGACAAATTACTTAAGAAAATAGAAAAGCAATGGACTCTAATAAGATCGTTCCGCACTCCTATCCAGGGATATATGCTTCACACAACCTTAAAACTTGGGATTTCTATTTATAATATTCATCCACTAAAGTGTCTTTTATATAATTGAGTTCATTACTTGTATTTTTGTTCAATTAGAATATTCAAATATTATATTTTTCACATAAACTTAAAAATCAAAATATTTCAATTTTGCATTTTTTAGAATTTTAAAATCTACTACGGATAAGTGAATTGTCAATACTCTGTTGAATTTAAATTTTGCAATTTTTTGAATTGTCTCTTTTGCCTCAACGCAATTTGAAATAATATATGTAATCTTCAAGCAAATGACTTAAGAAAAAAGCAAAAGCAATGAACTGTAATAAGACGATTCTGTGCTCCCATCTAGTGATATATGCTTAACACAACATTGAAACTTGGGTTTGCTATTTATAATATTCATGCACTAAAGTGTATTTTATGCAATTGAGTCCATTACTTGTATTTTTGTTTAATTAACATATTTAAATATTATATTTTTCACATATTATATTTTTCTCACCAATTGAATCAAACGACATTAACAATAAATTTACAAATCAAAATATTCCAATGTTGCAATTTTTCAAATTTTAAAATTTGGAAGGGATAAATGAATTGTCATTACTCTGTTGAATTTAAATTTTGCAATTTTTTAAATTGTCTCCTTTGCCTCAACTCAATTCGAAATGATTTATATAATCTTTAGGCAAATTACTTAAGGAAAAGCAAAAGAAATGGACTGTAATAAGAAGGTTCTACACTCCCGTCTAGGGATATATTCTTAACACAACATTGAAACTTGGGATTACTATTGATAATTTTCTTCCACTAAAGTGTATTTTTTGCAATTGTGTCCATTACTTACATTTTTGTTCAATTAACATCTTCAAATATGATATTTTTCACATATTATATTTTTCAAAATTGTCTCTTTTGCCTCAACGCAATTTGAAATGATTTATATAATCTTCACGCAGGTTGCTTAAGAAAAGGCAACAACAATGGGCTGTAATAAGACAGTTCTGCACTCTCATATAGGGATATATGCTTAATACAACATTGAAACTTGGGATTTCTATTTATAATATTCATCCACTAAAGTGTATTTTATGCAATTGAGTTCATTACTTGTATTTTTGTTCAATTAACTTATTCAAATATTGTATTTTTCCCACCAATCAAATCAGACAACTTTAACAACAAATTTAAAAATCAAAATATTGCATTTTTGCAATTTTTAGAATTTTAAAATCTGCTAAGGATAAATAAACTGTTAATAATCTGTTGAATTTAAATTTTGCAATTTTCTTAATTCTTTTATTTGCCTCAATGCAATTTGAAATGATTTATAGAATTGCTATTTATAATATTTATCCACTAAAGTGTCTTTTATGCAATTGAGTCCTTTACTTGTATTTTTGTTCAATGACCATATTCAAATATTATTTGTTTCAGATAGTATATTTTTCTCACCAATTAAATCGAATGACATTAACAATAAATTTAAATATCAAAATATTTCAAATTTGTAATTTTTAGAATTTTAAAATCTGCTACGGATAAGTGAATTGTCAATACTCTATTGAATTTAAATTTTACAATTTTTTGAATTGTCTCCTTTGCCTCAACGCAATTGGAAATGATTTAGATAATCTTCAAGCAAATTACTTAAGAAAAAGCAAAAGCAATGGATTGTAATAAGAAAATTCTACACTCCCATCTAGGGATATATGCTTAACACAACATTGAAACTTGGATTTGCTATTTATAATATTCATCCAATAAAGTGTATTTTATTGAATTGAGTCCATTACTTGTATTTTTGTTCAATTAACATATTCAAATACCAATTAAATCAAACAACATTAACAATAAATATAAAAATCAAAATATTTCAATTTTGTAATTTTTCAAATTTTAAAATCTGGTAGGGATAAATCAATTGTCAATATTTTGTTGAATTTAAATTTTGCAAATTTCTAAATTGTCTCCTTTACCACAACGCAATTTGAAATGATTTATATAATCTTCAAGCAAATTACTTAAGAAAAAGAAAAAGCAATAGACTCTAATAAGGAGGTTCTGCACTCCCATCTAGGGATATATACTTAACACAACATTGAAACTTGGGATTGCTATTTATAATATTCAACCACTAAAGTGTATTTTATGCAATTGAGTCCATTATTTTTATTTTTGTTCAATTAACTTTTTCAAATATTATATTTTTCTCACCAATGAAATGAAACAACATTAAAATCAAATTTAAAAATCAAAATATTGCATTTTTGCAATTTTTAGAATTTTAAAATCTGCTAGGGATACATAAATTGTCAATAATCCATTGAATTTAAATTTTGCAATTTTCTCAATTCTCTCATTGGCCTCAAGGCAATTTGAAATGATTTATATAATTTTCAGATAAATTACTTAAGAAAAAGCAAAAGTAATGGACTGTGATAAGAGGGGTCTGCACTCCCATCTAGGGATATATGCTTAACATAATATTGAAATTTGGGTTTGCTATTTATAATATTTATCCAATAAAGTGTATTTTATATAATTGAGTCCATTACTTGTATTTTTGTTCAATTAACATATTCAAATATTATATTTTCTACATATTATATTTTTCTCACCAATTAAATCAAACGACATTAATAATAAATTTAAAAATCAAAATATTTCAATTTTGCACGTTTTCAAATTTTAAAATCTCGTAGGGATAAATAAATTATCAATACTCTGTTGAATTTAAATTTTGCAATTTTCTAAATTGTCTCTTTTTCCTCAACGCAATTTGAAATGATTTATATAATTTTCAGGCAAATTACTTAGGAAAAAGCAAAATCAATTAACTATAATAAGAAGGCTATACACTCCCATATAGGGATATATGCTTAACACAACATTAAAACTTAGGATTGCTATTTATAATATTTATCCACTAAAGTGTCTTTTATGCAATTAAGTCCATTACTTGTATTTTTGTTCAATTAACTTATTCAAATATTGTATTTTTCTCACCAATCAAATCAAACGACATTAACAACAAATTTAAAAATCAAAATATTGCATTTTTTCAATTTTAAGAATTTTGAGAATTTTGAAATCTACTAGGGATAAATAAATTGTCAATAATCTGTTGAATTTAAATTTGAAAATTTCTTAATTCTCTCCTTTGCCTTTATGCAATTTGAAAAGATTCATAAAATTCCTATTTTTAGACAAATTACTTAAGAAGAAGGAAAAACAATGGACTCTAACAAGATGGTTTCGCACTCCCATCTAGGGATATATGTTTCACACAACCTTGAAACTTAAATTTGCTATTTATAATATTCATCCACTAAAGTCTCTTTTATGCAATTATGTCCATTACTTGTATTTTTGTTCAATTAACATATTCAAATATTATATTTTTCACATATTATATTTTTTTCACCAATTAAATCAAACAACATTAACAATAAATAGAAAAATCAAAAGATTTCAATTTTGCAATTTTTAGAATTTTAAAATCTGTTAGGGATAACTAAATTGTTGATACTCTGTTGAATGTAAATTTTGCAATTTTCTAAAATGTCTCCTTTGCCTTAACGCAATTTGAAATAATTTATATAAGTTTCAGGCAAATTACTTAAGAAAAAGCTAAAGCAATAAACTGTAATAAGAAGGTTCTACACTCTCATTTAGGGATGTATGCTTAATGCAACATTGAAACTTGGGTTTGTTATTTATAATATTGTTGTTCCCACAACCTTGTATGGGTTATAATTGTTGTCAACTAGGATTAAGTGTGCAAGAAAGTAAAGCCACATGAAAGGACAAGAAAGTAAATCTGCCGCATAAGGGCAAAAACATAAATTTGCCACATAAGCCCTATTAGGGTTTCATGGAAAAGAGTATATAAAGGCCTTGGAAGACAAAACAAAAAAAGAAGGGGGGCCAACAAAATTGAATAAACAGCAACCCTACAACAACCGGCCAAAAGGAAGAGAAAATAATATACCAAAAGGGAACCTCACTGTTGGCAAAAAAAAAGGAGAAAAAGAGGAGACGACTGAAAGGGGGGCTGAATGAAGAACAGAGGTCGAGAGGAGACGGCCGAAAAGAGAGCAGAATGGCAAGAGATTAGAAATGACACCACTGGGAAAGCAAACCAGAAACGTCACCACCGAGAGCACAAACCAGAATGTGTGACCTCCTGCAAGGAAACCAAATACACGTCTTGCAAGCAAACCTGAAACGCACAACCAGCAAGAGGAGAAATAAGAAACAGACTACCCGGAAGAGAAGACAGCAGACCTGGTATTTGTGAGATCACCTAAAAGAGAATATAGCAGACTTGGTATCCATGAGACCACCTGGAAGAGAAGACAGCAGACCAGAAGCATGAGGCAGGCGGAGAGACGTGAACCAGAAAAACCAATAGCATGGGCAGGCCAAGAGATGTGAAATGGCATACCAGAAGCATGGGTGTACGTCAGGAGACGGCGTGAGATCAGAACGTGCAACGGCGTGATAGACCAGAAGCGTGAGGATAGGCCGTGAAACAGTAAGACCGTGAAATAGGAGACGAGTGAGACCATGAGACGATGAAAGCAGGAGCTGTGTGAGGCAACCTAGAGAAGGAATTCGGTGAAGCATCGGAAAGAACTCAGCGTATTTCCAGATTTCTTCAAGAGAGGTTAAAGAGCATTGCGGTGAACTTCTAAGCGGCAGTGGAGCAGCCTTTCAATTCAACAGAGGCAAGACAAGCTAGAAGAAGGGTAGACATAGTAATTGACACTCTTTGTATTGTACTTGCTTAGTAATTGCAATAGTGAAAGGAGCAGAAGATTAAGACATCCATTGTAACTGGAATTCTCAAGTATAGTAGATAGTCTTGGTAAGGGAGAGCCCTTACCACCGTGGATGTACGTCACGTTGACGGAACCACGTAAATCTCGTGTGTCCTTAATCTGCTTTACGTTCTGTGTTTTGAATTGAGTTGTAAACGCAGCTAAAGTATTAGTAAACCCATAACCTAACGAAGACTTAAACAAGAACATTTGAATCGTCTATTAGGCAAGGTGTCTGAAAGGTGACTTTGAGGACTATTGTGATTAGTAGGTAGCAATAGATCTACCTTATTCGAATTTGAGAAAGAGTTCACTTTTAAGAAGAGATTAAAGTTGTTCACTTACCTCCGAATTGCAAATTGTGGTGGTATTGATTCAGCCCCCCTCTCAGTATCACAAACTAGTAGATCCTAGGGTGAAGTTGGGAACTTCAATTGGTATCAGAGCACAGGTTCACCAGGATAAAGCATAACAGCTTGGTGTACTAGTTTGAAGAGCTCTAGAAGTTTTAACTTGTTCAGCATACTAAGAAATAGATGCTGGTACCAACACCAGCACTACTTACAGCAAAAAGGTTCCAATCTTCAACAGAACCAACTACCATATGTGGAGAGTGAGAATGCAGGTGGTATTTGCAACCATGGGCATGAATGTGGTGAAATCTGTACAAGAGAGTTTTGAGCCTCCAGAAGAAGGTAAAGATCCAACCCCAGAGGAATTAAGACAGTTTGAGATAAATGGGAAGGCCTTAAACGTCATCATTTCAGCATTGACAGATGCTGAATATGCTAAAGTTATGGACTGCAAATCTGCCAAGGAGATATGGGATAGATTGCAGAAAGTCTATGAAGGTGATGGCAGAATGAAGGAGGCCAAGCTTCAAGTTTTCAAGGAGAGATATGAATATCTCAGAATGCAGAAAAATGAGACAGTCCAAGAGTTCTTCACCAGGGTTATTGATGTTGTAAACGATCTTAGAAGTCATGGGAAGAATAAGAAGGACTCATCTATTGTGAAGAAAATTCTGAGAATTCTACCTGAGATGTTTGCCTCAAAGGTGGCAGCCATAGAGGAGAGTAGAGATCTCAATTCTATGTCTCTGCATGATCTCCAGTGCAATCTCATTGCATATGAGATGAGAATAAAGTCAACTAAGAGCTCCTTAACGTCAAAGGTATCAAAGGAGGCAGCTTTCAAAGCTATGAAACACTTGAAGATAAAAGAAGAGGAAGAATCATCCAGTGAGGATGATGATGATGATGAGGAAGAAAGTGAAGGTGAAGTGTTGGCATACTTCACAAGGAAGATCAAAAAGGGGTCTAAGAAGGGTCCTTGAGATGTTATTGTTGTGGACAGACTAGACACTTTGCTTCTCAGTGCAAAGTGAAACTTGCTGATGAAGATGAGGATGGTGATGATGAGCATAATTCAAAATGGTGAAGACCATCATTCAAGTCAAGGAAGTCTAGCAAGAAGACTGCTAACCCACAGAAGAAGAAGAGAGGCTCATTCAAGAGTTATGTGAGCCAGACAAAAGAAGCCGATGAGGAGGAAGATGTAGACTCATCAGATGAGCATGCCTTTATGACATCAATTCGATGTGGTAGTTTAACCTCTGAAGAGGAAGAGGAGATTAATGAAGAAGAACCAGATCTTGAAGTTGAGTTAGAAGCAGCTTCAAAGGAGATAATCAGAAGGGGTAGAACCATAAGAAGGTTGGAGACCCATATAAAACAAGTTGAAGCAAAGATTGAGGAAGCTGAAAGTCAAAAGGATGAAATAAGGGCTAAACATATAGACTTGAAGAGAAGATTTGAAGAACATGTCAAAATATATGAAGACCGTACTATGGAGCTTGGCTCAAGGACTTCAACAATTGAAGAAATGGAGATAAAGTTGTTGAGACTTTAGCAACAACTCAAAAAAAGTGAAGAGAACTTGTAGAAGTTTGAAGTGATAGGAGAAACAAGCTCTGCAAGAGAAAAGAAGAATGAAGAGAAAGTGCAACAATTTTATGCTGCACTGCCTAAAGATAACGAGACTTTGCCATAGAAGTTGAAAGTGAAGGTTAAGTCTCAAAAAGAAAAGACTGATCAGCTAAGAATAGTGAAGGTTGAAAATAAAGAAAATTTGAAGAAACAACCTAGGGTTGCAAAAAAAATGAAGAAAAGAAAGTCAGCCAATAAAGGGCTACGGCTGAACAAAAGAAGGAGAAGAAGGTGACTGAAATGAAAGTCACACAAGCAAAGAAGCCGGCAACCTTGCCTACATAGCAAGTAATGAACAAAAGAAAATAAGCTGTGATTAGACCCAAGAAGAGGCAGTTCCAAGGTTATTGTCTTTATTGTGAAGTTTGGGGTGATAAGGCAAGTAAATGCTGGTGGAGAAGACCAGTATATGTCTCCAACTTGAGAAGATACGATGTTGCATATAGGGGGAGACAATACAAAATTCAGAGGAGAACACCTGTGGTGAGTTCTTGCACATACTGTAAAAGGCAAGGACACATTAACAAGGATTGTTGGTGGAAGCCCAAACCAGTGGTTTCAAAGAACAAGTTTGCTATATTGGGAGACTTGGAACAGTGTGAAAGGTGCGAGCAGGATGACCATAATGCCAAGAGATGCATGACACTTCTCCCTGAGCAAGAGAAGGCACTCAATGGCACAGTGAAAGCAATTAGTAAAGTTAAAGCTGAGAAAAAGGAGAAAGTTGTCATCAAGCCAATTCAAAAGAATGAATATAAAGCTAAAAGGGAGGTGACTAATATAGCTGAAATTGCACTAAAGGCTGACTACAAGGATAAGCAGTGGATCCTTGATAGTGGGTGTACTTCACACATGATAAGAGATAAGAGTAAATTATCAAAACTGAACAATTCAAGAGAAGGTAGAGTCAAGTTTGGCAATGATGATTCACTCAACATCAATGGTCAAGGGTCAGTAAATATTGGAAAAGGAAAGCTGAAAGATGTTCTACACGTTGAAGGACTCAGATATAATCTAACATCTGTCAACCAACTATGCAATGAAGACTATAAAGTGATATTCACCAAAATAGTTTGCCAAGTAAAGAGTAAAGAAGGCAATACTGTTGCAGCCGAGAAAAGAACAACTAGAAATTTATATGTGATTGATGAGGACAAGACAAATAGTTGTTTACTTACAAAAGAAGAACAAAATCAACTCTGGCATAGGAGGTTGGGACACTTAACATAGAAGAACATGAGAAAGCTGACCATTACTCATGCAATTAGAGACATTCCAAACCTCAAGAGAGAGAGGGAGTATGTCTGCTCAGCATGCTCTAAAGGAAAATAGGTCAGAAAGCAATATAAGACCAAAGAGGTCAGTTCTGAAACAGTGCTTGACATTGTACATATTGATTTGTGTGGGCTGATGAGAACAAAAGGGTTGAATGGTGAGAGGTACTTCATTTTATTTGTTGATGATTATTCCAAAAGGACCTGCATCATGCACCTCAAATACACGTCAGAAGTTTTGAAATGCTTCAAGAGATACAAAAGATTGGCTGAAAATGAGAGTGGAAAGAAGATCAAAGTATTAAGGTCAGATCAAGGCACTGAATTCACAAATGGAGCTTTTGAAGATTACCTTGAGAAGCATAGAATTCACCATCAGATGGTAGCAACAAGAACACCTCAATAGAACGGGGTGGTAGAGAGGAAAAATAGAGTTGTGGTTGAAATGGCAAGAACTCTATTGCTGGAATTCAAGCTTCACACAAGATTTTGGACAGAAGTAACATTTATAGTCGTGCACCTATTGAACAAAGTTTTACTAAGGCCTAATACTGATAAGACTCCATATGAGCTATGGAGTGGGAAGAAGAAAACAACCAAGTATCTTAGAATCTTTGGCAGCCCATGTTTTGTGAAGAATAAGGAGCAAAACTTGGGAAAATTCCATGCTAGGGATATATGCTTAACACAACATTGAAACTTGGGATTGCTATTTATAATATTCATCCACTAAAGTGTATTTTATGCAATTCAGTCCATTACTTGTATTATTGTTCAATTAACTTATTCAATTATTGTATTTTTCTAGCCAATCAAATCAAACAACATTAATAACAATTTTAGAAATCAAAATATTGCATTTTTGCAATTTTTAGAATTTTAAAATATGTTAGGAATAAATAAATTGTTAATAATCTGTTGAATTTAAATTTTGTAATTTTCTTAATTCTCTCATTTGCCTCAATGCAATTTGAAATGATTTATAGAATTCATGTTTTTGGAGAAATTACTTAAGAAAAAGGGAAAGTAATGGACTATAATAAGATGGTTTCATACTCCCATCTAGGGATATATGCTTCACACAACCTTGAAACTTGAGTTTGCTATTTATAATATTCATCCACTAAAGTGTCTTTTATGCAATTAAGTCCACTACTTGTATTTTTGTTCAATTACCATATTCAAATATTATATTTTTCACATAGTGTATTTTTCTCACCAATTAAATCAAACAGTATTAATGATAAATTTAAAAATCAAAATTTTTCAATTTAACAATTTTTGAATTTTAAAATCTGGTAGGGATAAATGAATTGTCAATACTCTATTGAATTTAAATTTTGCAATTTTCTGAATTGTCGCCTTTGCCTCAACGCAATTTGAAATGATTTATATAATTTTCAGGCAAATTACTTAAGAAAAAGGAAAAGCAATAGACTGTAATAAGAAGGTTATGCACTCCCATCTAGGGATATATGCTTAACGCAACATTAAAACTTAGGTTTGCTATTTATAATATTAATACAATAAAATGTATTTTATGCAATTAAGTCCATTACTCGTATTTTTGTTCAATTAACATATTCAAATATTATATTTTTCTCACCAATTAAATTAGACGACATTAACATTAAATTTAAAAATCAAAATATTTCAATTTTTCACTTTTTCAAATTTTAAAATTTGCTAGTGATAAATGAATTGTCAATACTCTATTGAATTTAAATTTTGCAATTTTTTGAATTGTCTCCTTTGCCTCAATACAATTTGAAATGATTTATATAATCTTTATGCAAATTACTTAAGAAAAAGCAATAGTAATGCACTGTAATAAGAAGGTTCTGCACTCCTATCTAGGGATATGTGCTTAACACAACATTGAAACTTGGGACTACTATTTATAAAGTGTATTTTATACAATTGAGTCCATTACTTGTATTTTTGTTCAATTAACATATTCAAATATGATATTTTTCACATATTATATTTTTCCAACCAATTAAATCAAATGACATTAATAATAAATTTAAAAATTAAAATATTTCAATTTTGCAATTTTTAGAATTTTCAAATTTGATAGGGATAACTGAATTGTCAATACTCTGTTAAATTTAAATTTTGCAATTTCTTAAATTGTCTCCTTTGCCTTAACGCAATTTGAAATGGTTTATATAATCTTCTAGCAAATTACTTAAGAAAAAGCGAAAGCAATAGACTGTAATAAGAAGGTTTTGTACTCCCATGTAGGGATATATGCTTAACACAACAATGAAACTTGGGATTGCTATTTATAATATTGGTTCAATAAAGTGTATTTTATGAAATTGAGTCTATTACTTGTATTTTTGTTCAATTAACTTATTCAAATATTGTATTTTTCTCACCAATCAAATCAAACGACATTAACAACAAATTTAAAAATCAAAATATTGCACTTTTGCAATTTCTAGAATATTAAAATCTGCTAAGGACAAATAAATTGTCAATAATTTGTTGAATTTAAATTTTTCAATTTTCTTAATTCTCTCATTTACCTCAATGCAATTTGAAATGATTTAAAGAATTGTTGTTTTGAGGCAAATTACTTAAGAAAAAGGAAAAGCAATGGACTCTAATAAGATGGTTCTGCACTCCCATCTAGGGATATATGTAATCTTCAGGCAAATAAGTTAAGAAAAAGGAAAAGCAATGGACTGTAATAAGAAGATTTTATGCTCCCATCTAGTGATATATGATTAACACAACATTGAAACTTGGGTTTGCTATTTATAATATTCATCCACTAAAGTGTAATTTATGTAATTGAGTCCATTACTTGTATTTTTGTTCAATTAACTTATTCAAATATTGTATTTTTCTGACCCATCAAATCAAACGATATGAACAACAAATTTAAACATCAAAATATTGCATTTTTGCAATTTTTAGAATTTTAAAATCTGCAAGGGATAAATAAATTGTCAATAATCTATTGAATTTAAATTTTTCAATTTTCTTAATTCTCTCCTTTCCTTCAATGCAATTTGAAATGATTTATAGAATTCCTATTTTCAAACAAATTACTTAAGAAAAAGCAAAAGTAATAGACTCTAATATGATGGTTTCGTACTCCCATATAGGGATATATGCTTCACACAACCTTGAAACTTGAGTTTGGTATTTATAATATTCATCCGCTAAAGTGTATTTTATGCAATTGAGTCCATTAATTGTATTTTTGTTCAATTAACTTATTCAAATATTGTATTTTTCTCACCCATCAAATCGAACGACATTAACAACAAATTTAAACATCAAAATATTGCATTTTTGTAATTTTTAGAATTTTAAAATCTGCTAGGGATAAATAAATTGTTAATAATTTGTTGAATTTAAATTTGCAATTTTCTTAATTCTCTCCTTTTCCTCAATGCAATTTGGAATGATTTAAAGAATTGTTGTTTTCAGACAAATTACTTATGAAAAAGGAAAAGCAATGGACTCTAATAAGATGATTCTACACTCCCATCTAGGGATATATGCTTTATATAACCTTGAAACTTGAGTTTGCTATTTATAATATTTATTCACTAAAGTGTCTTTTATGCAATTGAGTCCATTCCTTGTATTTTTTGTTCAATTAAGATATTCCTAGCAATTAAATCAAACGACATTAATAATAAATATAAAAATAAAAATATTTCAATTTTGCAATTTTTTGAATTTTTCAAATCTGCTAGGGATAACTGAATTGTTAATACTCTGTTGAATTTAAATTTTACAATTTTCTGAATTGTCTCCTTTGCCTCAACGCAAATTGAAATGATTTATATAATCTTTAAGCAAATTACTTAAGAAAAAGAAAAAGCAATGGATTGTGATAAGAAGGTTCTACATTCCCATCTTATGATATATGCTTAGCACAAGATTGAAACTTGGTATTGCTATTTATAATATTCATCCACTAAAGTGTATTTTATGCAATTGAGTCCTTTTTTTGTATTTTTGTTCAATTAACTTATTCAAATATTGTATTTTTCTCACCAATCAAATCAAATGACACTAACAACAAATTTCAAAATCAAAATATTGCATTTGTACAATTATTAAAATTTTAAAATATGGTAGGGACAAATAAATTGTCCATAATCTGTTAAAATTAAATTTTCCAATTTTCTTAATTGTCTCCTTTGCATCAATGCAATTTTAAATGATTTATAGAATTCTCGTCTTCAAACAAATTACCTAAGAAAAAGGAAAGGCAATGGACTGTAATAAGATGGTTCCCCACTCCCATCAAAGGATATATGCTTCACATAACCTTTAAATTTGAGATTGCTATTTATAATATTCATCCACTAAAATGTCTTTGATGCAATTGAGTCCACTACATGTATTTTTGTTAAATTAACATATTCAAATATTATATTTTTGACATATTATATTTTTTTCACCAATTAAATCAAACGAACGTAACATTAACTTTAAAAATTAAAATATTTCAATTTTGCATTTTTTTCGATTTTTAAAATCTACTAGGGATAAATGAATTGTCGATACTCTATTGAATTTAAATATTCTAATTTTCTAAATTGTCTCCTTTGCCTCAACGCAATTTGAAATGATTTATATAATATTCAGGCAAATTATTTAAGAAAAAACAAAAGCAATGGACTGTAATGAGAAGGTTATGCACTGCTATCTAGGGATATATGCTTAGCACAAGTTATTTATAATATTCATCCACTAAAGTGTTTTTTATGCCATTAAGTCCTTTATTGGTATTTTTTCTTAATTAACTTATTCAAATATTGAATTTTTCTCACCAATCAAATCAAATGACACTAACAACAATATTCAAAATCAAAATATTGCATTTTGCAATTTTTAAAATTTTAAAATCTACTAGGGACAAATAAATTGTCCATAATCTGTGAAAATTAAATTTTCCAATTTTCTTAATTGTCTCCTTCACCTCAATGTAATTTTAAATGATTCATAGAATTATTGTCTTAAGACAAATTACTTGAAACTTTAATTTACTATTTATAATATTCATACACTAAAGTGTCTTTTGTGCAATTGAGTCCATTACATGTATTTTTCTTCAATTAACATATTCAAATATTATATTTTTCACATATTATATTTTTCTCACCAATTAAATCAAATGACATTAACAATAAATGTAAAAATCAAAATATTTCAATTTTGCTATTTTTAAAATTTTAAAATTTGCTAGGGATAATTGAATTGTCAATACCCCATTGAATTTAAATTTTCCAATTTTTTGAATTGTCTCCTTTGCCTTAACGTAATTCAATCAAACAATATTAAAAATAAATTTAAAAATCAAAATATTTCAATTTTGCAATTTTTCGAATTTTAAAATTTGGTAGGGATACATGAATTGTTAGTACTCTATTGAATTTAAATTTTGCAATTTTTTGAATTGTCTCCTTTTCCTCAACGCAATTTGAAATGATTTATATAATCTTCAAGGAAATTACTTAAGAAAAAGCAAAAGCAATTGACTGTAATAAGAAAGTTCTGCACTCCCATCTAGGGATATATGCCTAACACAACATTGAAACTTGGGATTACTATTTATAATATTGATCCACCAAAGTGTATTTTATGCAATTGAATCCATCACTTGTATTCAAATATTGTATTTTTCTCACCAATCAAATCAAACGACATTAACAACAAATTTAAAAATCAAAATATTCCATTTTTGCAATTTTTAAAATTTTAAAATCTGTTAGGGATAAATAAATTTCCAATAATCTTTTGAATTTAAAATTTGAAATTTTCTTAATTCTATCCTTTGCCTCAATGCAATTTGAAATGATTTATAGAATTCTTGTTTTCAATCAAATTACTTAAGAAGAAGGAAAAGCAATGGACTGTAAGAAGATGGTTCTTCACTCCCATCTAGGGATATATGCTTAACACAATATTGAAACTTCGGTTTGTTATTTATAATATTCATCTAATAATGTGTATTTTATGCAATTGAGTTCATTACTCGTATTTTTGTTCAATTAACATATTCAAATATTATATTTTTCACATATTATATTTTTCTCACCAATTAAATGAAACGACATTAATATTAAATTTAAAAATCAAAATATTTCAATTTTGCACTTTTTTGAATTTTAAAATCTGCTAGGGATAAGTGAATTGTCAATACTCTATTGAATTTAAATTTTGCAATTTTTGAAATTGTCTCCTTTGCCTCAACGCAATTTGAAATAATTTCTATAATGTTCAAGCAAATTACTTAAGAAAAAGTAAAAGCAATCGACTGTAATAAAAAGACTTTCCACTCCCATCTAGGGATATCTGCTTAACACAACATTGAAACTTGGGATTGGTATTTATAGTATTCACCCACTAAAGTGTATTTTATGCAATTGAGTCCATAACTCATATTTTTGTTCAATTAACATATTTAAATATTATATTTTTCACATATTATATTTTTCTCACTAATTAAATCAAACGACATTAACATTAAATTTAAAAATCAACATATTTCAATTTTTCACTTTTTCGAATTTTAAAATCTACTAGGTATAAGTGAATTGTCAATACTCTATTGAATTTAAATTTTGCAATTTTCAAAATTGTCTCCTTTACCTCAACGCAATTTGAAATAATTTCTATAATGTTCAAGCAAATTACTTAAGAAAAAGCAAAAGCAATCGACTGTAATAAGAAGGTTCTGCACTCCCATTCAGGGATGTATGCTTAACACAACATTAAAACTTGAGATTGCTATTTATAATATTCATGCATGAAAGTGTATTTTATGCAATTGAGTGCATTATTTGTATTTTTGTTCAACTAACTTATTCAAATATTGTATTTTTCTCACCAATCAAATTAAAGGACATTAACAACAAATTTAAAAATCAAAATATTGCATTTTTTCAATTTTTAGAATTTTAAAATCTGCTTGAGATAAGGGATAAAGAAATTGTCAATAATCTGTAGAATTTAAATTTTGCAATTTTCTTAATTGTCTCCTTTGCCTTAATGTAATTTGAAATGATTTATAGAATTCCTGTGTTCAGACAAATTACTTAGGAAAAAGGAAAACCAATGGACTTTAAAAAGATGGTTCCCCACTCCCATCTAGGGAGATATACTTTACACAACCTTGAAACTTCAGATTGCTATTTGTAATATTCATCTACTAAAGTTTCTTTTGTGTAATTGAGTCCATTACTTGTATATTTTTTCAATTGACATATTCAAATATTATATTGTTCACATATTATATTTTTCTCACCAATTAAATCAAACGACATTAACAACAAATTTGAAAATCAAAATATTGCATTTTTGCAATTTTTAGAATTTTAAAATCTGCTAGGAATCAAAAAATTGTTAATAATCTGTAGAATTTAAATTTTGCAATTTTCTTAAGTGTCTCCTTTGCTTCAATGTAATTTGAAATGATTTATAAAACTCCTGTCTTCAGACAAATTACTTAGGAAAAAGGAAACCAATGGACTCTAAAAAGATGGTTCCCCACTCCTATCTAAGGATATATGCTTTATACAACCTTGAAACTTGAGATTGCTATTTATAATATTCATCCACTAAAGTGTCTTTTATGGAATTAAGTCCATTACTTGTATTTTTGTTCAATTAACATATTCGAATATTGTATTTTTCCCACCAATCAGATCAAAAGACATTAACAATAAATTTAAAAATCAAAATATCGCATTTTCGCAATTTTTAGAATTTTAAAATCTGCTAGGGAGAAATGAATTGTCAGTACTCTGTTGAATTTAACTTTTGCTATTTTCTTAATTGTCTCCTTTGCCTCAAGGTAATTTGAAATGATTTATATAATCTTTATGCAAATTACTTAAGAAAAAGCAAAAGCAATGCACTGTAATAAGAAGGTTCTACACTCTCATCTAGGGATATGTGCTTAACCCAACAATGAAACTTGGGATTTCTATTTATAATATTCATCCACTAAAGTTTATTTTATGCGATTGAGTTCATTACTTGTAATTTTGTTCAATTAACTTATTCAAATATTGTATTTTTTTAACCAATCAAATCAAACTGCATTGACAACAAATTTAAAAATCAAATTATTGCACTTTTGCAATTTTTAGAATTTTAAAATCGGCTAGGGATGAATAAATTGTTAATAATCTGTTGAATTTAAATTTTGAAAGTCTCCTAATTATCTTCTTTGCCTCAATGCAATTTGAAATAATTTATAAAATTCTTGTCTTTAGACAAATTAGTTAAGAAGAAGCAAAAGGAAAGGACTCTAACAAGATAGTTCCTCACTCCCATCTAGGGATATAGGCTTTACACAACCTTGAAACTTGAGATTTCTATTTATAATATTCAATCCACTAAAATGACCTTTATGAAATTGAGTCCATTACTTGTATTTTTGCTCAATTAATAGATTCAAATATAATATTTTTCACATATTATATTTTTCTCACCAATTAAATCCGATGACATTAACAATAAATTTAAAATCAAAATAATTCAATTTTTCAATTTTTATAATTTTAAAATCTATTAGGGATAAATGAATTGTCAATACTGTGTTGAAGTTAAATTTTGTAATTTTCTCAATTGTGTCCTTTGCCTTCACGCAATTTGAAATAATTTATATAATTTTCAGGCAAATTATTTAAGAAAAAGCAAAAGCAATGGACTGTAATAAGAAGGTTCTGCGCTCTCATGTAAGGATATATGCTTAAAACAACAATGAAACTTGGGATTGCTATTTATAATATTCATCCACTAAATTGCATTTTATGCAATTGAGTCCATTACTTATATTTTTATCCAATTAAGATATTCAAATATTGTATTTTTCTCACCAATCAAATCAAACGACATTAACAATAAATTTAAAAATCAAAATATTCCATTTTTGATATTTTTAGAATTTTAAAATCTACTAAGGATAAATGAATTGTCAATACTCTGTTGAATTTAAATTTTGCAATTTTCTTAATTGTTTTCTTTGCCTCAATGCAATTTGAAATGATTTATAGAATTCTTGTCTTCTAACAAATTACTTATGAAAAAAGAAAAGCAATGGACTCTAATAAGATGGTTCTCCACTCCAATCTAGGGATATATGCTTCACACAACTTTGAAACTTGAGATTACTATTTATAATATTCATTCACTAAAATTTCTTTTATGCAATTGAGTCCATTACTTGTATTTTTGTTCAATTAACATTTTTAAATATTATATTTTTCTCACTAATTAAATCAAACGACATTAACATTAAATTTAAAAATCAAAATATTTCAATTTTTCAATAATTTGAATTTTACAATCTGCTAGGGATAAATAAATTATCAATACTCTGTTGAATTTCAATTTTGCAATTTTCAAAATTGTCTCCTTTGCCTCAATGCAATTTGAAATGATTTATATCATCTTCAGCCATATTACATAAGAAAAAACAAACGTAATGGACTGTAATAAGAAGGTTCTACACTCCCATCTAGGGATATATACTTAACACAACAATGAAACTTGGGATTACTATTTATAATATTCATCCACTAAATTGTATTTTATGCTATTGAGTTTATTACTTGTACTTTTGTTCAATTAAGATATTCAAGTATTGTATTTTTCTCACCAATCAAATCAAACAACATTAACAATAAATTTAAAAATCAAAATATTGCATTTTTGCAATTTTTAGAATTTTAAAATCTGCTAGGGATAAATGAATTGTCAATACTCTATTCAATATAAATTTTGCTATTTTCTGAATTTTCTCCTTTACCTTAACGTAATTTGAAATGATTTATATAATTTTTAAGCAAAATTACTTAAGAAAAGGCAAAAGCAATGAACTGTAATAAGAATGTTCTGCACTCCCATCTCGGGATATGTGCTTAACACAACATTGAAACTTGGGATTACAATTTATAATATTTATGCACTAAAGTGTATTTTATGCAATTGAGTCCATTACTTGTAATTTTGTTCAATTAACATATTCAAATATTGTATTTTTCTCACCAATCAAATCAAACAATATTAATAAAAAATTTAAAAATCAAAATATTGCATTTTTGCAATTTTTAGAATTTTAAAATCTACTAGGGATAAATGAATTGTCAATACTCTGTTGAATTTAAATTTTTCAATTTTCTTAATTGTCTCCTCGACCTCAATGCAATTTGAAATGATTTATAAAATTCTTGTCTTCAGACAAATTACTCAAGAAAAAGGAAAAGCAATGGACTCTAATAAGATGGTTCCCCACTCTTATCTAGGGATATATGCTTCACCCAACCTTGAAACTTGAGATTGCTATTATAATATTCATCCACTAAAGTGTCTTTTATGCAATCGAGTCCATTACTTGTATTTTTGCCCAATTAACATATTCAAATATTATATTTTTTTCAGCAATTAAATCAAACGACATTAATAATAAATTTAAAAATCAAAATGTTTCAATTTTGCAATTTTAAAAATTTTAAAATCTGCTAGGGATAAGTGAATTGTCAATACTTTGTTCAATTTAAATTTTTCAATTTTCTAATTTGTCTCCTTTGCCTGAACACAATTTGAAATGATTTATATAATCTCCAGGCAAATTACTTAAGAAAAAGCAAAAGCAATAGACTGTAATAAGAAGATTTTGTACTCCCATCTAGGGATATATGCTTAACACAACAATGAAACTTAGGATTGTTATTTATAATATTCATCCACTAAATTGTGTTTTATGCAATTGAGTCCATTACTTGTATTTTTGTTCAATTAACTTATTCAAATATTGTCTTTTTCTCACCAATTAAATCAAATGACATTAACAACAAATTTAAAAATCAAAATATTGCGCTTTTGCAATTTTTAGAATTTTAAAATCTGCTAGAGATAAATAAATTGTGAATAATCTGTTAAATTTAAATTTTGAAAATTTCTTAATTGTCTCTTTTGCCTTAATGCAACTTGAAATAATTTATAGAATTCCAGTTTTCAGACAAATTATATAAGAAAAAGGAAAAGCAATGGACTCTAATAAGATGGTTCCGCACTTCCATCAAGGAATATATGCTTCACACAACATTAAAACTTAAGATTGCTATTTATATTATTCATCCATTAAAGTGTCTTTTATGCAATTGAGTCCATTACTTGTATTTTTGCTCAATGAACATATTCAGATATTATATTTTTCACATATTATATTTTATTTGCCAATTAAATCAAATGACATTAATAATAAATTTAAAAATCAAAATATTTCAATTTTTCAATTTTTAGAATTTTAAAATATGTTGAATTTAAATTTTGCAATTTTCTAATTTTCTTGCTTTGCATAAATGCAATTTGGAATGATTTCTATAATCTTTAGGCAAATTACTTAAGAAAAAGAAAAAGTAATGAACTGTAATAGGAAGCTTCTACACTCCCTTTGAGGGATATATGCTTAACACAACAATAAAACTTATGATTGCTATTTATAATATTCATCCCTGAAATTATATTTTATGCAATTAAGTCCATTCCTTGTATTTTTGTTCAATTAATATATTCAAATATTGTATTTTTCTCACCAATCAAATCAAACGACATTAACAATAAATTTAAAAATCAAAATATTCTATTTTTGCAATTTTTAGAATTTTAAAATCTGCTAAGGATAAATGAATTGTCAACACTCTGTATAATTTAAATTTTGCAATTTTATTAATTATCTCCTTTGCCTCAATGCAATTTGAAATGATTTATAGAATTGCTGTTTTTAGAAAAATTATTTAAGGAAAAGGAAAAGCAATGGACTTTAATAAGATGGTTCCGCACTCCCATCTAGGGATATATGCTTCACACAACCTTAAAACTTAAGATTGTTATTTATGATATTCATCCATTAAAGTGTATTTTATGCAATTGAGTCCATTACTTGTAATTTTCTTCAATTAACTTATTCAAATATTGTATTTTTCTCCCCAATCAAATCAAACGACATTAACAACAAATTTAAAAATCAAAATATTGCACTTTTGCAATTTTTAGAATTTTAAAATCTACTAAGGATAAATAAATTTTCAATAATGTGTTGAATTTAAATTTTGAAAATTTCTTAATTGTCTCCTTTGCCTCAATCCAATTTAAAATGCTTTATAGAATTCTTGTTTTCAGACAAATTAGTTAAGAAAAAGGAAAAGGAATGGACTTTAACAAGATGGTTCCCCACTCCCATCTAGGGATATATGCTTCACACAACATTGAAACTTGGGATTACTATTTATAATATTCATCCACTAAAGTGTATTTTATGCAATTGAGTCCATTACTTGTATTTTTGTTCAATTAAGATATTCAAATATTGTCTTTTTCTCATCAATCAAATCAAACGACATTAACAACAAAATTAAAAATCAAAATATTGCAATTTTGCAATTTTGCAATTTTTAGAATTTTAAAATCTGATAGGGATAAATAAGTTGTCAATAATATGTTGAATTTAAAATTTTCAATTTTCTTAATTGTCTCCTTTGCCTCAATGCAATTTGAGATGATTTGTAGAATTCCTATTTTCAAAAAAGTTACTTAAGAAAAAGGAAATGCAATGGACTCTAATAAGATAGTTCCGCACTCCCATCTAGGGATATATGCTTCACACAACCTTAAAACTTGAGTTTGCTATTTATAATATTCATCCAGTAAAGTGTCTTTTATGCAATGAAGTCCATTACTCGTATTTTTGTTCAATTAACATGTTCAAATATTATACTTTTCACATATTAAAATTTTTTCACCAATTAAATCAAACTATATTAATAATAAATTTAAAAATCAAAATATTTCAATATTGATATTTTTAGAATTTTCAAATATGCTAGGACTAAATGAATTGTCAATACTCTGTTGAATTTAAATTTTGCGATTTTTTGAATTGTCTCCTTTGCCTCAATGCAATTTGAAATGATTTATATAAACTTCAGGCAAATTACTTAAGAAAAAGGAAAAGCAATGGACCCTAATAAAATGGTTCCCGACATTCATCTAGGGATATATGCTTCACACAACCTTGAAACTTAAGATTGTTATTTAAAATATTGATCCACTAAAGTGTCTTTTATGCCATTGAGTCCATTACTTGTATTTTTGTTCAATTAACTTATTCAAATATTGTATTTTTCTCACCAATGAAATCAAACGACATTAATAATATATTTAAAAATCAAAATGTTGCACTTTTGCAATTTTTGGAATTTTAAAATCTGCTAGGGATACATGATTTGTCAATACTTTGTTGAATTTAAATTTAGCAATTTTCTGAATTGTCTCCTTTGCCTCAACACAATTTGAAATGATTTATATAATTTTCAAGCAAATTACTTAAGAAAAGGCAAAAGTAATGGACTATAATAAGAAGGTTCTGCACTCCCATCTAAGGATATATGCTTAACATAACATTGAAACTTAGCATTGCTATTTATAATATTCATTCACTAAAGTGTATTTTATGCAATTGAGTCCATTACTTGTATTTTTGTTCAATTAACTTATTTAAATATTGTATTTTTCTCACCAATCAAATCAAACGATATTAACAACAAATTTAAAAATCAAAATATTGCATTTTTGCAATTTTTAGAATTTTAAAATGTGATAGGGATAAATAAATTATCAATAATCTGTTGAATTTAAATTTTTCAATTTTCTTAATTGTCTCCTTTGCCTCAATGCAATTTGAAATTATTTAAAGAATTCCTATTTTTCGACAAATTACTCAAGAAAAAGGAAAAGCAATGGACTGTAATAAGATAGTTTCGCAGTCCCATCTAGGGATATATACTTCACACAACCTTGAAACTTGAGTTTGCTATTTATAATATTCATCCACTAAAGTGTATTTTATGCAATCGAGTCCATTACTTGTATTTTTGTTCAATTAACTTATTCAAAAATTGTATTTTTCTCACCAATCAAATCAAATGACACTAACAACAAATTTCAAAATCAAAATATTGCATTTTTTCAATTTTTAGAATTTTAAAAACAGCTAGGGACAAATAAATTGTCCATAATATGTTGAATTTAAATTTTTCAATTTTCTTAATTGTCTCCTGTGCCTCAATGCAATTTGAAATGATTTATAGAATTCTTGTCTTCAGACAAATTAGTTAAGAAAAAGGAAGAGCAATGGATTCTAATAAGATGGTTCCCCACTCCCATCAAGGGACATATGCTTCACACAACCTTGAAACTTAAGATTGTTATTTATAATATTCATCCACTAAAGTGTCTTTAATGCAATTGAGTTCATTACTTGTATTTTTGTTCAATTAAAATATTCAAATATTATATTTTTCACTTATTATATTTTTCTCACCAATTAAATCAAATGACATTAACCATAAATTTAAAAATTAAAATTTTCAATTTTGCAATTTTTAGAATTTTCAAATATGCTACAGATAAGTGAATTGTCAATACTATGTTGAATTTAAATTTTGCAATTTTTTTGAATTGTCTCCTTTGCCTCAACCCAATTTGAAATGATTTATATAATTTTCAAGCAAATTACTTAAGAAAAAGCAAAAGTAATAAACTGTAATAAGAAGGTTCTGCACTCCCATTTAGGGATATATGCTTTACCCAACATTGAAACTTGGGTTTGCTATTTATAATATTCATCCAATAAAGTTTATTTTATACAATTGAGTCCATTACTCGTATTTTTGTTCAATTAACATATTTAAATATTATATTTTTCACATATTATATTTTTCTCACCAATTAAACCAAACGACATTAACATTTATTTTAAAAATCAAAATATTTCAATTTTGCACTTTTTCGAATTTTAAAATTTGCTAGGGATAAATGAATTGTCAATACTCTGTTGAATTTAAATTTTGCAATCTTTGGAATTATCTCCTTTACCTCAACGCAATTTGAAATGATCTATAGAATTCCTATCTTCAGACAAATTACTTAAGAGAAAGGAAAACCAATGGAGTCTAAAAGGATGGTTCCCCACTCCCATCTAGGGATATATGCTTTACACAACCTTGAAATTTGAGATTGCTATTTATAATGTTTATCCATTAAAGTGTCTTTTGTGAAATTGAGTCCATTACTTGTATATTCTTTTCAATTGACATATTCAAATATTATATTTTTCACATATTATATTTTTCTCACCAATTAAATTAAACGACATTAACAATAAATTTAAAAATCAAAATATTACACTCTTGCAATTTTTAGAATTTTAAAATCTGCTAGGGATAAAGAAATTGTTGATAATCTATAGAATTTAAATTTTGCAATTTTCTTAAGTGTCTCCATTGCCTTAATGTAATTTGAAATGATTTATAGAATTCTTGTCTTCAGACAAATTACTTAGGAAAATGGAAAACCAATGAACTTTAAAAAGATGGTTCCTCACTCCCATCTTGGGATATTTGCTTTACACAACTTTGAAACTTGAGATTGCTATTTATAATATTCATCCACTAAAGTGTATTTTCTGCAATTGAGTTCATTTCTTGTATTTTTGTTCAGTTGACATATTCAAATATTATATTTTTCACATATTATATTTTTCTCACCAATTAAATCAAATGACATTAACAATAAATTTAAAAATCAAAATATTTCATTTTTAAAATTTGTTGGAATTTTAAAATCTGCTAAGGATAAATGAATTGTCAATACTCTATTGAATTTAACTTTTGCAATTTTCTAGATTGTCTCATTTGTCTCAACGCAATTTAAATGATTTATATAATTTTTGGGCAAATTACTTAAGAAAAAGCAAAAGCAATGGACTATACTAAGAAGATTCTGCACTCCCATCTAGGGATATATACTTAACACAACATTGAAACTTGGGTTTGCTATTTATAATATTCATCCACTAAAGTGTATTTTATGCAATTAAGTACATTACTTGTATTTTTGTTCAATTAACATATTCAAATATTTAATTTTTGATATATTATATTTTTTGCACCAAATAAATCAAACGACATTAACATTAAATTTAAAAATCAAAATATTTCATTTTTGCAATTCTTCAAATTTTAAAATCTGCTAGGGATAAATGAATTGTCAATACTCTATTCAATTTAAATTTTGCAATTTTCAAAATTGTCTCTTATGCCTTAACGTAATTAGAAATGATTTATATAATTTTCAGGCAAAATTACTTAAGAAAAAGCAAAAGCAATCAACTGTAATAAGAAGGTTTTGCACACCCATCTAGAGATATATGCTTAACACCACGTTAAAACTAGAGACTGCTATCACTAAAGCGTATTTTATGTAATTGAGTCCATTGCTTGTAATTTTGTTCAATTAACTTATTCAAATATTGTATTTTTCTAACCAATCAAATCAAACAACATTAACAACAAATTTAAAAACCAAAATATTGCCCTTTTGCAATTTTTAGAATTTTAAAATCTGCTAGGGATAAATAAATTGTCAATAATTTGTTGAATTTAAATTCTGAAAATTTCTTAATTGTCTCCCTTGCCTCTATGTAATTTGAAATGATTTATAGAATTCTTATATACAGACAAATTAGTTAAGAAAAAGGAAAAGGAGTGAACTCTAATAAGATGGTTCCCCACTCCCATCTAGGGATATATGCCTCCCACAACCTTAAAACTTGAGATTGCTATTTATAATATTCATTCACTAAAGTTTCTTTTATGCAATTGAGTCCATTACTTGTATTTTTACTCAATTAACATATTTAAATATTATATTTTCTCACTAATTAAATCAAACCACATTAATAATAAATTTAAAAATCAAAATATTCCATTTTCACAATTTTTAGAATTTTAAAATCTGCTAAGGATAAATAAATTGTCAATACTCTGTTGAATTTAAATTTTGCAATTTTCTTAATTGTCTCCTTTCCCCCAATGCAATTTGAAATGATTTATAGAATTCTTGTCTTTAGACAAATTACTTAAGAAAAAGGAAATGCAATGGACTCCCATCTAGGGATATATGCTGCACACAACCTTAAAACTTGAGATTGCTATTTATAATATTCATCCACAAAAGTGTCTTTTATGCAATTGAGTCCATTACTTGTATTTTTCTTCAATTAACATATTCAAATATTATATTTTTCACATATTATATTTTTCTCACCAATTAAATCAAACGACATTAACATTAAATTTAAAAATCAAAATATTTCAATTTTCCACTTTTTCGAATTTTAAAATCTACTACGAATAATTGAATTGTCAATACTCTGCTGAATTTAAATTTTGCAATTTTTTGAATTGTCTCCTTTACCTCAATATAATTTGAAATGATTTATATAATTTTTAGGCAAATTACTTAAAAATAAGCAAAAACAATGGACGGTAATAACAAAGTTCTGCACACCCATCTAAGGAAATATGCTTAACACAACATTGAAACTTGGGTTTGCTATTTCTAATTTTCACCTGCTAAAGTGTATTTTATGAAATTGAGTCCATTACTTGTATTTGTGTTCAATTAACATATTCAAATATTATATTTTTCACATATTATAATTTTCTCACTAATTAAATCAAACAACATTAACAATAAATTTAAAAATCAAAATATTTCAGTTTTGCAATTTTTCGAATTTTAAAATCTGGTAGGGATAAATGAATTTTCAATACTCTGTTGAATTTAAATTTTGCAATTTTCTGAATTGTCTCCTTTACCTCGATGCAATTTGAAATGATTTATATAATATTCAGGCAAATTACTTAAGAAAAAGAAAAAGCAATGGACTTTAATAAGAAGGTTCTGCACTCTCATCTAGGGATATATACTTAACACAACATTGAAACTTGAGATTGCTATTTATAATATTCATCGACTAAAGTATATTTTATGCAATTAAGTCCATTACTTGTATATTTGTTTAATTAACTTATTCAAATATTGTATTTTTCACATATTATATTTTTCTCACCAATTAAATCAAACGACATTAACATTAAATTTAAAAATGAAAATATTTTAATTTTTCACTTTTTCGAATTTTAAAATCTATTACAGATAATTGAATTGTCAATACTCTGTTGAATTGAAATTTTACAATTTTTTGAATTGTCTCCTTTGCCTTAATGCAATTTGAAATGATTTATATAATTTTCAGGCAAATTACTTAAGAAAAAGCAAAAGCAATGGACTGTAATAACAAAGTTCTCCACTCCCATCAAGGGATATATGCTTCACACAACCTTGAAACTTGATATTACTATTTATAATATTCATCCACTAAAGTGTATTTTATGCAATTGAGTCCATTACTTGTATTTTTGTTTAATCAACATATTCAAATATTATATTTTTCACATATTATATTTTTCTTACCAATTAAATCAAACGACATTAACATAAGAAAAAGCAAAAGCAATGGACTGTAATAATATGGTTTGGCACTCCTATCTTGGGATATATGCTTAACACAACATTGAAACTTGGGATTACTATTTATAATATTCATCCGCTAAAGTGTATTTTATGCAATTGAGTCCATTACTTGTATTTTTGTTCAATTAACATATTTGAATATTATAATTTTTACGTATTATATTTTTCTCACCAATTAATTCGAACGACATTAATAATAAATTTAAAAATTAAAATATTTCAATTTTCCAATGTTTAGAAATTTAAAATCTGGTAAGGATAAATGAATTGTCAATTCTCTATTGAAGTTAAGTTTTGCAATTTTCAGAATTGTCTCCTTTGCCTTAACGCAATTTGAAATGATTTATATAATTTTCATGCAAATTGCTTAAGAAAAAGCAAAAGCAATGGGTCGTAATAAGAGGGTTCTCCACTCTTATCTAGGGATCTATACTTAATACAACATTAAAACTTGAGACTATTATTTATAATATTCATCTATTAAAGTGTATTTTATGCAATTGAATCCATTACTTGTATTTTTGTTCAATTAACATATTCAAATATTATATTTTTCACATATTATATTTTTCTCACCAATTAAATCGAACGACATTAACATTAAATTTAAAAATCAAAATATTTTAATTTTCCACTTTTTCGAATTTTAAAATCAACTACGGATAATTGAATTGTCAATACTTTGTTGAATTTAAATTTTACAATTTTTTGAATTATCTCCATTGCCTCAATACAATTTGAAATGATTTATATAATTTTCAAGCAAATTAGTTAAGAAAAAGTAAGAGCAATGGACTGTAATAACAAAGTTCCCCACTCCCATTAAGGGATATATGCTTCACACAACCTTGAAATTTGAGATTTCTATTTATAATATTCATCTATTAAAGTGTGTTTTATGCAATTGAGTCCATTACTTATATTTTTGTTCAATGAACATATTCAAATATTAGATTTTTCACATATTATATTTTTCTTACCAATGAAATCAAACGGCATTAACATAAGAAAAAGCAAAAGCAATGGCAGTAATAATATGGTTTTGCACTCCCATCTTAGGATATATGCTTAACACAACATTGAAACTTGGGATTGCTATTTATAATATTCATCCACTAAAGTGTATTTTATGCAATTGAGTCCATTACTTGTATTTTTGTTCAATTAACATATTTGAATATTATAATTTTCACGTATTATATTTTTCTCACCAATTAATTCGAATGACATTAATAATAAATTTAAAAGTTAAAATATTTTGATTTTCCAATTTTTAAAATTTTAAAATCTACTAGGGATAAATGAATTGTTAATTCTCTGTTGAAGTTAAGTTTTGCAATTTTCAGAATTGTCTCCTTTACCTCAACACAATTCGAAATGATTTATATAATCTTCATGCAAATTGATTAAGAAAAAGCAAAAGCAATGGGCTGCAATAAGAAGGTTCTGCACTCCCATTTAGCGATATATGCTTAACACAACATTGAAACTTGCGATTGCTATTTATAATATTCATCCACTAAAGTGTGTTTTATGCAATTGAGTCCATTATTTGTATTTTTGTTCAATTAACTTATTCAAATATTATATTTTTCTCACCAATCAAAACAAACGACATGAATAATATATTTAAAAATCAAAATATTGCACTTTTGTAATTTTCAGAATTTTAAATTTGCTAGGGATAAATGATTTGTCAATACTCTGTTGAATTTAAATTTTGCAATTTTCTGAATTGTCTCCTTTGCCTCAACATAATTTGAACGATTTATATAAGAAGGTTATGCACTTCTATCAAGGTATATATGCTTAACACAACATTGAAACTTGGGTTTCCTATTTATAATTTTCATCCAATAAAGTGTATTTTATGCAATTGAGTCCATTACTGGTATTTTTGTTCAATTAACATATTCAAATATCATATTTTTCACATATTATATTTTTCTCACCAATTAAATCAAATGACATTAACAATAAATATAAAAATCAAAATATTTTGATTTTGCAATTTTTAGAATTTTAAAATCTGCTAGGGATAACTCAATTGTCAATACTCTGTTGAAGTTAAGTTTTGCAATTTTCTAGTTTATCTCCTTTGCATCAATGCAATTTGCAATGATTTATATAATTTTCAGGCAAATTACTTAAGAAAAAGCAAAAGCAATGGACTGTAATAGGAAGGTTCTACACTCCTATCTAGGGATATATGCTTAACACAACACGGAAACTTGGAATTACTGTTTATAATATTCATCCACTAAGGTGTATTTTATGCAATTGAGTCCATTACTTGTATTTTTGTTCAATTAACTTATTCAAATATTGTATTTTTCTCACCAATCAAATCAAACGATATTAACAACAAATTTAAAAATCAAAATATTACATTTTTGCAATTTTTAAAGTATTAAAATCTGCTAGGGATAAATAAATTGTCAATAATCTGTTGAATTTAAAGTTAGTAATTTTCTTAATTCTCTCCTTTGCCTCAATGCAATTTGAAATAATTTATAGAATTCCTATTTTCAGACAAATTACTTAACAAAAAAGAAAAGCAATGTACTTTAACAAGATGGTTCCGCACTCCCATCTAGGGATATATGCTTAACTTGAGATTGCTATTTAACAAATTACTTAACTTGAGATTGCTATTTATAATATTCATCCGCTAAAGTGTCTTTTATGCAATTGAGTCCATTACTTGTATTTTTGTTCGATGAACATATTCAAATATTTTATTTTTCCCATATTATATTTTTCTCACCAATTAAATCAAACAACATTAACAATAAATATAAAAATTAAAATATTTTGATTTTTCAATTTTTAGAATTTTAAAATCTGCTAAGGATAACTGAATTGTCAATACTCTATTAAAGTTAAGTTTTGCAATTTTCTGGTTTATCTCCTTTGCCTCAACGCAATTTGAAATGATTTATATAATTTTTAGGCAAATTACTTAAGAAAAAGCAAAAGCAATGGACTGTAATAAGAAGGTTCTGCACTCCCATCTAGGGATATATGCTTAACACAACATTGAAACTTGGGATTGCTATTGATAATTTTCATCCACTAAAGTGTATTTTATGCAATTGAGTCCATTACTTGTATTTTTATTCAATTAACTTATTCAAATATTGTATTTTTCTCACCAATCAAATCAAACAACCCTGAAAACAAATTTTAAAATCAGAATATTGCAATTTTGCTATTTTGAGAATTTTAAATTTGCAAGGATTAAATAAATTGTCAATAATATGTCAAATTTAAAATTTGCAATTTTTTGAATTGTCTCCTTTGCTTTAACGCAATTTGAAATGATTTATATAATTTTCAGGCAAATTACTTAAGAAAAAGCAAAAGAAATGGATTGTAAGAAGGAGGTTCTGCACTCACATCTAGGAATATATGCTTCACACAACATTGAAACGTGGGATTGCTATTTATAATATTCATCCAATAAAGTGTATTTTATGCAATGGAGTCCATTACTTGTATTTTTGTTCAAATAACATATTCACATATTATATTTTTCTTACCAAACAAATCAAACTACATTAACAATAAATTTAAAAATCAGAATATTGCATTTTTGCAATATTTGGACTAGAGATATATACTTAACACAACGTTAAAACTTGGGATTGCTAATATTCATCCACTAAATTGTATTTTATGTAATTGAGTCCATTATTTGTATTTTTGTTCAATTAACATTTTTAAATATTGTATTTTTCTCACCAATCAAATCAAACGACATTAATAATAAGTTTTAAAATCAAAATATTGCATTTTTGCAATTTTTAGAATTTTAAAATCTGCTAGGGATAAATGAATTGTCAATACTTTGTTGAATTTAAATTTTGCAATTTTCTTAATTGTCTCCTCGGCCTCAATGCAATTTGAAATGATTTGTAAAATTCTTATCTTTAGACAAATTAATCAAGAAAAAGGAAAAGGAATGGACTCTAATAAGATAATTCCCCACTCCCATCTAGGGATATATGCTTTACACAACCTTGAAACTTGAGATTACTATTTATAGTATTCATCCATTAAAATGTCTTTTATGCAATTGAGTCCATTACTTGTATTTTTGCTCAATGAACATATTCAGATATTATATTTTTCACATATTATATTTTACTCACCAATTAAATCAAACGACATTAATAATAAATTTAAAAATCAAAATATTTCAATTTTTCAATTTTTAGAATTTTTAAATCTGCTATGAATAAGTGAATTGTCAATACTCTGTTGAATTTAAAATTTTCAATTTTTTGAATTGTCTCCTTTGCCTCAACGCAATTTGAAATGATTTATATAATTTTCAGGCAAATTACTGAAGAAAAAGCAAAAGTAATAGACTGTAATAAGAAGGTTCTGCACTCCCATATAGGGATATATGCTTAACCCAACATTGAAACTTGGGTTTGCTATGTATAATATTCATCCAATAATGTGTATTTTATACAATTGAGTTCATTACTCGTATTTTTGTTCAATTAACATATTTAAATATTATATTTTTCACATATTATATTTTTCTCACCAATTAAACCAAACGACATTAACATTAAATTTAAAAATCAAAATATTTCAATTTTGCACTTTTTCAAATTTTAAAATCTACTAGGGATAAATGAATTGTCAATACTCTCTTTAATTTAAATTTTGCAATCTTCAGAATTGTCTCCTTTACCTCAACGTAATTTGAAATGATTGATACAATTCCTGTCTTCAGATAAATTACTTAAGAGAAAGGAAAACCAATGGAGTCTAAAAAGATAGTTCCCCACTCCATCTAGGGATATATGCTTTAAACAACGTTGAAATTTGAGATTGCTAATTATAATGTTTATCCACTAAAGTGTATTTTCTGCAATTGAGTCCATTACTTGTATTTTTGTTTAGTTGACATATTCAAATATTATATTTTTCACATATTATATTTTCTCACCAATTAAATCAAATGACTTTAACAATAAATTTAAAAATCAAAATATTGCATTTTTGCAATTTGTTGGAATTTTAAAATCTGCTAAGGATAAATGAATTGTCAATACTCTATTGAATTTAACTTTTGCAATTTTCTAGATTGTGTCATTTGCCTCAACACAATTTGAAATGATTTATATAATTTTCGAGCAAATTACTTAAGAAAAAGCAAAAGCAATGGACTGTAATAAGAAGGTTCTGTACTCTCATCTAGGGATATATGCTTAACACAACATTGAAACTTGGGTTTGCTATTTATAATATTCATCCACTAAAGTGTATTTTATGCAATTGAGTGCATTACTTGTATTTTTGTTCAATTAACATATTCAAATATTTAATTTTTGACATATTATATTTTTTGAACCAAATAAATCAAACAACATTAATATTAAATTTAAAAATCAAAATATTTCATTTTTGCAATTCTTCGAATTTTACAATCTGCTAGGGATAAATAAATTGTCAATACTCTGTTGAATTTAAATTTTGCAATTTTCGGAATTGTCTCTTATGCCTTAACGTAATTAGAAATGATTTATATAATTTTCAGTCAAATTACTTAAGAAAAAGCAAAAGCAATCAATTGTAATAAGAAGGTTTTGCACACCCATCTAGGGATATATGCTTAACACAACATTAAAACTAGAGACTGCTATTTATAATATTCATCCACTAAAGTGTATTTTATGCAATTGAGTCAATTACTTGTATTTTTGTTCAATTAACATATTCAAATATTATATTTTT
>JAHOYR010000004.1:5275084-5391237 GCA_023213295.1 Bruguiera hainesii
CAAATATTATATTTTTCACATATTATATTTTTCTCACCAATTAAATCAAACGACGTTAAATTTAAATTTAAAAATCAAAATATTTCAATTTTGCAATTTTGTCAATACTCTGTTGAATTTAAATTTTGCAATTTTCTGAATTGTCTCCTTTGCCTCAACGCAATTTAAAATGATTTATATAATTTTTAGGCAAATTACTTAAGAAAAAGTAAAAGCAATGGACTGTAATAATATGGTTCTGCACTCCCTTCTAGGGATATATGCTTAACACAATATTGAAACTTGAGATTGGTATTTATAATATTCATCTACTAAAGTGTAATTTATGCAATTGAGTCTATTACTTGTATTTTTATTCAATTAACTTATTCAAATATTTTATTTTTCTCACCAATCAAATCAAATGACACTAACAACAAATTTCAAAATCAAAATATTACATTTTTGCAATTTTTAGAAATTTAGAATCTGCTAGGGACAAATAAATTGTCCATAATCGGTTAAAATTAAATTTTGCAATTTTCTTAATTGTCTCCTTTACTTCAATGCAATTTTAAATGATTTATAGAATTCTCATCTTCAGACAAATTACCGAAGAAAAAGGAAAAGCAATGGACTTTAATAAGATGGTTCCCCATTCCCATCAAGGGATATATGCTTCACATAACTTTGAAACTTAAGACTACTATTTATAATAGTCGTCCACTAAATTGTCTTTTATGCAATTAAGTCCATTACTTATATTTTTCTTCAATTAACATATTCAAATTTTATATTTTTCACATATTATATTTTTCTCACAAATTAAATCAAACGACATTAACATTAAATTTAAAAATTAAAATATTTCAATTTTGCATTTTTTTGAATTTTAAAATCTGCTATGGATAAATGAATTGTCAATACTCTGTTGAATTTAAATTTTGCAATTTTCTGAATTGTCTCCTTTTCCTCAACTCAATTTGAAATGTTTTATATACTTTTCAGGCAAATTACTTAAGAAAAAGCAAAAGTAATGGACTGTAATAAGAAGGTTCTGCACTCCTATCTTGGGATATATGCTTAACACAACATTAAAATTTGGGATTGCTATTTATAATATTCATCCACTAACGTGTATTTTATGCAATTGAGTCCATTACTTGTATTTTTGTTCAATTAACTTGTTAAGATATTGCATTTTTCTCATTAATCAAATCTAACGACATTAATAATAATTTTAAAAATCAAAATATTGCATTTTTGCAATTTTTAGAATTTTAAAATCTGTTAGGCATAAATAAATTGTCAATAAGTTGCAGAATTATAATTTTGCAATTTTCTTTATTCTCTCCTTTGCCTTAATGCAATTTGAAATGATTTATAAAATTCTTGTATTCAGACAAATTACTTAAGAAAAAGGAAAAGCAATGGACTCAAATAAGATGGTTCCCCACTCCCATCTAGGGATATATGCTTCACACAACTTTGAAATTTGAGATTGTTATTTATCATCCACTAAAGTGTCTTTTTTGTAATTGAGTCCATTACTTGTATTTTTGTTCAATTAACATATTCAAATATTATATTTTTCACATATCATATTTTTCTCACCAATTAAATCAAGCTACATTAACAAGAAATTTAAAAATCAAAATATTGCATTTTTGCAATTTTTAGAATTTAAAAATCTATTAGAAATAAATGAATTGTCAAGAATATGCAGAATTATAGTTTTGCAATTTTCTTAATTGTCTCCTTTATCTCAATGCAATTTGAAATGATTTATAAAATTCTTGTCTTTAGACAAATTGCTTAAGAAAAAGGAAAAGCAATGGACTCAAATAAAATGGTTCCTCACTCCCATCTAAGAATATATGCTTCACACAACCTTGAAACTTGACATTGCTATTTATAATATTCATCCACTAAAGTGTCTTTTATTTATTTAAGTCCATTACTTGTATTTTTGTTCAATTAACATATTCAAATATTATATTTTTCACATATTATATTTTTTTCACCAATTAAATCAAACAACATTAACAATAAATTCAAAAATCAAAATATTTCAATTTTGCAATTTTTAGAATCTTAAATTCTGTTAGGGATAAATGAATTGTCAATACTCTGTTGAATTTAAATTTTTCCATATTCTGAATTGTCTCCTTTGCCTCAACGAAATTTGAGATGATTTATAAAATATTCAGGCAAATTACTTAAGAAAAAGCAAAACCAATGAACTGTAATAAGAAGGTTTTGCACTCCCATCTTAGGATATATGCTTAACACAACATTGCAACTTGAGATTGCTATTTATAATGTTCATCCACTAACGTGCATTTTATGCAATTGAGTCCATTACTTGTATTTTTGTTCAATTAACTTATTAAAATATTGCATTTTTCTCATCAATCAAATCTAATGACCTTAACAACAAATTTAAAAATCAAAATATTTCAATTTTGCAATTTTTAGAATTTTAAAATCTGCTAAGGATAAATAAATTGTCAATAATCTGCAGAATAATAATTTTGCAATTTTCTTAATTGTCCACTTTGCCTCAATGCAATTTGAAATGATTTATAGAATTCTTGTCTTCAGACAAATTGCTTAAGAAAAAGGAAAAGCAATGGACTCAAATAAGATGTATTTTATGCAATTGAGTCTATTACTTGTATTTTTGTTCAATTAACATATTTAAATATTATATTTTTCACATATTATATTTTTCTCACCAATTAAATCAAACGACATTAAGAATAAATTTAAAAACAAAATATTTCAATTTTGCAATTTTTTGAATTTTAAAATCTGCTAGGGATAAGTGAATTGTCAATACTCTGTTCAAATGAAATTTTGCAATTTTCTAGATTGTCTCCTTTACTTAAACACAATTTGAATTGATTAATATAATTCTCAGGCAAATTACATAAGATAAAGCAAAAGCAATGGACTGTAATAAAAAGGTTTTGCACTCCCATCTAAGGAAATATGCTTAACACAACAATAAAACTTGGGATTGCTATTTATAATACTCATCCACTAAATTATATTTCATGCAATTAAGTCCATTACTTGTATTTTTGTTCAATTAAGACATTCAAATATTGTATTTTTCTCAGTAATCAAATCAAACGACATTAACAATAAATTTAAAAATCAAAATATTCCATTTTTGCAATTGTTAGAATTTTAAAATCTGCTAGGGATAAATGAATAGTCAATACTCTCTTGAATTTAAATTTTGCAATTTTCTTAATTGTCTCTTTTGCCTTAATGTAATTTGAAATGATTTAGAGAATTCTTATGTTTAGAGAAATTTCTTAAGAAAAGGGAAAAACAATGGACTCTAATATGAAGGTTCGCCACTCCCATCTAGGTATATATGCTTCACACAACCATAAAAGTGATTTTAGAGAATTCATCCACTAAAGTGTTTTTTATGCAATTGAGCCCATTACTTGTATTTTTGTTTAATTAACACATTAAAATATTATATTTTTCATATATTATATTTTTCTCACCGAATAAATCAAAAGACATTAACATTAAATTTAAAAATCAAAATATTTCAATTTTACAATTTTTTGAATTTTAAAATCTGCTAAGGATAAATGCATTGTCAATACTCTTTTGAATTTAAAATTTGCAATTTTCTAAAGTGTCTCCTTTGCCTTAATACAATTTGAAATGATTTATATAATCTTAGGGAAAATTACTTAAAAAAAAAGAAAAAATAATCGACTGTAATAAGAAGGTTCTGCACTTCTATCTAGGGACATATGCTTAACACAACATTGAAACCTAGGATTGCTATTTATAATATTCATCCACTAAAGTGTATTTTATGCAATTGTGTCCATTACTTGTTTATTTGTTCAATTAACATATTCAAATATTATATTTTTCACATATTATATTTTTCTCACAAATTAAATCAAACGACATTAGTAATAAATTTAAAAATCAAAATATTTCAAATTTGCAATTTTTCAAATTTTAAAATCTACTAGGTATAAGTGAATTGCCAATACTCTTTTGAATTTAAATTTTGTAATTTTCTAAATTATCTCCTTTGCATCAACGCAATTTGAAATGATTTATATAATTTTCAGGCAAATTACTTAACAAAAAGAAAAAGCAATGGACTGTAATAAGAAGGTTCTACACTCTCATCTAGGGATATATACTTAATACAACATTGAAACTTGGGAGTGCTATTTATAATATTCATCCACTAAATTTCTTTTTATACAATTGAGTCCATTACTTGTATTTTTGTCCAATTAACATATTCAAATATTGTATTTTTCTCTCCAATCAAATCAAACAACATTAACAATAAATTTAAAAATCAAAATATTCCATTTTTGCAATTGTTAGAATTTTAAAATCTACTAAGGATAAATGAATTGTCGATACTCTCTTGAATTTAAATTTTTCAATTTTCTGAATTGTCTCCTTTGCCTCAATGCAATTTGAAATGATTTATATAATCTGAAGGCAAATTACTTAAAAAAAAAAGCAAAAACAATTAACTGTAATAAAAAGGTTATGCACTCCTATCTAGGGATATATGCTCTACATAACCTTGAAATTTGATATTGCTATTTATAATATCCATCCACTAAAGTGTCTTTTATGGAATTTTGTTCATTACTTGTATTTTTGTTTAATTGACATATTCAAATATTATATTTTTCGCATATTATATTTTTCTCACCAATTAAATCAAACGACATTAACAATAAATTTAAAAATCAAAATATTGCATTTTTGCAATTTTTAGATCCATTAAAATGTCTTTTATGCAATTGAATCCATTACTTGTATTTTTGTTCAATTAATATATTCAAATATTATATTTTTCACATATTTTATTTTTCTCACCAATTAAATCAAACGACATTAACAATAAATATAAAAATCAAAATATTTTGATTTTGCAATTTTTAGAATTTTAAAATCTACTAGGGATAACTAAATTGTCAATACTCTATTGAATTTAAATTTTGCAAATTTCTGAATTGTCTTTTTTGCCTCAACGCAATTTGAAATGAGTTATATAATTTTTAGGCAAATTACTTAAGAAAAAGTAAAAGCAATGGACTATAATAAGAAGGTTCTGCACTCCCATATAGGGATATATGCTTAACACAACATAGAAACTTAGAATTGCTATTTATAATATTCATCCACTAAAGTGTATTTTATGTAATTGAGTCCATTACTTGTATTTTTGTTCAATTAACTTATTCAAATATTATATTTTTCTCACCAATCAAATCAAATGACATTAACAACAAATTTAAAAATCAAAATATTGCATATTTGCAATTTTTAGAATTTTAAAATCTGCTAGGGACAACTAAATTGTAAATAATCTGTTGAATTTAAATTTTGCACCTTTCTTAATTGTCTCCTTTGCCTCAATGCAATTTGAAATGATTTATAGAATTCTTGTCTTCAGACAAATTACTTAAGAAAAAGGAAATGTAATAGACTCTAATAAGATGGTTTTGCACTCCCATCTAAGGATATATGCTTAACAGAACATTGAAACTTAGGACTGCTATTTATAATATTCATCCACTCAAGTATATTTTATGCAGTTGAGTCCATTACTTGTATTTTTTTTCAATTAACAAATTCAAATATAACATTTTTCGCATATTATATTTTCCTCACCAATTAAATCAAATGACATTAAGAATAAATTTAAAAATCAAAATATTTCAATTTTGCAATTTTTTGAATTTTAAAATCTGCTAAAAAGAAATTGAATTGTCAATACTCTGTTGAATTTAAATTTTGCAATTTTCTGAATTGATTTATATAATCTTCTAGCAACTTACTTAAGAAAAAACAAAAGCAATGGACTGTAATATTCTGAATTGTCTCTTTTGGCTCAACGTAATTTGAAATGATTTACATAATCTTCGGGCAAATTACTTAAGAAAAAGCAAAAGCAGTGGACTGTAATAGGAAGGTTCTGCACTCCCATCTTGTTATATATGCTTAACATAACATTGAAATATGGGATTGCTATTTATAGTATTCACCCACTAACGTGCATTTTATGCAATTGAGTCCATTACTTGTATTTTTGTTCAATTAACTTATTGAAATATTGCATTTTTCACACCAATCAAATCAAACGACATTAACAACAAATTTAAAAATCAAAATATTGTATTTTTGCAATTTTAAGAATTTTAAAATCTACTAGGGATAAATAAATTGTCAATAATCTGTTGATTTTAAATTTTGCAATTTTCTTAATTCTCTCCTTTGCCTCAATGCAATTTGAATTGCTTCATAGAATTCCTGTTTTCAAACAAATTACTTCAGAAAAAGGAAAAGCAATGGACTTTAATAAGATGGTTTCACACTCCCATCTAGCGATATATGTTTCACACAACCTTGAAACTTGAGTTTGCTATTTATAATATTCATCCACTAAAGTCTCTTTTATGCAATTGAGTCCATTACTTGTATTTTTGTTCAATTAACATATTCAAATATTATATTTTTTTCATCAATTAAATCAAACGACATTAACAATAAATTGAAAAATCAAAATATCACAATTTTGCAATTTTTAGAATTTTAAAATCTACTAGGGATAACTGAATTGTCGATACTCTATTGAATTTAAATTTTGCAATTTTTTGAAATGTCTCATTTGCCTGAATACAATTTGAAATGATTTATATAATTTTCAGGCAAATTACTTAAGAAAAAGAGAAAACAATAGACTATAATAAAAAGGTTCTGCACTCCTATCTAGGAATATATGCTTAAGGCAACATTGAAAATATTGTATTTTTGCAATTTTTAGAACTTGAAAATCAGTTAGGGATAAATAAATCATCAATAATTATTAGAATTTAAATTTTGCAATTTTCTTAATTGTCTCCTCTGCCTCAGTGCAATTTTAAATGATTTATAGAATTCTTATCTTCAGACAAATTAATTAAGAAAAAGGAAAAGGAATGGACTCTAATAAGATGATTGCCCACTCCCATCTGGGGATATATGGTTCAAACAACCTTAAAACTTGAGATTGTTATTTATAATATTCACCCACTAAAGTGTATTTTATGCAATTAAGTCCATTACTTGTATTTTTGTTCAATTAACTTATTCAAATATTGTATTTTTCACACCAATCAAATCAAACGACATTAACAACAAATTGAAAAATCAAAATATTGTATTTTTGCAATTTTTAGAACTTTAAAATCAGCTAGGGATAAATAAATCGTCAATAATCATTAGATTTTAAATTTTGCAATTTTCTTAATTGTCTCCTCTGCCTCAGTGCAATTTAAAACGATTTATAAAATTCTTGTCTTCTAACAAATTACTTAGGAAAAAGGAAAAGCAATGGACTCGAGTAAGATGGTTCCCCACTCTCATCTAGGGATATATGCTTTACACAACCTTAAAACTTGAGATTGCCATTTATAATATTTATCCACTAAAGTGTATTTTATGCAATTGACTTCATTACTTGTAATTTTGTTCAATTAACTTACATAAATATTGTATTTTTGTCACAAATCAAATTAAACGACATTAACAACAAATTTAAAAATCAAAATATTGCATTTTTTCAATTTTAAAAACTTTAAATTTAGCTAAGGATAAATAAATCGTCAATAATCATTAGAATTTAAATTTTGCAATTTTCTTAATTGTCTCCTTTGCCTTAATGCAATTTAAAATGATTTATGGAATTCTTGTTTTTTAACAAATTACTTAGGAAAAAGGAAAAGAAATGGACTCGAATAAGATGGTTTCCCACTCCCATCTAGGGATATATGCTTTACACAACCTTGAAACTTGAGATTATTATTTATAATATTCATCTACTAAAGTGTATTTTATGCAATTGAGTCCATTACTTGTAATTCTGTTCAATTAACTTACTCAAATATTGTATTTTTCTCACCAATCAAATCGAACGACATTAACAACAAATTTAAAAATCAAAATATTGCACTTTTGCAATTTTCATAATTTAAAAATCTGCTAGGGATAAATAAATTGTTAATAATCTATTGAATTTAAATTTTTAAAATTTCTTAATTGTCCCCTTTGCCTTAATGCAATTTGAAGTGATTTATAGAATTCTTGTCTTTAGACAAATTAGTTAAGAAAAAGGAAAAGGAATGAACTCTAATAAGATGGTTCCCCACTCCCATTTGGGGATATATGTTTCACATAACTTTGAAACTTGAGATTGCTATTTATAATATTCATCCACTAAAGTGTATTTTATGCAATTGAGTCCATTACTTGTATTTTTGTTCAATTAACTTATTCAAATATTGTATTTTTCTCACTAATCAAATCAAATGACATTAACAACAAATTTAAAAATCAAAATATTATATTTTTGCAATTTTTAGAACTTTAAAATCAACTAGGGATAAATAAATTGTCAATAATCATTAGAATTTAAATTTTGCAATTTTCTTAATTGTCTTCTCTACCTAAGTGCAATTTAAAACAATTTATAAAATTCTTGTCTTCTAACAAATTACTTAGGAAAAAGGAAAAGCAAGAGACTCGAATAAGATGGTTCCCCACTTCCATCTAGGGATATATGCTTCACACAACTTTGAAACTTGAGATTTATATTTATAATATTCATCCACTAAAGTGTCTTTTATGCAATTTAGTCCATTACTTGTATTTTTGTTCAATTAACAAATTCAAATATGATATTTTTCACATATTTTATATTTCTCACCAATTAAATCAAATGACACTAGCAATAAATTTAAAAATGAAAATATTTCAATTTGGCAATTTTTAGAATTTTAAAATTTATTAGGGATAAATAAATTGTCAATACTCTGTTGAATTTAAATTTTGCAATTTTCTAAATTGTCTCCTTTGCCTCAACGCAATTTGAAATAATTTGTATAATCTTCAAGCAAATTACTTAAGAAAAAACAAGGGCAATAGACTGTAATAAGAAGGTTCTACACTCCCATCTAGCAATATATGCTTAACACAACATTGAAATTTGGGATTGCTATTTATAATATTCATCCACTAAAGTGTTTTTTATGCAATTGAGTCCATTACTTGTAATTTTGTTCAATTAACTTATTCAAATATTGTATTTTTCTCACCAATCAAATCAAATGACATTAACAATACATTTAAAAATCAAAATATTGCACTTTTGCAATTTTTAAAATTTTCAAATCTGCTAGGGATAAATAAATTGTCAATAATCTGTTGAATTTAAATTTTAAAAATTTCTTAATTGTCTCCTTTGCCTCAGTGCAATTTGAAATGATTTATAGAATTTTTGTCTTCAGACAAATTAGCTAAGAAAAAGGAAAATGAATGGACTCTAATAAGATGGTTTCCCACTCCCATCTAAGGATATATGCTTCACACAATCTTCAAACTTGGGATTGCTATTTATAATATTCATCCACTAAAGTGTCTTTTATGCGATTCAGTCCATTACTTGTATTTTTGTTCAATTAACATATTCAAATATTATATTCTTCACATATTATATTTTTCTCACCACTTAAATCGAACGACATTAACAATAAATTTAAAAATCAAAACATTTCAATTTTGCAATTTTTAGAATTTTAAAATCTAGTAGGAATAAATGAATTGTCAATACTCTATTGAAGTTAAATTTGCAATTTTTTGAATTGTGTTATTTGCCTCAACGCAATTTGAAATAATTTATATAATCTTTAGGCAAATTACTTAAGAAAAAACAAAAGCAATGGACTATAATAAGAAGTTTATGTACTCCCATCTAGAAATATATGCTTCACAAAACATTGAAACTAGGGATGGCTATTTATAATATTCATCCACTAAAGTGTTTTTTATGCCATTCAGTCCATTACTTGTAATTTTGTTCAATTAACTTATTCAAATATTGTATTTTTCTCACCAATCAAATCAAATGACATTAACAACAAATTTAAAAATCAAAATATTGTACTTTTTCTATTTTTAGAATTTTAAAATCTGATAGGGATAAATAAATTGTCAACAATATGTTGAATTTAAATTTTGAAAATTTCTTAATTGTCTCCTTTGCCTCAATGCAATTTGAAATGATTTATAGAATTATTGTCTTCAAACAAATTAGTTAAGAAAAAGGAAAAGGAATGGACTCTAATAAGATGGTTTCCCACTCCCATCTAGGGATATATACTTCACACAACCTTGAAATTTGAGATTGCTATTTATAATATTCAACTATTAAAGTCTCTTTTTTGCAATTAAGCCCATTACTTGTATTTTTGTTCAATTAATATATTCAAATATTATATTTTTCACATATTGTATTTTTCTCACCAATCAAATCAAACGACATTAACAATAAATTTAAAAATCAAAATATTGCATTTTTGCAATTTTTAGAATTTTAAAATCTGCTAGAGATAAATGAAATGTCAATACTCTATTGAATTTAAATATTGCAATTTTCTTAATTGTCTCCTTTACCTCACTGTAATTTGAAATGATTTATAAAATTCTTGTCTTCAGACAAATTTCTTAAGAAAAAGGACAAGCAATGGACTCTAACAAGGTGGTTCCCCACTTCTATCTAGGGATATATGCTTCACACAACCTTGAAACTTGAAATTGCTATTTATAATATTCATCCACTAAAGTGTCTTTTATGCAATTGAGTCCATTACTTGTATTTTTGCTTAATTAACATATTCAAATATTCTATTTTTCACATATTATATTTTTCTCACCAACTAAATGAAATGACATTAACAACAAAATATTTAAAATTTTCAATTTTTAGAATTTTAAAATCTGCTAGGGATAAATGAGTTCTCAACACTCTGTTGAAATTAAATTTTGCAATTTTTTTAATTGTGTCTTTTGCTCCATGCAATAAGAAATGATTTATATAAAGTTCAAACAAATTACTTAAGAAAAAGTAAAAGCAATAGACTGTAATAAGAAGATTCTGCACTCGCATCTTGATATATATGTTTAACACAATATTAAAACCTGAGTTTGCTATTTATAATATTCATCCACTAAATTGTATTTTATGCAATTGAATCCATTACATGTATTTTTGTTCAATTAACATATTCAAATATTATATTTTTCACATATTATATTTTTCTCAGCAATTAAATTAAATGACACTAACAATAAATTTAAAAATCAATATATTTCAATTTTGCAATTTTCTGAATTTTCAAATCTGCTAAGAATAAATGAATTGTCAATACTCTATTGAATTTAAATTATGCAATTTTCTAAATTGTCTCCTTTACCTCAAAATAATTTGAAATGATTTATATAATCTTTAGGCAAATTATCTAAGAAAACGTAAAAGCAATGGATTGTAATAAGAAGGTTCTGTGATCCCATTTAAGGTTATATCTTTAACACAACATTGAAACTTGGGATTGTTATTTATAATATTCATCCATTAAAGTGTATTTTATGCAATTGAGTTCATTTCTTGTATTTTTGTTCAAATATTGTATTTTTCGCACCAATAAAATTAAACGACATTAATAATAAATTTAAAAATCAAAATATTGCATTTTTGCAATTTCTAAAATTTTAAAATCTGCTAGGGATAAATGAATTGTAAATTCTTTGTTGCATTTAAATTTTTCTATTTTCTGAATTGTCTCCTTTGCCTCAACATAATTTGAAATGATTTATAGAATCTTCAGGCAAATTACTTATGAAAAACCTAAAGCAATCGACTACAATAATAAGGTTTGCACTCCCATCTAGGGATATATGCTTAACACAACATTCAAACTTGGGATTGCTATTTATGATATTCATCCGTTAAAGTGTATTTTATGCAATTAAGTCCATTACTTGTATTTTTGTTCAATTAAGATATTCAAATATTGTATTTTTCTCACCAATCAAATCAAACGACATTAACAATAAGTTTAAAAATCAAAATATTGTATTTTTGCAATATTTAGAATTTTAAAATCTACTAGGGATAAATGAAATGTCAATACTATGTTGAATTTAAATTTTTCAATTTTCTTAATTGTCTCCTTTGCCTCAATGCAATTTAAAATAATTTATAAAATTCTTGTCTTCAGACAAATTACTTAAGTAAAATGAAAAGCAATGGACTTTAATAAGGTGGTTTCCCACTCTTATATAAGGATATATGCTTCACACAACCTTGAAACTTGAAATTGCTATTTATAATATTCATTAACTAAAGTGTCTTTTATGCAATTGAGTCCATTACTTGTATTTTTGCTCAATTAACATATTTAAATATTATATTTTTCACATATTATATTTTTCTCACCAATTAAATCAAATAACATTAACAATAAATTCACAAAAAAAAAATATTTCAATTTTGCAATTTTTAGAATTTTAAAATCTGCTAGGGATAAATGAATTGTCAATACTCTCTTGAGGTTAAATTTTGCAATTTTTTGAATTGTGTCCTTTGCCTCAATGCAATTTGGAATGATTTATATAATTTTCAGGCAAATTACTTAAGAAAAAGCAAAAGTAATAGACTATAATAAGAAGATTCTGCACTCCCTTCAAGAGATATATGTTAACACAACATTGAAATTTGGGTTTGCTATTTATAATATTCATCCACTAAATTGTATTTTATGCAATTGAATCCATTACTTGTATTTATGTTCAATTAACATATTCAAATATTATATTTTTCACATATTATATTTCTCTCAGCAATTAAATTAAACGACATTAACAATAAATTTAAAAATCAAAATATTTCAATTTTGCAATTTTTTGAATTTTAAACTCTACTTGGGATAAATGAATTGTTAATACTCTATTGAATTTAAATTTTGCATTTTTTTTGAATTGTCTCCTTTGCCTCAAAGTGATTTGCAATGATTTATATAATCTTTAGGCAATTTACTTAAGAAAAAGTAAAAGCAATGGATTGTAATAAAAAGGTTCTGTAAGCCCATCTAGGGTTATATCTTTAACACAACGTTGAAACTTGAGATTACTATTTATAATATTCATCTACTAAAAAGTATTTTATAGAATTGAGTCCATTACTTGTATTTTTGTTTGGTAAAGATGTTCAAATATTGTATTTTTTGCACCAATAAAATCAAATGACATTAACAATAAATTTAAAAATCAAAATATTGCATTTTGGCAATTTCTAGAATTTTAAAATCTACTAGGAATAAATGAATTGTCAATACTCTGTTGAATTTAAATTTTGCAAACTTCTTAATTGTCTTCGTTGCCTCAATGCAATTTAAAATGATTTATAGAATTCTTGTTTTCAAACAAATTACTTAAGAAAAAGGAAAAACAATGGACTCTAATAAGGTGGTTCCCCACTCCTATCTAAGGATATATGCTTCAAACAACCTTGAAACTTGAGATTTCTATTTATAATATTCATCCATTAAAGTGTCTTTTATGCAATTGAGTCCATTACTTATATTTTTGCTCAATTAACATATTCAAATATTATACTTTTCACATATTATATTTTTCTCACCAATTAAATCAAGCGACATTAACAATAAATTCTAAAATGAAAATATTTCAATTTTTCAATTTTTAAAATTTTAAAATCTGCTAGGGATAAATGAATTGTCAATAGTCTGTTGAAGTTAAATTTTGCAATTTTTTGAATTGTGTCCTTTGCCTCAATGCAATTTGAAATGATTTATATAATTTTCAGCCAAATTACTTAAGAAAAAACAAAAGCAATCGACTATAATAAGAAGGTTTTGTACTCTCATATAGAGATATATGTTTAACACAACATTGAAACTTGGGACTACTATTTATGATATTCATCCACTAAAGTTTATTTTATGCAATTAAGTCCATTACTTGTATTTTTGTTCAATTAAGATGTTCAAATATTGTATTTTTCTCACCAATCAAATCAAACGACATTAACAACAAATTTAGAAATCAAAATATTGCACTTTTGCTATTTTTAGAATTTTGAAATCTGATAGGGATAAATAAATTGTCAATAATCTATTGAATTTAAATTTTTCAATTTTCTTAATTGTTTCTTTTGCCTCAATGCAATTTGAAATGACTTATAGAATTCTTGACTTCAGACAAATTACTTAAGAAAAAGGAAAAGCAATGGACTCTAATAAGATGGTTCCGCACTCCAATCTAGGGATATATGCTTCACACAATCTTGAATCTTAGGATTGCTATTTATAATATTCATCCACTAAAGTGTATTTTATGGAATTGAGTCCATTACTTGTATTTTTGTTTAATTCACATATTCAAATATTATATTTTTCTCAGCAATTAAATCAAACGACATTAACAATAAATTTAAAAATGAAAATATTTCAATTTTTCAATTTTTAGAATTTTAAAATCTGTTGGGGATAAATAAATTGTCAATACTCTGTTGAATTTAAATTTTGGAATTTTATAAATTATCTCCTTTGCCTTAACGCAATTTGAAATGGTTTATGTAATCTTCAAGCAAGTTACTTAAGAAAAAACAAAAATAATGGACTATAATAAGAAGGTTCTGCACTCCTATCTAAGGATATCTACTTAACACAACATTGAAACTTGAGATTGTTATTTATAATCTTCATCCACTAAAGTGTATTTTTTGCAATTGAGTCCATTACTTGTATTTTTCTTCAATTAACATATTTAAATATTGTATTTTTCTCACCAATCAAATTAAACAACATTCGCAATAAATTGAAAAATCAAAATATTGCATTTTTCCAATTTTTAGAATTTTAAAATCTGCTAGGGATAAATGAATTGTCAATACTCTGTTGAATTGAAATTTTGCTATTTTCTGAATTGTCTCCTTTACCTCAACGCAATTTGAAATGATTTATATAATCTTTCGGTAAATTACTTATTAAAATGCAAAAGCAACAGACTGTAATAAGAAGCTTCTGCACTCCCATCTAGGGATATATGTTTAACACAACATTGAAACTTGGGATAGTTGTTTATAATATTCATCCATTAAAGTGCGTTTTATGCAATTGAGTCCATTACTTGTATTTTTGTTCAATTAAGATATTCAAATATTGTATTTTTCTCACCAATCAAATCAAACGACATTAACAATAAATTTAAAAATGAAAATATTGCATTTTTTCAATTTCTAGAATTTTAAAATCTGCTAGGGATAAATGAATTGTTAATACTCTGTTGAATTTAAATTTTGCAAATTTCTTAATTGTCTTCTTTGCCTCAAGGCAATTTAAAATGATTTGTAGAATTCTGGTCTTCAGTCAAATTACTTAAGAAAAAGGAAAAGCAATGGACTCTAATAAGGTGGTTCCCCACTCCTATATAGGGATATATGCTTTACACAACCTTGAAACTTAATATTGCTATTTATAATATTCATCCACTAAAGTGTCTTTTATGCAATTCAATCTATTACTTGTATTTTTGCTTAATTAACATATTCAAATATTTTATTTTTCACATATTATATTTTTCTCACCAATTAAATCAAACGACATTAATAATAAATTCAAAAATCAAAATATTTCAGTTTTGCAATTTTTAGAATTTTAAAATCTGCTAGGGATAAATGAATTGTCAATAGTCTGTTGAAGTTTAATTTTGCAATTTTCTGAATTGTGTCCTTTGCCTCAACGCAATTTGAAATGATTTATATAATCTTCTGGCAACTTACTTAAGAAAAAGCAAAAGTAATAGATTATAATAAGAAGATTTTCCACTCCCATCTAGAGATATATGCTTAACATAACATTGAAATTTGGGTTGCTATTTATAATATTCATCCAATAAATTGTATTTTATGCAATTGAGTCTATTACTTGTATTTCTATTCAATTAACATATTCAAATATTATATTTTTCACATATTATATTTTTCTCAGCAATTAAATTGAACGACATTAACAATAAATTGAAAAATCAAAATATTTCAATTTTGCAATTTTTTGAATTTTAAAATCTGCTAGGGATAAATGAATTGTCAATACTCTATTGAATTTAAATTTTGTAATTTTCTGAATTGCCTCCTTTGTCTCAAAGTAATTTCAAATGAATTATATAATCTTCAGACAAATTACTTAAGAAAAAGTAAAAGCAATGGATTGTAATAAAAAGGTTTTGTAATTCCATCTAGGGTTATATCCTTAACACAACATTGAAACTTGGGATTGCTATTTAGAATATTCATTCACTAAAGTGTATTTTATGCAATTGAGTCCATTACTTGTATTTTTGTTCAATTAAGATATTCAAATATTGTATTTTTTTCACCAATCAAATCAAATGACATTAACAATAAATTTAAAAATCAAAATATTGCATTTTTACAATTTTTTGAATTTTAAAATCTGCTAGGGATAAATGAATTGTCAATACTCTATTGAATTTAAATTTTGTAATTTTCTGAATTGCCTCCTTTGTCTCACAGTAATTTCAAATGAATTATATAATCTTCAGGCAAATTACTTAAGAAAAAGTAAAAGCAATGGATTGTAATAAAAAGGTTTTGTAATTCCATCTAAGGTTATATCCTTAACACAACATTGAAACTTGGGATTGCTATTTAGAATATTCATTCACTAAAGTGTATTTTATGCAATTGAGTCCATTACTTGTATTTTTGTTCAATTAAGATATTCAAATATTGTATTTTTTTCACCAATCAAATCAAATGACATTAACAATAAATTTAAAAATCAAAATATTGCATTTTTGCAATTTCTAGAATTTTAAAATCTACTAGGGATAAATGAATTGTCAATTCTCTGTTGAATTTAAATTTTGCTATTTTCTGAATTGTCTCCTTTGCCTCAACACAATTTGAAATGATTTATATAATCATAAAGCAAATTACTTATGATAAAGCAAAACCAATCGACTGTAATAAGAAGGTCCTGCACTCCCATCTAGGGATATATGCTAAACACAACGTTGAAACATGAGACTGCTATTTATGATATTCATCCATTAAAGTATATTTTATGCAATTGAGTCCATTACTTGTATTTTTGTTCAATTAAGATATTCAATTATTGTATTTTTCTTGCCAATCAAATCAAACGACATTAACAACAAATTCAAAAATCAAAATATTGCATTTTTGCAACTTTTAGAATTTTTAAATCTGCTAGGGATAAATGAATTGTCAATACTCTGTTGAATTTAAATTTTGCAATTTTCTTAATTCTCTCCTTTGCCTCGATGTAATTTGAAATGATTTATAGAATTCTGGTCTTCAGTCAAATTACTTAAGAAAAAGGAAAAGCAATGGACTCTAATAAGATGGTTCCACACTCCTATCTAGTGATATATGCTTCACACAATCTTGAAACTTGGGATTGGTATTTATAATATTTATCCACCAAAGTGTCTTTTATACAATTCAGTCCATTACTCATATTTTTGTTCAATTAACATATTCAAATATTATATTTTTCACATATTATATTTCTCTCACCACTTAAATCAAACAACATTAACAATAAATTTAAAAATCAAAATATTTCAATTTTGAAATTTTTAGAATTTTAAAATTTGCTAGGAATAAATGAATTGTCAATACTCCGTTAAAGTTAAATTTTGCAATTTTCTAAATTGTGTCCTTTGCCTCAACAAAATTTGAAATGATTTATATAATATTCAGGCAAATTACTTACGAAAAACAAAAGCAATGGACTGTAATAAAAATGTTCTGCACTCCCATCTAAGGATATATGCTTAACACAACATTGAAACTTGGGACTGCTATTTATGATATTCATCCATTAAAGTGTATTTTATGCAATTAAGTCCATTACTTCAAATATTGTATTTTTCTCACCAATCAAATCAAACAACATTAACAATATATTTAAAAATCAAAATGTTGTATTTTTGCAATTTTTAGAATTTTAAAATTTGCTAAGGATAAATGAATTGTCAATACACTATTAAATTTAAATTTTTCAATTTTCTTTATTGTCTCCTTTGCCTCAATGCAATTTCAAATGATTTATAGAATTCTTGTCTTCAGACAAATTATTTAAGAAAAAAGGAAAGCAATGGACTATAAAAATGTGGTTCCCCACTCCTATTTAGGGATATATGCTTAACACAACCTTGAAACTTGACATTGCTATTCATAATATTCAGCCATTAAAGTGTCTTTTATGCAATAGAGTCCATTAACAAATTCAAATATTATATTTTTCACATATTATATTTTTCTCAACAATTAAATTGAACGACATTAACAATAAATTTAGAAATCAAAATATTTCAATTTTGCAATTTTTCGAATTTTAAAATCTACAAGGTATAAATGAATTGTCAATAGTCTATTGAATTTAAATTTTTCAATTTTTTGAATTGTCTCCTTTGCCTCAAAGCAATTTGAAATGATTTATATAATCTTCAGGCAAGTTACTTAAAAAGAAAAAACCAAAGCAATGGACTATAATAATAAGGTTTTGCACTCCCATATAAGGATATATGCTTAACACAACATTAAAACTTGGGATTGTTATTTATAATATTCATCCACTAAAGTGTATTTTATGCAATTGAGTCCATTACTTGTATTTTTGTTCGATTAAGATATTCAAAAATTGTAATTTTCACACCAATAAAATCAAATGACATTAACAATAATCAAAATATTGCATATTTGTAATTTCTAGAATTTTAAAATTTGCTAGGGATGAATGAATTGTTAATACTCTGTTGAATTTAAATTTTTCAATTTTTTGCATTGTGTCCTTTGCCTCAACGCAATTTGAAATGATTTATATAATCTTCAGGAAAATTACTTGAGAAAAAGCAAAAACAATAGACTGTAATAAGAAGATTTTGCACTCCCATCTAGAGATATATGTTTAACACAATATTGAAACTTGGGTTTGCTATTTATAATATTCATACACTAAATTGTATTTTATGCAATTGAGTCCATTACTTGTATTCTTGTTCAATTAACATATTCAAATATTATATTTTTCACATATTATATTTTTCTCAGCAATTAAATTAAACAATATTAACAATAAATTTAGAAATCAAAATATTTCAAGTTTGCAATTTTTCGAATTATAAAATCTACTAGGAATAAATGAATTATCAATACACTATTGAATTTAGATTCTGCAATTTTCAGAATTGTCTCCTTTGCCTTAAAGTAATTTGAAATGATCTATATAATTTTCAAGCAAATTACTTAAGAAAAAGCAAAAGTAATGGATTGAAATAAGAAGGTTCTGTAATCCCATCTAGGGTTATATCCTTAATGCAACATTGAAATTTAGGATTTCTATTTATAATATTCATCCACCAAAGTATATTTTGTGCGATTGAGTCCATTAGTTGTATTTTTGTTTAATTAAGATATACAAATATTGTATTTTTCACACCAATCAAATCAAATGACATTAACAATAGATTGAAAAATCAAAATACTGCATTTTTGCAAGTTCTAGAATTTTAAAATATGCTAGGAATAAATGAATTTTCAATTCTCTATTAAATTTAAATTTTGCTATTTTCTAAATTGTCTCCTTTATTTCAACACAATTTGAAATGATTTATATAATCATTAGGCAAATTACCTATGAAAAAGCAAAAGCAATCGATTGTAATAAAAAGGTTCTGCACTCCCATTTAGGTATATATGCTTAACTCAACATTGAAATTTGGGACTGCTATTTATGATATTCTTCCACTAAAGTGTATTTTATGCAATTAAGTCCATGACTTGTATTTTTGTTCAATTAAGATATTCAAATATTGTATGTTTCTCACCAATCAAATCAAACGACATCAACAATAAATTTAAAACTCAAAACATTCCATTTTTTCAATACTCTGTTGAATTTAAATTTTGCAATTATCTTAATTGTCTCCTTTACCTCAATGCAATTTGAAATGATTTATAGAATTCTTATCTTCAGACAAATTACTTAAGAAGAAACTTGAGATGACTATTTATAATATTCATCCACTAAAGTGTCTTCTATGCAATTGAGTCCATTACTTGTATTTTTGTTCAATTAACAAATTCAAATATTATATTTTTCACATATCATATTTTTCTCCCTAATTAAATCAAACGACATTAACAATAAATTTAAAAATGAAAACATTTCAATTTTGCAATGTTTAGAATTTAAAAATCTATTAGGGATAAATGAATTGTCAATACTCTGTTAAATTTAGATTTTGCAATTTTCTAAATTCTCTCCTTTGCCTCAACGCAATTTGAAATAATTTATGTAATCTTCAGGCAAATTACTTAAGAAAAAACAAGAGCAATGGACTGTAATAAGAAGGTTCTACCTTCTTATGCTTAACACAACATTGAAACTTGGGACTGCTATTTACAATATTCATCCACTAACGTGCATTTTATGCAATTGAGTCCATTACTTGTAATTTTTTTCAATTAAGATATTCAATTATTGTATTTTTCTCGCAAATCAAATCAAATGACATTAACAACAAATTTGAAAATCAAAATATTGCATTTTTGCAACTTTTAGAATTTTTAAATCTGCTAAGGATAAATGAATTGTCAATACTCTGTTGAATTTAAATTTTGCAATTTTCTTAATTCTCTCCTTTGCCTCGATGCAATTTGAAATGATTTATTGAATTCCGGTCTTTAGTAAAATTACTTAGGAAAAAGGAAAAACAAAGGACTCTAATAAAATGGTTTCGCACTCGTATTTAGGGATATATGCTTCACACAATCTTGAAACTTGGAATTGTTATTTCTAATATTTATCCACCAAAGTGTCTTTTATACAATTCAGTCCATTACTCGTATTTTTGTTCAATTAACAAATTCAAATATTATATTTTTCACATATTATATTTCTCTCACCACTTAAATCAAACAACATTAACAGTAAATTTAAAAATCAAAATATTTCAATTTTGAAATTTTTAGAATTTTAACATCTACTAGGAATAAATGAATTGTCAATACTCCGTTGAAGTTAAATTTTGCAATTTTCTGAATTATGTCCTTTGCCTCAACAAAATTTGAAATGATTTATATAATATTTAGGCAAATTACTTACGGAAAAAAAAAAAAAAAGCAATGGATTGTAATATGAAGGTTCTGCACTCCCATCTAGGGATATATGCTTAACACAACATTCAAACATGAGACTACTATTTATGATATTCATCCATTAAAGTGTATTTTATGCAATTGTCAATACACTGTTGAATTTAAAATTTTCAATTTTCTTTATTGTCTCTTTTGCCTTAATGCAATTTCAAATGATTTATAGAATTCTTGTCTTCAAACAAATTATTTAAGAAAAAGGGAAAGCAATGGACTCTAACAAGGTGGTTACCCACTCTTATTTAGGGATATATCCTTCACACAACCTTGAAACTTGAGATTACTATTCATAATATTTAGCCATTAAAGTGTTTTTTATACAATAGAGTCAATTACTTGTATTTTTGCTCAATTAACATATTCAAATATTTTATTTTTCACATATTATATTTTTCTCACCAATTAAATTAAACGACATTAATAATAAATTCAAAAATCAAAATATTTCAATTTTGAAATTTTTAGAATTTTAAAATCTGCTAGGGATAAATGAATTGTCAATTGTTTGTTGAAGTTAAATTTTACAATTTTCTGAATTGTGTCCTTTGCCTCAACACAATTTGAAATAATTTATATAATCTTCAGCCAAGTTACTTAAGAAAAAGCAAAAGTAATAGATTGTAATAAGAAGATTCTACACTCTAATCTAGAGATATATGCTTAACACAACATTGAAATTTGGGTTTGCTATTTATAATATTCATCCAATAAATTGTATTTTATGTAATTGAGTCTATTACTTGTATTTCTGTTCAATTAACATATTCAAATATTATATTTTTTTACGTATCATATTTTTCTCAACAATTAAATTGAACGACATTAACAATAAATTTAAAAATTAAAATATTTCAACTTTGTAATTTTTTGAATTTTAAAATTTGCTAGGGATAAATGAATTGTCAATACTCTATGGAATTTAAATTTTGCAATTTTCTAAATTGCCTCCTTTGCCTTAAAGCAATTTGAAATGATTTATATAATCTTCAGGAAAATTACTTAAAAAAAAGTAAAAGCAATGGATTGTAATAAAAAGGTTCTGTAATTCCATCTAGGGTTATATCTTTAACACAACATTGAAACTTGGGATTGCTATTTAGAATATTCATCCACTAAAGTGTATTTTATGCAATTGAGTCCATTACTTGTATTTTTGTTCGATTAAGATATTCAAATATTGTATTTTTCACCGATCAAATCAAATTACATTAACAATAAATTTAAAAATCAAAATATTGCATTTTTGCAATTTCTAGAATTTTAAAATCTGCTAGGGATAAATGAATTGTCAATTTTCTGTTGAATTTAAATTTTGCTATTTTCTGAATTGTCTCTTTTGCCTCAACACAATTTGAAATGATTTATATAATCATCAGGCAAATTACTTATGAAACAACAAAAGCAATCGACTGCAATAAGAAGGTCCTGCACTCCCATCTATAGATATATGCTTAACACAACATTGAAACTTATGACTGCTATTTATGATATTCATCCATTAAAGTGTATTTTATGCAATTAAGTCCATTACTTATATTTTTGGTCAATTAAGATATTCAAATATTGTATTTTTCTCACCAAACTTGAGAGTGTTATTTATAATATTCATCCACTAAAGTGTCTTTTATGCAATTAAGTCCATTACTTGTATTTTTGTTCAATTAACATATTCAAATATTATATTTTTCACATATTATATTTTTCTCACCAATTAAATCAAACGACATTAACATTAAATTTAAAAATCAAAATATTTCAATTTTGCAATTTTTTGAATTTTAAAATCTAGTAGGGATAAATAAATTGTCAATACTTTGTTGAACTTAAATTTTGCAATTTTTTGAATTGTCTCCTTTGCCTCAACACAATTTGAAATGATTTATATAATCTTCTGGCAACTTAGTTAAGAAAAAGTAAAAGCAATCGACTGTAATAAGAAGCTTCTACACTCCCATCTTAGGATATATGCTTAACACAACATTGAAATTTGGGAGTGCTATTTATAATAATTTTCCACTAAAGTGTATTTTATGCAATTGAGTCCATTACTTGTATAACTTGTATTTTTGTTCAATTAACATATTCAAAGATAATATTTTTCACATATTATATTTTTCTCACCAATTAAATCAAACGACATTAATAATAAATTTAAAAATCAAAATATTTCAATTTTGGAATTTTTAGAATTTATAATCTCGCATATTATATAGTTTGTTGAATTTAAATTTTGCAATTTTTTGAATTGTCTCCTTTGCCTTAATGCAATTTGAAATGATTTATATAATCTTCACGCAAATTGCTTAAGAAAAAGCGAAAGTAATGAGTTGTAATAAGAAGATTCTGCACTCTCATCTAGGGATATATGTTTAACACAACATTGAAACTTGAGATTGCTATTTATAATATTCATCCACTAAAGTGTATTTAATGCAATTGAGTCCATTATTTATATTTTTGTTCAATTAACTTATTCAAATATTCTATTTTTCTCACCTAGGAAATCAAACGACATTAATAAAATATTTAAAAATCAAAATATTGCACTTTTGCAATTTTTGGAATTTTAAAATCTGCTAGGGATAAATGATTTGTCAATACTCTGCTGAATTTAAATTTTGCAATTTTTTGAATTGTCTCCTTTGCCTTAACACAATTTGAAATGATTTATATAATTTTCAGGCAAATTACTTAAAAAAAAGCAAAACAATGGACTGTAATATGAAGGTTCTACACTTCCATCTAGGGATATATGCTTAACACAACATTGAAACCTAGGTTTGTTATTTATAATATTAATCTAATAAAGTGTATTTTATGCAATTGAGTCCATTAATAGTATTTTTGTTCAATTAACATATTCAAATATTATATTTTTCTCACCAATTAAATCAAACGACATTAATATTAAATTTAAAAATCAAAATATTTTGAATTTTGCACTTTTTCGAATTTTAAAATATGTTAGGGATAAATGAATTGTCAATACTCTGTTGGATTTAAATTTTGCAATTTTTGGAATTGTCTCCTTTACTTCAACTCAATTTGAAATAATTTATGTAATCTTCAGGCAAATTACTTAAGAAAAAGCAAAAGCAAAAGCAATCAACTGTAATAAGAAGGCTCTACACTCCCATCTAGTGATATATGCTTAACACAACATTGAAACTTGGTACTACTATTTATAATATTCATCCACTAAAGTGTATTTTATGCAATTGAGTCCATTACTTGTATTTTTCTTTAATTAACATATTCACATACTATATTTTTCACATATTATATTTCTCTCCCCAATTAAATCAAATGACATTAACAACAAATTTAAAAATCAAAATATTTCAATCTTGCAATTTTTAGGATTTTAAAATCTGCTAAGGATAAGTCAATTGTCAATACTCTATTGAATTTAAATTTTGCAATTTTCTGAATTGTCTCCTTTCCCTCAACGTAATTTGAAATGATTTATATAATTTTCAGGCAAATTACTTAAGAAAAAGCAAAAGCAATGGATTCTAATAAGAAGGTTCTGCACTCCCATCTAGGGATATATGCTTCACACAACATTGAAACTTGGGATTGCTATTTATAATATTCATCCACTAAAGTGTATTCTCACTAATCAAATCAAACAACATTAACAACAAATTTAAAAATTAAAATATTGCATTTTTTCAATTTTTAGAATTTTAAAATCTGTTAGGGATAAATAAATTGTCAAAAGTCTGTTGAATTTAAATTTTGCAATTTTCTGAATTGTCTCCTTTGGCTAAACACAATTTGAAATGACTTATATAATCTTCAGGAAAATTACTTAAGAAAAAGCAAAAGCAATGGATTGTAATAAGAAGGATCTGCACTCTCATATAGGGATATATGCTCAACACAACATTGAAACTTGGGATTACTATTTATAATATTCATCCACTAAAGTGTATTTTATGCAATTGAGTCCATTACTTGTATTATTGTTCAATTAACTTATTCAAATATTGTATTTTTCTCACCAATCAAATCAAATGACATTAACAATAAATTTAAAAATCAAAATATTGCATTTTTGCAATTTTTAAAATTTGAAAATCTACTAGGGAATTCAATACTATGTTGAACTTAACTTTTGCAATTTTCTGAATTGTCTCCTTTGCCTCAACACAATTTGAAATGATTTATCTAATTTTCAGGCAAATTACTTGAGAAAAGGCAAAAGCAAATGACTATAATAACAAGATTCTGCACTCCCATCTAGAGATATATGCTTAACATAACATTGAAGTTTGAGATTACTATTTATAATATTCATCCACTAAAGTGTATTTTATGCTATTGAGTCCATTACTTGTATTTTTGTTCAATTAACTTATTCAAATATTGTATTTTTCTCACCAATCAAATCAAATGATATTAACAATAAATTTAAAAATCAAAATATTGCATTATTGCAATTTCTAGAATTTTAAAATCTGCTAGGGATAAATGAATTGTCAATACTCTGTTGAATTTAAATTTTGCAATTTTCTGAATTGCCTCCTTTGCCTCAATGCAATTTGAAATGATTTATATAATCTTCTGGCAACTTACTTCAGAAAAAGCAAAAGCAATAGACTATAATAAAAAGGTTATGCACTCCCATTAAGGGATATATGTTTAACACAACATTGAAACTTGGTGTTGCTATTTATAATATTCATCTATAAAGTGTATTTTATGCAATTCAGTCTATTACTTGTATTTTTATTCAATTAACTTATTCAAATATTGTATTTTTCTCACCAATCAAATCAAACGACATTAACAACAAATTTAAAAATCAAAATAATGCATATTTGCAATTTTTAGAATTTTAAAATCTACTGGGGACAACTAAATTGTTAATAATCTATTAAATTTAAATTTTGCAATTTTCTTAATTGTCTCCCTCGCCTCAATGCAATTTGAAATGATTTATAGAATTCTTGTCGTCAGACAAATTACTTAGGAAAAAAGAAATGCAATGGACTCTAATAAGATGCTTTCCCACTACCATCAAGGGATATATGCTTCACACAAGTTTGAAACTTGAGATTGCTATTTATAATATTCATCCACTAAAGTGTCTTTTATGCAATTGAGTCCATTACTTGTATTTTTGTTCAATTAACATATTCAAATATTATATTTTTCACAGATTATATTTTTCTAACCAATTAAATCAAACGACATTAAGAATAAATTTAAAAATCAAAATATTTCCATTTTGCAATTTTTCAAATTTTAACATCTGGTAGGGATAAATGAACTGTCAATACTCTATTGAATTTAAATTTTGCAATTTTCTGAATTGTCTCCTTTGGCTTAACGTAATTTGAAATGATTTATATAATCTTTAGGCAAATTACTTAAGACAAAGCAAAAACAATGGACAATAATAAGAAGGTTCTACACTCCAATCTAGGGATATATGCTTAACACAACTTTGAAACTTGGGAGTGCTATTTATAATATTCATCCACTTAATTGTATTTTATGCAATTGAGTCCATTACTTGTATTTTTGTTCAATTCGCATATTCAAATATTATATTTTTCACATAGAATATTTTTCTCATCAATTAAATCAAATAACATTAACAATAAATTTGAAAATCAAAATATTTCAATTTTGCAATTTTTCAAATTTTAAAATCTACTAGGGATTAGTGAATTGACAATACTCTGTTGAATTTAAATTTTACAATTTATCGAATTGTCTCCTTTGTCTCAATGCAATTTGAAATGATTTATATAATCTTTACGCAAATTACATAAGAAAAAGCAAAAGCAATGGATTGTAATAAGATAGATCTGCACTCCCATCTTGGGATATATGCTTAACACAACATTGAAACTTTGGATTGCTATTTATAATATTCATCCACTAAAGTGTATTTTATACAATTGAGTCCATTACTTGTATTTTTGTTCAATTAACTTATTCAAGTAACTTATTTTTCCCACTAATCAAATTAAAGGACTTTAACAACAAATTTAAAAATCAAAATATTACATTTGTGCAATTTTTAGAATTTTAAAATCTGTTAGGGATAAATAAATTGTCAATAATCTATTAAATTTAAAATTTTCAATTTTCTTAATTTTCTCCTTTGCCTTAATGTAATTTGAAATGATTTATAAAATTCATGTCTTCAGACAAATTACTTAAGAAAAAGGAAAAGCAATGGACTTTAATAAGATCGTTCCGCACTCCCATCTAGGGACATATGCTTCACAAAACCTTGAAACTTGAGATTGCTATTTGTAATGTTCATCCACTAAAGTGTCTTTTATGCAATTGAGTTCAATACTTGTATTTTTGTTTAATTAGCATATTTAAATATTATATTTTTCACATAGTATATTTTTCTCATCAATTAAATCAAACGACATTAACGATAAATTTAAAAATCAAAATATTTCAATTTTGCAATTTTTAGAATTTTAAAATCTGCTACGAATAAGTGAATTGTTAATACTCTGTTGAATTTAAATTTTGCAATTTTTTGAATTGTCTCCTTTGCCTCAACGCAATTTGAAATGATTTATATAATCTTCAAGCAAATTAATTAAGAAAAAGTAAAAGTAATGGACTGTAATAAAAAGGTTATGCACTCCCATCTAAGGATATATTCTTAACACAATATTGAAACTTAGGTTTGCTATTTATAATATTCATCTAATAATGTGTATTTTATGCAATTGGGTTCATTACTTGTACTTTTGTTCAATTAACATATTCAAAATATAAATAATGTGACATTAACATTAAATTTAAAAATCAAAATATTTTAATTTTGCACTTTTTCGAATTTTAAAATCGGCTAGGGATAAATGATTTGTCAATACTCTATTGAATTTAAATTTTGCAATTTTCGGAATTGTCTCCTTTGCCTCAACGCAATTTGAAATAATTTATGTAATCTTTAGGCAAATTACTTAAGAAAAAGTAAAAGCAATTGACTATGATAAGAAGGCTCTACACTCCCATCTAGTGATATATGCTTAACACAACATTGAAATATGAGACTGCTATTTATAATATTCCTCCACTAAAGTGTATTTTATGCAATTGAGTCCATTACTTGTATTTTTTTCATTTAACATATTCAAATATGATATTTTTCACATATTATATTTTTCCACCAATTAAATCAAATCACATTAACAATAAATTTAAAAATCAAGAATTTCAATTTTGCAATTTTTCGAATTTTAAAATCTGTTAGTTATTAGTGAATTGTCAATACTCTGTTGAATTGAAATTTTGCAATTTTCTGAATTGTCACCTTTGCCTCAATGCAAATTGAAATGATTTATATAATTTTCAGGCAAATTACTTAAGAAAAATCAAAAGCAATGGACTGTAATAAGAAGGTTCTGCACTCTCATCTAAGGATATATGCTTAACACAACATTGAAACTTGGGTTTGCTATTTATAATATTCATCCAATAAAGTATATTTTATACAATTGAGTCCATTACTTGTATTTTTGTTCAATTAACATATTCAAATATTATACTTTTCACATATTATATTTTTCTCACCAATTAAATCAAACAAAATTAACAATAAATTTAAAAATCAAAAGGTTTCAATTTTTCAATTTTCCAAATTTTAAAATCTGTTAATTATTAGTGAATTGTCAATACTCTGTTGAATTTAAATTTTGCAATTTTCTGAATCGTCTCCTTTGCCTCAATGAAAATTGAAATGATTTATATAATCTTCAAGCAAATTACCTAAGAAAAAGCAAAAGCAATGGATTGTAATAAGAAAGTTCTGCACTCCCCTCTAGGGATATATGCTTAAAAAACATTGAAACTTGGGATTGCTATTTATAATATTCATCCAATAAAGTGTATTTTATGCAATTGAATCAATTATTGGTATTTTTGTTCAATTAACATATTCAAATATGATATTTTTTACATATTATATTTTTCTGACTAATTAAATTAGACATTAACATTAAATTTAAATATCAAAATATTTCAATTTTGCACTTTTTCGAATTTTAAAATCTACTAAGGATAAATGAATTGTGAATACTCTGTTGAATTTAAATTTTGCAAACTTCGAAATTGTCTCCTTTGCCTCAACACAATTTGAAATAATTTATGTAATCTTCAGGGAAATTACTTAAGAAAAACCAAAAGCAATCAACTGTAATAAGAAGGCTCTTTACTCCCCTCTAGGGATATATGCTTAACAAAACATTGAAACTTAGGACTGCTATTTATAATATTCATCCAATAAAGTGTATTTTATGCAATTGAATCAATTATTTGTATTTTTGTTCAATTAACATATTCAAATATGATATTTTTTACATATTATATTTTTCTAACTAATTAAATCAGACATTAACATTAAATTTAAATATCAAAATATTTCAATTTTGCACTTTTTCGAATTTTAAAATCTACTAGGGATAAATGAATTGTCAATACTCTGTTGAATTTAAATTTTGCAAGCTTCAGAATTGTCTCCTTTGCCTCAATGCAAATTGAAATGATTTATATAATTTTCAAGCAAATTTCTTAAGGAAAAGCAAAAGTAATGGACTGTAATAAGAAGGTTCTGCAATGCCATTTAGGGATATATGCTTAATAGAACATTAAAACTTTGGATTGCTATTTATAATATTCATCCACTAACTTGTATTTTACACTATTAAGTCCATTACTTGTATTTTTGTTCAACTAACGTATTCACATAATATATTTTTCTCACCAATTAAATCAAACGACATTAATAATAAATTTAAAAATCAAAATATTACATTTTTGCAATTTTTAAAATTTTAAAATCTGTTAGAAATAAATAAATTGTCTATAATCTGCAGAATTATAATTTTGCAATTTTCTTTATTGTCTACTTTGTCTCAATGCAATTTGAAATGATTTATAGAATTATTGTCCTCAAACAAATTACTTAGGAAAAAGGAAAAGCAATAGACGTTAATAAAATGGTTCTGCACTCCCATCTAGGAATATATGCTTCATACAACCTTGAAACTTGAAATGATTTATATAATTTTTGTCTTCAAGTATATTACTTAAGGAAAAGCAAAATCAATGGATTCTAATTAGAACTTTCTCCACTCCACTTTAGAGATATATACTTAACACATCATTGAAGATAGGGATTGTTAGTTATAATATTTATCCACTAAAGTGTATTTTATACAATTAAATCTATTATTTGTATTTTTGTTCAATTAAAATATTCAAATATTATATTCTTCTTACCAATCAAATTCAGGGGCATTAATAATAAATTTAAAAATCAAAATATTGAATTTTTTCAATTTTTAAAATTTTAAAATTTTAAAATTTTCTAGGGATAAATGCTTTGCCAATAATTAGTTGAATTTAAATTTTGCAATTTTCTTAATTGACTCCTTTGCCATAATCCAACTTGAAATTATTTATATAATTTTTGTCTTCAAACATATTACTTAAGAAAAAGTAAAACCAATGGACTCTAATAAAAAACTTCTCCACTATCCTTTACAAATATATGTTTCACCCATCATTAAAGTTAGAAATTTCTATTTATAATATTCATCCACTTAAGTGTATTTCATACAATTGACTCCATTACTTGCATTTTTGATTAATTAACATATTCAAATATTATATTTTTCTCACCAATCAAATGCAACGATAATAACAATAAATTTAAAAATCTAAACATTGCAGTTTTTCAATTTTAAAATTTTTTAGGGACAAATGGATTGTCAATAATAAGTTGAATTTAAATTTTGCAATTATCTTAATTGTCACCTTAGTCACAATGCAATTTGAAATGATTTATATAATTTTTGTCTACAAACATATTACTTAACAAAAAACAAATGCAATGGATTTTGATAAGAAATTTCCCTATTGCCCTTTAGAGATATATGTTTGACACAACATTGAAGTTTGAGATTGGTATTAATAATATTCATCCACTAAAGTGTATTTTATACAATTGATTCCATTACTTATATTTTTTTTAATTAACATATTTAAATATTATATTTTTCTTACCAATCAAATGTCATGATATTAACAATAAATTTAAAAACTAAAACATTGGATATTTTCAATTTTTAGAATTTTAAAGTTTTCTAGGGATAAATGTATTGCCAAAAATAAGTGGAATTCAAATTTTGCAATTTTCTTAATTGTCTCTTTTGCCATAATACAATTTGAAATTATTTATATAATTGTTGTTTTCAAACATATTACTTAAGAAAAAGCAAAACTAATGGACTCTAATAAAAAGCTTCTCTACTCCTCTCTACAAATATATGTTTCACCCATCATTAAAGTTAGGAATTGCTATTTATAATATTTATCCACTTAAGTGTATTTTATATAATTGAGTGTATTTTATACAATTGAGTCCATCACTTGTATTTTTGTTTAATTAACATATTCAAATATTATATTTTTCCCACCAATCAAATGCAACAATAATAACAATAAATTTAAAAATCAAAACATTGCAGTTTTTCAATTTTTAAAATTTTAAAGTCTTTTGGGGACAAATGGATTGTCAATAATAAGTTAAATTTAAATTTTGCAATTATCTTAATTGTCACCCTAGTCACAATGCAATTTGAAATGATTTATATAAGTTTTGTCTACAAACTTAGTACTTAAGAAAAAGCAAATGCAACTAATAAGAAGTTTCCCTATTGCCCTTTAGATATATATGCTTGACACAACATTGAAGTTTGGGATTGATATTTATAATATTCATCAACTAAAGTGTATTTTATACAATTAATTTCATTACTTGTATTTTTGTTTAATTAACATATTTAAATATTATGTTTTTCTTACCAATCAAATGTCATGACATTAATAATAAATTTAAAAACCAAAACATTTGATATTTTTAATTTTTAGAATTTTAAAGTTTTTTAGAGATAAATGCTTTGCTAATAATTAGTCGAATTTAAATTTTGTAATTTTCTTAATTGTCTCATTTGCCACAATACAATTTGAAATTATTTATATAATTTTTGTTTTCAAACAAATTATTTAAGAAAAAGCAAAACTAATGGACTTTAATAGGAAGTTTCTCCACTTCCCTCAACAAATATATACTTCACCCATCATTAAAGTTAAGGGTTGCTATTTATAATATTCATCCAATTAAGTGTATTTTATACAATTGAGTTCATTACTCGTATTTTTGTTTAATTAACATATTCAAATATTATATTTTTTTCACCAATTAAATACAATGATAATAACAAAAAAATTTAAAAATCAAAATATTGTAGTTTTTCAATTTTTAAAATTTTAAATTCTTTTAGGGACAAATGGATTGTCAATAATTAGTTGAATTTAAATTTTGCAATTATCTTAATTGTCACCTTAGTCACAATGCAATTTGAAATGATTTATATAACTTTTGTCTATAAACTTATTATTTAAGAAAAAGCAAATACAATTAACTCCAGTAAGGAGTTTCTGCACTCCCCTCTAGAGATATATGTTGCACCCATCATTGAAACTGGGGATTGCAGTATATAATATTCATGTATTAAAGTGTATTTTAAACAATTAAGTGCATTACTTGTATTTTTGTTCAATTAACATATTCAAATATTATGTTTTTTTTATTAATCAAATATCGTGACATTAATAATAAATTTAAAAATCAAAATAATGAATATTTTCAATTTTTAGAATTTTAAATTTTTTAAGGAATGAAAGGATTATCAATAATTAGTTGAATTTAAATTTTACAATTTTATTCATTGTCTCTTTTGTCTCAATGCAATTTGAAATTATTTATATAATTTTTATCTACAAAAATATTACTTAAGAAAAAGTAAATGTAATAGACTCTAATAAAAAACTTCTCCACTCCCCTCTACAGATATATGCTTTACCCATCATTGAAGATAGTGATTGCTATTTATAATATTCATCCACTTAAGTGTATTTTTTCAAGGAATAAAAGGATTATCAATAATTAGTTGAATTTAAATTTTACAATTTTTTTCATTATCTCCTTTGCCTCAATGCAATTTAAAATTGTTTATATAATTTTTGTCTACAAACATATTACTTAAGAAAAAGCAAATGCAATGGACACTAATAAGATATTTCCTCTCACCCCTTTAGAGATATATATTGCAATCATCATTGAAATTGGGGATTGGTATTTATAATATTCATCCATTAAAGTGTATTTTATACAATTAGGTGTATTACTTGTATTTTTATTCAATTAACATATTCAGATATTATGTTTTTCTCACCAATCAAATGCAACGACATTGACAATAAATTTAAAAATCAAAACATTAAATTATTTTAATTTTTAGAATTTTAAAGTCTTCTAAGGGTAAATGCATTATCAATAATTAGTTGAATTTAAATTTTGCAATTTTTTTAATTGTTCCCTTTGCCATAATGCAATTTGAAATTACTTATGTAATTTTTGTCTACTACCATATTACTTAAGAAAAAGCAAATGCACTAGAATCTAATAAAAAGTTTCCCCACTACTATATTGATATATATGCGTCACCCATCATTAAAGTTAGGTATTGCTATTGATAACATTCAACTACTAAATTGTATTTTCTATAATTGAGTTTATTACTTGTATTTTTGTTCAATTAACATTTTCAAATATTATATTTTTCTCACCAATCAAATGCAATAATATTAATAATAAATTTAAAAATTAAAACATTGTATATTTTCAATTTTTAGAATTTTAAAGTCTTTTAGGGATAAATGCATTATTAAAAATTAGTTAAATTATACTTTGTAATTTTTTTAATTGTCTCCTTTGCCACAATACAATTTGAAATGACTTATTTAATTTTTGTCTATTAACATATTATTTAAGAAAAAACAAAACCAATGGATTCTAATAAGTTAATTTTTTCAATTTTTAGAATTTTAAACTCTTATAGGGATAAATGCATTGTGAATAATCAGTTGAATTTAAATTTTTGAATTTTCTTAATTTTCTCTTTTTCCACAATGTAATTTGAAATGATTTATATAATTTTTGTCTTCAAACATATTTCTTAAGGAAAAACAAAAGCAATGCAGTCTAATAAAAAGTTTTCCACTCCTCTCTAGAGATATATGCTTAACACATCGTTGAAATTGGGGATTGTTATTTATAATATTTACCTATTAAAGTGTATTTTATACATTTGAGTCCACTACTTGTATTTTTGTTTAATTAACATATTCAAATATTGCGTTTTTCTCACCAATCAAATGCAACGTTGTTAACAATAAATTTAAAAATCAAAACATTGAATTTTTTTCAATTTTTAGAATTTTAAATACTTCTTAGGATAAATACATTATCAATAATTAGTTGAATTTAAATTTTGTAATTGTTTTAATTGTCTCATTCACCACAATACAATTTGAAATAACTTATATAATTTTTGTCTACTAACATATTAGTTAAACAAAAGCAAATGTAATGAAATCTAATAAGAAATTTCCCCATTACCATGTAAAGATATATGCTTGACACAATATTGAAATTTGGGATTGCTATTTATAATATTCATCCACTAAAGTGTATTTTGTACAATTGAGTCCATTACTTGTATTTTTATTTAATTAACATATTTAAATATTATATTTTTCTTACTAATCAAATGTCATGATATTAACAATAAATTTAAAAATCAAAACTTTGGATATTTTCAATTTTTAGAATTTTAAAATTTTATAGGAATAAAAGTATTGTCAATAATTAATTGAATTTAAATTTTGCAATTTTCTTCATTATCTTCTTTGCCTCAATGCAATTTGAAATGATTTATATAATTTTTGTCTTCAAACAAATTACTTAAGAAAAAGCAAATCCAATGAACCCTAATTAGAATTTTTCTCACTCCTCTCTAGAGATATATGTTACACCTATCATTGAAGTTGGGAATTGCTATTTATAATATTCATATAGTAAAACGTATTTTATATAATTGAGTCCATTACTTGTATTTTTGTTTAATTAATATATTCAAATATTATATTTTTCTTACCAATCAAATGACATGGCATTAACAATAAATTTAAAAATCAAAACATTGGATTTTTTCAATTTTTAAAATTTTAAAGTCTTTTAGGGATAAATGCAATATAAATAATCAGTTGAATTTAAATTTTAAAATTTTTTTAATTGTCTTCCTAGCCACAATATAATTTGAAATGATTTATATAATTTTTGTCTACAAAATTATTACTTAAGAAATAGCAAATGCAATGGACTCTAACACGATATTTGCCCACTCCCCTATAGAGATATATGTTGCACCCATCATTGAAGCTGGGAATTGCAATTTATAATATTTATGTACTAAAGTGTATTTTATACAATTAAGTTCATTACTTGTATTTTTGTCCAATTTATATATTCAAATATTATATTTTTCTCATCAATCAAATTCAACGACATTAGTAATAAATTTAAAAATCAAAATATTGTACTTTTTTAATTTTTAGAATTTTAAAATCATCTAGGGATAAATACACAGTTAATAATTTGTTGAATTTATTTTTTATGATTTTCTTAATTATCACTTTTTCTACAATACATTTCGAAATGATTTATGTAATTTTTGTCTTCAAACATATTTCTTAGGGAAAATTAAAAGCAATGGAGTCTAATAAAAAGTTTCCCCACTCCTTTCTAGAAATATATGCTTAACACATTGTTGAAGTTAGAAATTATTATTTATAATATTCATCCACTAAAGTGTATTTTATACAATTGAGTCCATTACTTGTATTTTTGTTTAATTAACATACTCAAATATTATGTTTTTCTCACCAATCAAATGCAATAACAATAACAATAAATTTAAAAATCAAAACATTGCAATTTTTTAATTTTTAAAATTTTAAAATTTTTTAGGGACAAATGAATTGTTAATAATTAGATGAATTTAAATTTTGCAATTATCTTAATTGTCACCCTAGTGATAATGCAATTTGAAATGATTTATATAATTTTTATCTACAAACTTATTACTTAAGAAAAAGTAAATGCAATGGACTCTAATAAAAAGTTTCCCCATTGCCTTTTAGAGATATATACTTGACATAATATTGAAATTTGAGATTGATATTTATAATATTCATCTACTAAAGTGTATTTAATACAATTGATTCTATTACTTGTATTTGTATTTAATTAACATATTGAAATATTATATTTTTCTCACCAATCAATTTCCATGACATTAATAATAAAGTAAAAAACCAAAAAATTGCATTTTTTGAATGTTTAGAATTTTATAGTTTCTAGGAATAAATACATTGTCAATAATTAATTGAATTTTAAATTTTGCAATTTTCTTAATTGTCTTTGTTGCCATAATGCAATTTGAAATGACTCATATAATTTTTGTCTTCAATCATATTACTTAAGGAAAAGGAAAAGCAATAGACTCTAAGAAATAGTTTCGCTACTGCCTTTTAGAGGTATACGCTCAACACGTCGTTGAAACTTGAGATTGCTATTTATAATATTCATCTACTAAAATATATTTTATACAATTGAGTCTAATAAGAAGTAACAGTTTCCCCACTCCCCTATAGAGGTATATGCTCAACACATCATTAAAGTTTGGGATTGCAATTTATAATATTCATGTACTAAAATGTATTTTATACAATTAAGTTTATTACTTGTATTTTTGTTCAATTAACATATTCAAATATTATGTTTTTCTCATCAATCAAATTCAACAGCAATAGCAATAAATTTAAAAATCAAAACACTGCATTTTTTTTCAATTTTTAGAATTTTAAAATTTTCTATGGGTAAAAGCATTGTCAATAATCAATTGAATTTAAATTTTGTAATTTTCTTAATTGTTTCTTTTCCACAATGCAATTTGAAATAATTTATATAATTTTTGTCTAAAAACATATTACTTAAGAAAAAGGTTATACAATGGAACTTCGTATTACTATTTAAAATATTCAACTACTAAATTATATTTTATATAATTGTGTCCATTACTTGTATTTTTGTTGATTTAACATATTTAAGTATTATCTTTTTCTCACCAATCAAATACAACAACATTAAAAATAAATTTAAAAAACAAAACATTGCATTATTTCAATTTTTAGAATTTTAAAACTTTCTAGGGATAAATGCATTGTGAATAATCAGTTGAATTTAAATTTTGCAATTTTCTTAATTGTCTCTTTTACCACAATGCAATTTGAAATGATTTATATAATTTTTTTCTTCAAACATATCACTTAGGGAAAAGCAAAAACAATAGAGTCTAATAAAAAGTTTCCCCACACCTGTCTAGAGATATATGCTTAACATATCAATGAAGCCAGGGATTGCTATTTATAACATTTTTCTCCCTAATCAAATGCAACGATGTTAACACTAAATTTAAAAATCAAAACATTGGATTTTTTCAATTTTTAAAATTTTTAAGTTTTCTAAGGATAAACTGCATTGTCAATAATTAATTGAATTTAAATTTTACAATTTTTTTAATTATCTCTTTTACCATAATGCAATTTTAAATGACTTATATAATTTTTTGTCTACTAACATATTACTTAAGAAAAAACAAATGCAATGGAATCCAATAAGAAGTTTCTCCATTGCCATGTATAGATTTATACTTGACACAACATTAAAACTTGACATTGTTATTTATAATATTTGTCTACTAAAGTGTATTTTATACAATTGAGTCAATTACTTGTATTTCTTTTCAACTAACATATTTAAATATGATATATTTCTTAGATATCAAATGCTTTGACATTAATAATAAATTTAAAAATCAAAATATTGGATTTTTGCACTTTTTAGAATTTTAAGTTTTCTAGGGATAAATGCATTGTCAATAATTAGTTAAATTTAAATCTTCCAATTTCCTTCATTGTCTCCTTTGCCTCAATGCAATTTGAAATGATTTCTGTAATTTTTCTCTTCAAACATATTACTTAAAAAAAAAAGGAAAAGTAAAGGATTCAAATAAGAAGTTTCTCCACTCCCCTCTAGAGATATATGTTTGACATAACATTGAAGTTTGGGATTGGTATTTATAACATTCATCTACTAAAATGTATTTTATACAATTGAGTTCATTATTTGTATTTTTGTTAATTTAACATATTTAAATATTATCTTTTTCTCACCAATCAAATGCAATTATATTAACAATAAATTTAAAAATCAAAACATTACATTTTTTCAATTTTTAGAATTTTAAAGTTTTTTAGAGATAAATTCATTGTCAATAATCAATTGAATTTAAATTTTACAATTTTTTTAATTGTCTCCTTAGCCACAATGCAATTTGAAATAATTTATATAATCTTTGTCTACAAACTTATTACTTAAAAAAAACAAATGTAATGGACTCTAATAAAAAGTTTTCTCACTCCCCTTTAGAGATATATGTTACACCCATCATTAAAGTTGGGGATTGCAATTTATAATATTCATGTACTAAAGTGTATTTTAAACAATTATGTCTATTACTTGTATTTTTATTCAATTAACATATTCAAATATTATATTTTTCTCACCAATTAAATGAAATGACATTCACAATAAATTTAAACATGAAAACTTTGTACTTTTTCAATTTTTAGAATTTTAAAGTTTTATAGGGATAAATGCATTATCAATAATTAGTTGAATTTAATTTTTGTGACTTTCTTAATTGTCTTTTTTGTCCCAATGCAATTTGAAATGATTTATATAATTTTTGTCTTTAAACATATTTTTTAGGGAAAAGCAAAAGTAATGGAGTCTAATAAGAAGTTTGCCCACTCCTCTTTAAAGATATATGCTTAACACTTTATTGAAACTTGGAATTACTATTTATAATATTCATCCACTAAAATATATTTTATATAATTGAGTTCATTATTTGTATTTTTATTCAATTAACTTATACAAATATTACGTTTTTCTCACCAATTAAATGCAACGACATTAATAATAAATTTAAAAATCAAAACATTGCATTTTTTCAATTTTTAGGATTTTAAAGTTTTTTAGAGATAAATGAATTTTCAATAATTAGTTGAATTTAAATTTTATAGTTTTTTAATTATCTCTTTTGCCATAATGCAATTTGAAATGACTTATATAATTTTTGTCTACTAACATATTATTTAAAAAAAGGCAAATCCAATGCAATCTAATAAGAAGTTTCCCCACTACCATGTAAAGATATATACCTGACACAACATTGAAATTTAGAATTACTATTTATAATATTCATTCACTAAAGTATATTTTATACAATTGAATCCATTACTTACATTTTTGTTTAATTAATATATTCAAATATTATACTTTTCTTACCAATAAAATGTCATGATATTAACAATAAATTTACAAATCAAAACATTTGATTTTTTCAATTTTTCAAATTTTAAAACCTTTTAGGGATAAATGCATTGTTAATAATCAGTCGAATTTAAATATTACAATTTTCTTAATTGTCTATTTTGTCATAATACAATTTGAAATGATTTATATAATTTTTGTTTTCAAGCATATTACTTAAGAAATAGTGAAAGTAATGGACTAATAAAAAGTTACTCTTCTCCTTTATAGAGATATATACTTGACACATCGTTGAAGTTAGGGATTGTTGTTGATAATATTCATCCATTAAAGTATATTTTATACAATTGAGTCCATTACTTGTATTTTTGTTTAATTTACATATTCAAATATTATATTTTTCTTACCAATTAGATGCAACGACGTTAATAATAAATTTAAAAATCAAAATATTAGTTTTTTTCAATTTTTAAAATTTTGAAATCTTCTAAAGATAAATTTTTTGTCAAGAATTTTCTTAAATTTTATTAGTCTAATTAAAATCAAATTCTTTCCCCTTTTCTCTCTTATTCACGTAAATTCAATAAAATTAAGATCATTAGTTAACTAATTAATTAAAACTCAATATTTGTGATTCGATCTCTGCTCACCCTAATTAAAAATTGTTATTTAAGTAAGTTACAATAATTTTAGTGTATTCAACACATATCAAGTTACCTTTTCCCCTTCCAAATGAGTTTTAAAAAAATATGCAACCTTAAGAGAATCCTAAAGCAAGGCTACATCATTCACATAACTACAGTAGAGATTTTTTTTTTCTTATATTATTCATATTCTAAAATTCATCTACATGTCACTCCTTTCTAATAATATGCTTCTTTTTATAAGTTGTAAAATTACTGTACTTTATTCCACACAAATTGCATAGAGTACCGGCTCTAAGGAGTCCCCTCCTCCACTTAGTTGTTTATTTGGCTAGGGAAAGGGGCCACATTCTCTAATAGTATTCAACAAGGAGTTTTGTTTTTCCCACATTTTAGTAGCTTTAAGGGGTTATAGGTCAGTACAATTAGATAGATGTCAATGCATCCTCAATCAATTATGACAACCATTTCTAGGAGTCATCCATTAATTGCACATTCTTGTTATTATAATTGGACCCGTAAAAAGGCTAATGATTGGGACATATGCATGTATGATAAACAAACTCCTCAAAAGCATGGTTGTTGATTAACACAAAAGGGAGGAAAATGAAAATGTGAAGTCAATCGATTTGTCACAGTAGTTGGGATGCAAACACTTGTGAAAAAAGACCAAAGAAAAAAAAACAAAGAGACTAATGGCTTTGAAACCTAATTTAGTTATAAATGGAAAGCCATAAGTACCAGATGTGTTGTAGATTTAAGAAAATTTCCCACCCGTTACCGTTATATAACATAATGTGATGGACAACCCAACACATTGCTTAAACCAACACAAACAAACCATTAGGGTTGGTTAGTCATGCTTACCAATTAATTTCAACATGCTTAATGTACAATCACCAATGCATCATAGAATAAACCATTTTTTTTTTTTTGGGTTATTTGGATTTTGTTTTTGTTGTTTTCCTTATAAGTAAAAACACTCCGTCCACTTACCGATGAACAAAATTATACCTTGTGTCCTATCTAAGTGATTGGCAGGCACTTCAAAATGTTTCACGTATGAAAAAGAAGAGACATATTTTTACAATAATTATTATTTACTATGAAATGTCATTAAAACTGTATATGGTGCTTTCTATTTTGGCTCACCTTTTTGAGTGATTCAAAATAACTCACCACAAAAAACACCAAGAAAGTGAGTTAAACAAGATTTCGCATTTCCTTTTTTTTTTTTTTTTTGGTGGAAGATAACCAGCACAAGCACAGCTACTAATATTGTTTCTGGGATTTACCCAGTGGTTTGGAAATTGCTGTGTAGATACTCTATAAAAATAGTTCCTATGTACTTATAATGTGTTAACATGACATTTAGGGTAAAATAACTACATTACTATGTATATTGTGAAGCCGGTGACAATCCCATGATATTGATGGCTAAACTACTTTTGTCCCCGTTGCTTTATCAAGTGTTGTTAACAACAAAGTGGATCTATGGAAACGTGGCATTTAAGCTAGTTTGTGAACTGTTATGGGTAAGATGAAATGATATATACTATTACCAGGGTCTTGCATATTATATTGACAAAAATATTTTTATTGCTATACTTGGCCACCTTAACTTTCATGTTGTAGTAGTTTGTTAAAAATAATAATAATAATAAACATATAAGCTTATAATTTGTATACAACGATTTGAACAAATACGTCAATGAAAGGGCACTAAGTTCCCATCATATTCAAAGATGATGGATGACCAGTCATGTCAATGGTCAAAAAAAAAACTACAAATTAAATGATTCTCACCAGTGTTGTACACTTGCAATAATTAAAAAATTAAAAAAATAAAAAAAAAACATTAGGGTTTCAATTTATTACCAAACGTGTTATCTTATCTGTGGTTTAAATTTGACCTCAAAAAGTATAAATGCGACATAAAAGTAGCCTAATGTAACAGTGGCTATGACCGTACAATAGTTTCTGCCATCATATGCAATAATAATTTCTGTCTGTAGTATCTTTCAGGCCGGACATCATTGAGGGGTCTTTTGACAGTATATTTACTTTTTGGTTAATATTTATAAATGACATTAACCAAAACATGTGCACGAAGACGATCTTACGTATTACGATGTAGAACTTACCATTTACAATAGATTTTGTTGGATACACTTCTATCATTTTGTTTGGTCTACGCGTTAAGCAAATATTAGGACATTACAACAAAAAATAAGCAACAATATTTATGTGCATATTCAATCCAACTTCCTTCATCTCAAGGAATTTCAATCTTTTTTTCCCTACCAAAGCCTAATTCCAAAATATTTTGCAAGAGTACAGTTACTTATATAAGGCCATATGAGTAGCCATTTTTTAAGTGCTCTGAACAGTTGTGTGTCGAGATGTTAGGAACTTGTGTCACTAAGAATGCAATTGCTCCCCAATCTGTGTGGTTCATTCCCGCAACAGTGTAAGTATGTCACTACTTATAATCAGTTGTTTGTAGTCGATCATTTAGTGGAGGCAGTTATGTCTCTGTTCGAAGGATTGACATGTATGTTAGGGATGTCCACTTCTTCGACTGCTAATAAAACATCTTTCACTGAAGCTAACTATTTCCTTTTCAAAATACATCAACTGAATGAACTGAAACGCAATACATCATTACTCTAATAAGGTGGGTTGAGCAACGACTTTAGCTTAACCCATACTACAGTAATTTCATGCGAGTGCAAAGCTAACCAACATTTAAAGACATAACCAAAAATACGAAAAGCAACACATTTTCACAAGCTGTGATGCAAATGGTCAACCTTGTAATAAACTATAAAATTCATGTTCTACATGCATTAATATCATGTTCCCAATGTCTCAATTCATTTACACTGCAGCATTATAAGTGGGTAGTTTCTCATTGATAGTAGATATATGGAAATAATCTCATTTACAATTTTCACCATTTTCGATAAGAACTTTTAAGATTGTCAAAAAGGGCAACAGCCCACACAAATAATGTGCACTGAGTCTAATATCATGCAGTATAATTTCACACAAAAAAGTTGAAACCAAAAATTAAGAAAATTAATCAAGATGAGGCCAAGTAGCATAATGGAATAATGTGAAGTCCAATCCCCCCAAGTTTGATAGTGTGAAAATCTTTCAAATAACGCAAATTGTTCCAATTAGCCAAAAAATGAATTGAAATACTTAATGTGAGCATGATAATCGTATAAAAAGCATGTTAAAAATAACACACAACTATATATAAAACGCATGACCTAGAATGCACCGACATGTAGATAATCCAACATATGGGATTTACAAGTAGTAATCAAAGTAAGATTTCACACTTCGCTATTCAAATTCAGAGTAAATGCATGCTTAAGTATGAACCCCATAGTTTTTTTACACAAACCTTGTTCAAAGGTACTGTGAGATCAGGTTAAAGAACGATCAATTTCTTGTAAGAAAACCCCTAGAGCCTTTGTACGCCATTAGCGGGACCAAAACCCCTAGAATTCTTAATTTATTATGAATTTCATACAAGCTGGAAACCAGAGAGGGAAATGAATTCTCACCAGCATCGTTTCACCCAATAACGCATGATAAAGAATAAGTGTATCTATGGGGCTCTTTTTTTTTTTCTCCTGTTTGGACGAGAATATGAATGGGATGGCTGATGTTTGAAAACCAAATTTTTAATTTGCATTAACAAAATCAGAAAAGTGGGATCAGTACCCCAACTAGTACTAGGAAATCTTAATTCCCTAGTTTAACCCATTAATGATTCTTATTCACTTCTTAAATACCTAACATTTAAAATTCACACGTAGTTATTATATTTATTTTAATATTTTTTATTAATAATGCTTTTTCAAATTTGGTTGTATTATGGGTAGTATGTTACAATGGAAAGTAAGTCTCTTGCCTAGATATTTTTAATAATATTTTGTAACATAATATGATTTATTATATTCTTGTACAATTTAAATATTCTTTTTAATCAGGAACAAACAATTTATGACATTTCAGTATTTATTAGAAAAGTGACAAATAGAAATTGAAGGAACTTTCATTCTATTTTTGAATTATACCAAACAACTGTAAAGAGTATTTGATTCCAATTCCACAACTTTTAAACATGTTATAAAAGTTGCTTGTCCATTTCTGTTTGCTTGAGATTGTCAATCCTAATTTGAATTTTATCCTAGACTAAAAACCAAACAACATATTTTAGCATATTTCAAATTCACATTTGAATGATTTACAAAGTAAATTACTCTATTAATTAGTGCAATATTATTTCTTTCTACAAAGTAATTAAGGCACATTCCTTTCTACTAGGTAGGAACTAGGGATGGACCCCTCAATCTCAAAGCAATCAAACATAAGTCACTCTACTAGTAAATCTTGTGTCTAGTAGCATTAATTTCAGCTATTTACAGTTAGCATAAATAGTAGTAAAAATAATATTTATTCTACCTTAGAATGAACCATTTATTTTAGTTTTGTTTTTAGTAATCACTTATTTGACACTAGTGCACCATGCAAGATTTGCACGTATGATAATAACGGGAAAAAAAAAAGAATGGTTAGTCCTTAATATTAAATGAACCAGGTCATATTATTGTTGGGCTCATTGGTTCTTTCTTATGTTGATATATAGTTCAAAGTTTTTTATTTTATTTTAGTATTTTAGGGGTCACAAGTCAAAATAATTAAAGTGGGTATAAATATTCCTTTTGGCTGGAAAACTTAACTAGTCGGTGGTGTGAGAAAAAAAAAAAGGAATGTTGAAAGAGAGAGAGGAAAAAAGGGAGGTCACTGAAAGAGAGGAAGGAAAAAAACAATATTCTTTGATCTTAAATTTAAAAAGAAAATCGGTGTTCAATCAAGTTAAAACTTGGACAGTTGATAAAGGACATTTGGTTCTTAATTTTGAATGGTGAAGATTGTGTTTTGAGTACAATAAGTTCTGCTTCTCTTCAATTTTTGTTGGTTTATACTCCGGGCGATTTTCTGCATGCAGTTTTGTCAACCATATAATTAGATGATTGTTTGTGGCCTAATCAAACTGATTTTTGGTCAATAGTTGGAGGACACATATATCTTTTTTGGTGACAGTTGGATTGGGTTTTTATGAACTGTAAGAGCAAGTGTTCCATTAGAGCTAAGGCCTCTTAATTTTGGTAACTTTCTACTCTTTCATCTATAGTAGATTTGGTAAACCGTGTGGATGAATGTTGACTCATGGTTTGACTGAACTGAAATTTGGACAACTAATAGGGAACATATGGGAGTTTATCTTGAATGGTTGGATTATTACCTTTAGATCTACTTGTTAAGTTGTAGTTGACAGCTCGTGGTTGGCCTGTTTTGCTCAACTTATTAGTCTCTCTTTTAGTCCAATTGAATTTTATTCAATTTGTTTGATGTAATTAAGATCGCGTACCTCTATTGTACTCACTTGATTATAGTAGATTGAACTCTAACTCAAAGTGTCTCATGGTTTTTCCCCCTTTTAAAGAAATTGCATTTACCAATATTTACTATTACAAAACTTGAGTTTAAGATTAGTGAAGAATGAAAATTTGAGCATGAATAGGTTTATGGTTTTATACAATAATTTGTTGATCATAATGTTTATAATCACATTTGTAATGAGACACATGCATGGACTTTATAAAGCAAACTTAAGACTTTATATGCTTTAAAGTCTAGTAATAACAAGTTGTTCTTATTAAAAAAATGATGCAGTAGAGATATAATGAAGGGAGTTCAGTTGCTAACCACTTGAATGAGTTTCAAGGTCTCATTGATCAATTGTTAGGCATGGGCATTAAGTTTAATGATGAGGTTCTCGAGCTATAGTTATTTGCTACCTTACCTGATTTTTAGGAGACTTTTTGAATCTCTCTCTCTAATTCTACCTCTAATGGTGTTTTATCATTAGAATTTGTAAAGGGTGATGTGTTAAATGAAAAGATGAGAAGAAAATCTCAAGATTCATCATCATACAAATTAGAGGTTTTAATTACTGAAAATAAGGGGAGAAGTCAAGAAAAAGGATATAGTAAAAAGAGTAGAAGTAAGAGTTAGAGCAAGTCAAGATCTAAGTATAAGAATGTCTAGTGTCATTATTGTGGGAAAATGTGTCGTATTCAAAAAAAGTACTCCAAGTGGAAGAGAGAAAATAAAGATGACAATGATAAACACAAGAAGAAGAATGTGAGTAATGATCATATTGTTATTATATCCACTTCTAGTATTAGTGACCTTATTATTATTTATGATGAAGATATGATTAATCTAATATCTCATGAGATTGATTAGGTTATAAATAGTGGTGTCTCTCTTTATGTTACTTCAACAATAGAATTCTTCACAACATATACTCTTGGTGATTTTGGAGTTTTGAAGATGGGTAATAATGGCTTAACAGAGGTCATTGATATTGGTGATGTTTAGTTAAAGACTAGCAATAAAGTGTAGTTGACATTATGGGATGTTAGATATGTCACTGATATTCATTTGAATTTGATTTCAACAAGAAAGTTAGATGATGAAGGTTTTTGCAATACCTTTAGTGATGGTAAGTGGAAACTTACTAGAGGCTCCCTAGTTATGGCACAAGGTAAGAAATGCTCCAATTTATATATCATGTAAGTTGTTATCTTCAAAGATGTTGTAAATGTGGCAAAGAATGATAATTTCATTGAATTATGGTATAAGTGGCTTAGTCACATGAGTGAAAAGGGAATGAATTGTTTGGCAAGATAAATCTAACTTCCAAAAATAAAAAATGCAGTTTTAAAGAAGAGTTCTCATTATTTTGCTAGGAAATATAATAGAGCTATATTTAAGAGTCACTTACCTTCAAGGAAATCAGAGTTGCTTAAATTGATGCATTCTGATTTGTATGGTTCTTTAAAGGTAAACTCACTTGGTGGTACCCTTTATTTTATGACTTTTATTGATAATCATTTAAGGAAGCTTTGGGTTTATGCTTTGAAGACTAAAGATCAACTCTTTGATGTTTTTAAACAATTTCATACTTTTGTTGAGAGACAGACTGGTAAGAAGTTGAAATGTCTCTGCACTGATAATGGTGGTGAGTATAGTGGTCCATTTGACGAGTATTATAGAAAGTATGAGATCAGACACTAAAGGACACCTCCTAAGTCACCACAATTGAATGATTTAGTAAAAAGGATGAACAAAATGTTAATTAAGAGGGATAAATGTCTTCTCTTATATGCAAAATTACCTAGATCCTTCTATGGTGAAGTCTTGAATACAGTGACACATGTAATTAATCTGTCTCTTAATGTTTCACTGCAGGGTGATGTTCCAAATAAAGTTTGGTTTGGTAAGGAAGTCTCTTATGACCATTTACAAGTCCTTGATTGTAAGACTTTTATTCATGTCCCTAAAGATGAAAGATAAAAGTTAAATGTGAAGACTCGACAATGTATCTTTCTTGGTTATGGTGAAGATGACTTCGGGTATCGTTTATGTAATCCAATTGAGAAAAAGTTTGTAATGAGTAAAGATGTTGTGCTTATTAAGGATCAAGACATTGAAGACATTAAGAAGTCAACTCCTCAGGTTAATGATGATCCTGTTGATATTGTTTCACTTCCTCAAACACCTTTAAGTGATCCAGTTGATATTTACGGCAATGTTCAAGAACATGATAAGAATGTTCAACAAGATCATAATATGTAGGGTGCATATGATATTGATACTCCCATAAAAGATCCTTTGCACACACCTTCACTTCTATTTCAGCCATGGAAGTCCAACAGAATTTCAGTGACTTCTACTCAGTACTTTCCTAATGAGTTTGTGATGTTAACTAATGGGGGAAAACCTGAATGCTATAAATAAATAATTAAAAGTGAGCACGAGCAATACTGGATAAATGCCATGACAAATGAGATGAAACTCTTACATGATAATTCTACTTATGAGTTAGTAAAGTTACCTAAAGGTAAGAGAGCTTTGAAGAATTGGTGGATTTACAAAATAAAGTAAGAAGAAAATACTTCATGTCCATGATATAAAGCCAAATTGGTTATCAAGGGATTTAGTCAAAAACAAGGCATCAACTTTGAAGAAATTTTCTCACCAGTGGTGAAAATGTCTTTCATTTAAGTTGTATTGAATTTGGCTGCTAACCAAGACTTAAAGATCAAGTAGATGGATGTGAAAATAACTTTTTCTCCATGGTGACTTGGAAGAAGAAATTTATATGGAACAACCATAGGGTTTTGAGGTGAAATGAAAAAAGGATTATATAGGCTGAAGAAAGTTTATATGGCTCGAAACAAGTTTCAACACAATGGTATAAGAAATTTGAGTTTGTTATGGGGGAGCAAGGCTATAAAAAGACTAGTTCTAATCATTATACTTTTATTCAAAGATTCACCAATGATGATTTCATCATTTTACTATTTTATGTTGATGATATGTTTATTATTAATCATAATGTTTCTAAAATTGACAAGTTGAAGTAATAGTTAAGCAAGTCCTTTGCCATAAAAGACTTGGAACCAGTAAAGAAGATCCTCGGCATGTCAATCACTCGGGATAAGAAAAAGAAAAGGTGTATCTATCCCAAAAGCAATACACTAAAAAGGTACTTCAGAGGTTTGACATGGATAAGGCTAAAATGGTAAGCACTCCTCTTGCTACACACTCTAAATTATCCATTAACCAATGACCTTTCATAGAGAAAGAGAAGAAAAGGATGCAAAGAGTTCCTTATGCATTAGCTGTGAGTAGTTTGATATGATATAGCTCATATAGTTGGCATAGTTTGTCGATTCCTAATCTCGATAAAGAGCATTAGAATGCAGTGAAGTGGATAATGAGATATTTGTAAGACTCCATTGATTTGAGACTTTGTTTTAAGAGTGATAAGTCTATTTTTACTAGATTCACATATTCAGATATGATAGGTAACATTAACTCCAGAAAGTTTACTTTAAGTTATGTGATTACTCTTACAAGAGGAGTTGTGAGTTAGCAATCTCGAATGCAAAAGTATGTTGCACTATCCACTATAGAGGAAAAGTTTATTATAATAACTAAAACGTCTAAAGAATTGCTTTGGATGAAAAAGTTTACAAAAGAACTTAGTTTTAAACAATCAAATTATATGTTGTACTATAATAGCCAGAGTGTCATCTATCTTAGTAAGAATCAAACTTTTCATACTAAGTCAAAACATATTGATATGTGGTATCATTGAATACGAGATGTTCTTAATTCTAAATAGTTTATACTTGAAAAAATTCATACAAATGATAATGTTGTTGATATGATGACAAAGATATTGTTAAAATGGAAATTTGAGTTGTATTGTGCATTGACCAGGATGACTAATATCTCAATATAGTCGAGAAGGGGAGAATTGTTAGGTTCATTGATCCTTTCCTACATGGATATATAGCTTAAAGTCTTCTACTCTATTTTAGTATTTTTGTAGACCACAACCCAAAATAATGAAAGTATGTATAAATACCCATTTTGGCTAGAAAACCTAGCTAGCTGGTGGTGTGAGAAAAAAAAAAAGGCTATTAAAAGAAAGAGAGGAAAAGAGGGAGGCCATCGAAAGATAGGAATGAAAAAAATAGTATTCTTTGATCTTATGTTCGGAAAGATATCGGTTTCCGATCAAATTAAAATTTGGATAATTTATAAAGAACATTTTGTTCTTAATTTTAAACGGTGAAGATTGTGTTTCGAGCACAGTAAATCCTATTTCTCTTTAATTTCCATTAGTCTATACTTTAGGCGATTTTCTATGTGTAATTTTGATCAATCGTGTAATCAGAAGATTATTTGTGGTCCAATCAAGTTGATTTTTAGTCAGTAGTTGGAGGACATATATATCTTCTTTGTGACAGTTGGATTGGGTTTTTGATAATTATAAGGGTAGGTTTTCCATTAGAGTTGAGGTCTCTCAAATCTAGTAACTTTCTACTCTCTCATCTATGACAAAGTTGGTAAACCATATCAATGAATATTGACCTATGATTTGACTGAGCTGAAATTTAGACAGCCGGTAGGTGACATATGGGAATTTATCTTAATCATTTGAATTATTACCTTGAGATTTACTTATTGAGTTGTAGTTAACAGTACGTGGTTAGCTTGTTTTACCTAACTCATTAGTCTCTCTTTTAGTTCAAATTAAATTTTGTTCAATTTGTTTGATGTAATTAAAGTTATGTACCTCTATTACACTCACTTGATTATAATGGAGTTAAACTCTAACTCAGAATATCTCATAATTTTTCTCCTTTTAATTTAGAGGGGTTTTTCACATAAAAATTGGTGTGTTTTCTTATGTGATTTATTTGTATTGTCATTTTTGTTATTCAATCATCTCCTTATAGGTTTAAATAAACAAGATACGTTTCCTAAACTATTTATACTCTTCTTCCCCCTTCTCTCATCAATTATCATAAAAACTTAAGGCTACATTGAATAATAAAGATTCAAGTGTTTTAGCCTTTATAATGAATTTTATATTATGCTAAACATAGTGCATCCAATAGATAATTAGAACAATGTAATTATGTAAACTCACCTATAAGTGCAGCCATGATATCACTAGGAGGGAGACAAAAGTAAATATATTACAGATCCATAAAAGGTTATACATAACACAATGATGTATACACCATTGTTCATAGACTCTGTGAGGATTCTACATTGGCTGTCCCACTAATTTTTAATCATAAGCATACTTGAAGTACTAGTACTATTACGAAATTGCATTGATCATTTTTTTTTATCAATATCTAGGCAACAGCACTATCGCCAGCATCACCATCACATAAGCACCAACTATCAACAAACATCTACAGCAAATGATGGTACCTTTTCCAGTGCTTTTTTTTTCTTTTTTTCATGCACGTTAGAAGAAGATGAAGCACGGTTGGATGTTATCCAAGTAAGATCTTCTTTCGACTTTAAGACAGAATAAATATACATATTGATTATTGTGCATACACAAGTTGATAAACCAGTATATATGTGTCTTTGGATTAAGTAAATACCTTTTCAATGGTACTTGAATTTTTTTTCGTGTAGTTTACATACAAGACAAATTATTGCCACTATGATATATGCCAAGTAACAAGATTATAAAAATTTAACTTTTGAAAAAATTGATTAATTTTCGGAAACTAGTATTTAAATAGTATACATTTAGGCAGTAGATTGTCAAATTTTACATTATTTATTAAGTGTCATGAGATTAAATAAGTATAAATAAATTTTTGGAAGACAAATACTTCAGGAAACAAAATAATAAATTGAATTCACAAAAAAAAAAAAAAAAAATTACTATTCTCACCATGATAGTCATTTTGGCGCTCCCAACACAAATTAAGACAAACGTACTTAGTTGCTCTCTGCTGGCAATAACTGTAGGACATGGAAACCGAATAGACCCCCTTGCTGTAATCGTTTAAACTGCCATTGCCTGATGACCTTATCAAACGGTGCTTCTTCATCTATCTCTCCCTTGTTGCCCTGCTATCTTCACATTACAAAGTAAAATCCTCTCTCTCTCTCTCTCTCTCTCATACTTGTAATCTCTCCAGCAAAGCTTGCAATCTTTCTCTCACGCTCTCTATCTCTCTCACTCCTCTTTTCCTCTCATTGACCATGGCTTCGTTTCCACAGCAGCATCAAGGTCGTGAAAGAAATGTAGCGAGAGATGATAGAATTAGAGCCTTACCAAATGATATCAAACTTAAAATCTCCTCCTTGGTGACATCACGAGAACCGGTGTCCTGTCAAAATCTTTGGAAATTGTAGAAATAGGTTTCCAACCTCTGCTTCAAACCTTCGGAAGATCAAATCAATGTACAACAATTTATGCCCTCCGTACAGTAAGCACTGGCCTTACACACGACCACTCCAATCCAACAATTTTTAATAAGGTTCGAACATTACAGTTTTTTGGATGATTGGCATTCTAACATTGAGGGCTTTGTCGCAGTAACCAAAACACGTCTTGTAAAGGCAATGAGTTTGGATTTTGGTAGTGGTATCGATATTGCATGGGAGCAGGGTTATCCTTTCTCTACTTACGCATTTATCTACAAACAACTATGAGGCCTTGATTGAACTGAATCTGATGGCTTGTATGGTGTTTCCAAAAGGAAAATTCAATTGGGCTAATTTGAAGATTCTTAGAATATACCTATCAAAGTGAAGTGAAGATGGTATTCAAGGTATTTTTCATAACTGTTCGAGGCTTACTTATCTCGACGTTGCGTCACGCAGTTGGAAACAACCAATGATACACCATATTTGGACTAATCCCTTTGTTGGTCGAGGTCATCTCCTAATGTTGAATGTTCGATAATGGTGGGTTCATGGTATGAGGAAAACTTCTCTTTGGTATTCTATATGCACCGTCTTTGAGGATATGTGGATTAGACTTTAAAGTAGGCAATACATACCACGAATGCAATGAACGTAGTGGGCGCATTGTAATGGCAATTCTACCGTTCTTCCAACATGCAAAGAACTGATAATAGGACAATGGATTCTCTGGGTATTCTTCCCCATACAACTTTAGCAACTGAAAGTTTCATTCGTATGTATGCCTACATATTAACAACTTCCTAAAATGTTGTGCCCTCCCTATCAAATCCAATGGTTGTGAAGAAATAGATCATGCAGTTGATAGAAAGATGCATAATTGGAGCTTGAATTGCAATAAATGATAGAAAAAGAAAATTTTAAATTTCCGTAGTATCACAACTACAGCACGCAGAGCATAAGAAATAATCGAGCGTCTGATTGACGCAAAAGAGTAGCTCACATACGATCAACTCACTTGTTCACCACATATTGCTCATTAGCAATCCATATTTGTACCACACAGCTTGGTTATAGAACCTTCCATATATCTCGTTTAGATTTCTACCAATCAATCACTTTATCTATCTACTTCACTCATATATATAGAGATTTGCAAGGAGTAACTTAACCAGAGTTAGGATTTACCAAAGGTAAGTAATCGTAACTCAAAACAAAAGGATGATAACAAAAAGTTACAATAAACCTATAAAAATGGGTAGACAAATGGAGAAGCATAAGTATAATTCCCAAATATTAAGTAATATATTTTTTTTCCTGGCTCGATCCGTTCAAACTACTCAATGCTTGCTTCCCATCATGCCATTGATATGGAATTATTGTCTTGTGGCTACTACTACATATTTCTGGTGTTTTATGTCCCTAGGCTTTGTCAACAAGAACGAAAGCTGTGCCTTCTCAACAACTTCATGGCAAGGCTTCGGGTCTAAAAGTTGACTTTCATGGCAACAAATTCTTTAATGGGATAGCACGCTTGCTATCTAGCTTACATAACCTAAAAAAATAGCTCATTCACATTTTCCCTACCACAGACCACAAAGTACGCTTTGATGCAAATAATCATTGAATATCGATTATATGTTTCTAGTCCAACATTCATTTTTATACCTAAAGTTATATCTTGGAATCTTTTGTGCACCAATTAAAACTCTTTCCGATACTAATTAAGTTTACAATCATCTCATAAATATGGACTTATTGATATTTATCTAGAGATTGCAAACTAACAGTGAATCAACCGATGAATCTGATGACAATTATTTGGATTTCAAGTTCAAAGAGATAGATTTCAGTACTCTATGCTCCAATTTGCAAACCATTGAGATTTATGGCCAAGGCTTGAGTTCCAACCCAAGCCATGACATAATTGCATTAGTAGAGTTTCTTTTGAAAAATGTAACAGCGCTTAAGTAGGTGATCATGCACGACCAGAACCCAATTAAATTGAGGCATTCACAAATATGTTGCCTTAAAGCTTCTTCAGGTGCGTTGATACTTTGATCACAAGAGACCAAACCTAGTTATTGGAACTTGTTGACCATGATTAAGCATGATGCTCGAACATTGCAGAACATGAGATGCAGCCCAATAACTTTAGGATCAGGCCTTTGTTAGTTTATTTATATAGCTCATCGTGCATATAAGCTTAAGAATATATATAAGTATTTGTAAGTACTTTATGTTTGTCTCTCAGAATGCCTTTCTATTGTCTTTGAGAGTGCTTTGACAGCACTTGTAGGGTGTGGATGCAAACTTTGTCAATGCATGTTGTGTGGTTTATTTGATATGCGATTTATGAATGGTGAGCTTATGGAGGGGCTGACATAGTGAGATTTGACAAATTTGCGTAAATTGTGTCGGTTGTATTTCATAACTGACCAACATTTCACCCGAATATTTCCTTAAATAAGTATTTAGTTACCAAATAACATCCTCAAATCTCAAGTGAAGTTACATAATTTACTTACCTTTTAAAGATACTTTTCAAATAACCATTTGCCAAATCAAAGACAACCCTTTTGTAAGAGTATTAGATCTTTTGCTGCAATTGTCAGTTCATATGATACCACTTGGAATTTTGTGTGCTACAAATGTCAGCCGGTTAAAACATCCATCTGTTGCAATTATACTTCCGTTACACGCGGGGCACAGATACAATTCTATTTTTAAGACCATAATCAGGGAAAATTAATTGTAATGGAGTACAGAAATAACATTTGTAAAGCAAATGCAAAGGTTCATTTTAATGCATTGTGTTGATTTAAGTAGGAGGGTGAAAGAAAGTTGTCAGAAAGAGAATGAAAACAGAAAAAAAATAAATAAATAATTTGCCTATTAGTTGTTTGGATAAATGGTAAATAAAAAAGAATAGAATGTATAGTTTTTTATTTGAACAAGAAAGTCGAAAGAAAGGAAATTGGTCTCCTGAAATGACAATTTTATCTTTTTCCTACAAGATTAATTTATGTTTATCAAAAGTTTGAATTCCCCATGAATTAAGTATTGAAACATTTGCAAAACAAAAATACCTTTTTTTTTTTTCTATTGAAGAGATGTTGAAGCAGGTTTTGTCTTCTATCTATTGTTTAGCATACTTTTTATTTAATAAAAACAGTCCAGAAAAAATTACCTTGAGCTACAAAATGTTATTTAATAAAAATAGTCTAGAAAAAATTACCTTGAGCTACAAAATGTTGCGGGGCATTAGTATATAAAAGTGAGGGCAGTTTTCTACTTAATGATTTTACATTCTTCAGCTCCAAATTTCCTTAGCTTTTCTCACCAAATTGTTGAGAAAAGTTATCTATGGGCTCCACACTTGCTTTGCTCATTCTTTTCCTACAAACTCTTTTCGCAACCTCTTCACAAATTAAGAGAAACTTCTTTTTTCCATCTCTGCTGTTTCTCGTCACTATCTTTCCTACCTGTTCCATGCAATCCAAACATTAAAAAAAAAAATGAAAAAAATCAAACAATAAAATAATCTCATTAAATCTGAAAGTCTTTCTACGCAAACATAGTTTACATGAATGTGTGTATAACATTTAAATTTTTCTTTCAATTTGTCTATCATGATGTCACATGTAGAAATAAGAAAATGAAGACGATGTGCCACTAATAGGGATAAAACTGATGCAGTTCTAGGCCCAGTCAAAGGAATGATGTAACAGGAACATTTAATGCGATGGATCATTTTGTTTATGTATATGACACTTGCATTTTAAAAAAAAAAATCAAAAACCAAGGAAAAATATAATATTAAAAATTATAATATATCGTATTTAACAATCTATTGAAAATTTTAATTGTAATTCATAAAGGGGTGTTTTATTGTTGATTAGAAAATATTTGATTCGATAGACCAATCTTTGTTTTGATTTGCAAAAGGGTGTGAAACAAAGTTGTAGGAAAGAAAATTAAGAGAAAGAAAATGAACGGAAAGAAAACAATTTGCTAATTAGTTATTTTGCTAGGTTAGAAAAAATGAGTAAAAAGTATTGTTTTTGTTTCAATGTTGTGAGAAAAGAAAAGAAAAATGAAATTAATGTTTGTAAAATGACACTTATGACCTAGTGCAAATACAATTATAAACTTTTTCAAAAGTAATATCCAATGTGAAATACAATTATAAACTTTTCATTTTACTCGAGTAAGCATATTATTTGTAAAATTACTAAACAAATTAGAATAAAATTATATATAAAAGCTCAAAACAAAATGAAGATAGTAGTGTTAATTGATTTTTTTTAAGTAGTTTTTAGTAGAGTAAACTTTGACTATTTTTGGTTGTACCAAAAAGGTAAAAATAAAAAATACAAAAAATTTAAAAAGTGAACTTTGTCTCTAGAAAAACATAAGTTGTTCTTCTTGTGATAGATATATAGCCACGGTTGCCGCCTTTCACATTCCATCTTGGCTTAGCATATAAACTATTGACCATGCAATTGAGGGTAATATAGTAAATTGATAAAAAAAAATTCCATTAGTTATGCTAACTTTCTCACCAAATTAGTAAGAATGGAAAACACATATCCTAATAAAATTTTTCTCAGCATTTTATTATCATTTTCTTTCTCATATGTAAACCAAACAAGAGAAATGTTTTTTCTACGAAATTTTCTTTCTTTTGATGGTCTTTTCCCCCTCATTCACAAAATCCAAACAATGGGTAAAGATACGGTTCCAAGATAATAGCCATCCAAACTATGCAATGCATGAAATTTCCTTCTTTTTACCTTCAACCAATTTGTCTCAATCACAACAAAACAAATCCCCACAATTTTTTCAATCTTTGACATCTTGTCACTTGAGAAGATTGGATTTTCTCTAGGTGCGTAACGGGAGTCCATTTTTCAAGCTAGATCGATATCCCAAATTGCTTATGAATTTTAAATTTCTACTCATTTATTCTCCACCTTATATTCATATCAAATAGGACATATCACCACTTATCTATAATTATCAAAAGTAAATGTGAAAGTGTATATAATATATTAATTTTAAACCTTCAAGATCACTTTTTCAATCCGTTAGGGACATGATTTTAATAATCTCAAGCAATTTTCTTTTTAATTTATTATTTGCACATAATGTATTTAACTCGTCATCTTAAATCACCCAAGTCATAACCTAACCACATTGTTGCTACACACAAAAAATTCTTCTTTCATTTTTCTATATGTTGCCCAAACTAATGTAGGAAATGTTGACACATACATAACTAAAATTGCAACATTAACTTTGACCTCTTTTGTTTTTTTTTTATTTTTCTTGAAAATGAGTATTTGTGTGCCTGTCAAATTAAGGTTTACAGAGTGTAGAGATGATAAATCGAACAAGATAGTTACATCTGCAACAAAAGTGCATCTTGCATGCCATTGATGATGCTAATTCTATAGTACTAGTCAAAGTCTTCAAATCTGACACAACATAGTTTTTGTGATCTGCCAGAATTTCTTCTATTTTCTCCATGCATTACTAAACATAATATGAATCATGGTGAATATTATAATTCTCTACTACTTGCAATAGTATGATTGTAGATCCATCGTGCCTTAATGTCTTTAGCACCTATAAAGGGAAGGGACACTGAAAATTTCCATTCTTACAAAACAGAATTCTAACTAGTAATAAAATGCAATTACACAAACCTACCATGTATGATGGTTGCTCCCACTTCTTGCTCCCACTGAATATAGTGGTGTCAACATTTGAGTTGCACTTAAATCATGCTCCTGCCTCAATAAATTTGGATAAAATCTAGTTACTAGAAGGCAAAACATTGTATGATAACTTATATTTTGCTTCCTAAATACATAAGGCCCATGCATCCTTGCTACTATATCGATATAGTCACTTACTGGATTTTGAGCTTCCCTTTGACTTTGACTTCTTTATCACCTGGAACTGTTACTCCCTAGAAGAAACGATCCTTTATACCCATAGTCACCCCTACGTTCTAACTTTTTATGGGTTTTTGCATGTAGGACTGTTTTTTTCTTTGCCAATTGCATTACCTACATTAGTTATTGCATCATTACCAATGCTATTCTCTACCTAAACTATCACACTAGTTAATGTCCAATCTTTCAGCTCATGATGTAGTTCTTCAAGTCTCTTGCTTATTAAGTTAAACTTACCAACTTAATCTACTATAATATCTATTATAGAGTAGAATATGATCTTTAATTCCCTAACTCTTTGTCGCTCAGTAATTGAATTTTCATTGATTATATCTATCTTTATTTTACTATGATGTTTCACAATGTCATTCTGCCAGCACCTTAATTTATACTTTTTTGACATAGCTTCCATATCCTTGAAAACGAAAACCTTCATAACATGTTTACATAGTAAATGCTTAAACTCAAACAATTTGTAGCTACATCTAATGTAATCACCATCCCTATCATATATAACATTACACTTCAGTGACTCCTTCACTTCCTAATATAAATCCACTCTCCGAACTCATACTCAACCACATTTCCTTCCTCTTGCAAATCACTATGTCACAATACATAATTTTTGTCAACTCCTTTTGGGTTTTTTGGAAAATAGTGCTTATAATATGCTTTGAGTTGCTTCCCCATTGACCATCTAATAACAAGGTATCTATGTATGTGTTAAATCTAAGTTTGCTTTCTTTTACTTTTCTACTTTTTTCTTGCAAGGAGATTTCATACTAGTCTACAAATTGCTTCAAAGTACTAACCGAATGAATGTACTAATCAAAAAAAGTATTTCTGCTTTCACTTATTTATGTCAAAAACACTCTTGCCCAAAAACTACCTTTCACACATGTAGGAACCCACATATGCCTTTGTTCAAATAGAGTTAACAACCAATTATGGTCAACTAGCTGGAAATTGTTCAGCATTTCTCTCCATTAGTCTTCAAACTCTTTAGCCATAAAAGTATCTGCATAGCTCTATTGAACACAGCTTTAATCTCTCTATACTTATCTGTATATCCCATCTTCTTAGGGAATTTACATTGTATGTGTCATAAGCACCACTTATGCCTTGTGTTTGGTAAAACTATTGCAACAACACCTTCTCAAATACCTGAACACTGGTCCGTGATGATGGTGCTTAGATGGTTTCCATCCATGCAATCCAACCATTTGTTAAATAACCATATGAATGTCTTTGCTTTCTCATGCTAATAAGAGCACAACCAAGTAGAATGGAATGATTATGGTAGTTTACTCCTACAAATGGTGTAAATGGCATCTTAATTTGTTCACAATTTATACGGTGTCAAATGTCACAACATCACTAGACTCTTCATACAATGCCTTGCTTCTAACATCAGCCCAAAAAACATTTCTTAACTAGCCATCTTTGTTCAACTGTATAGCATAACTAAAAGTCCCTATTTGACTTATGCATTCTCACAAAGAGTTGATGCCTTACTTCTACATCCCCTTTTGCCAATTTAAGCCTCCTCATTTTATTCAAATGATTTGGCATGGCATCTCTTCATGGTCTCCACTTCATATATAATTGCCCTTACTTTTTTTAATAGATGGATTCTTGATATATAGTTCAGCTCTAATCGTCTCTTCATCTAATCCCCAATTTTGCGATGTCGTCTAACGAAATGGGTGCTAGAAGAAGTGAAAATATTGTTGTTTTCTAAGATGGCCTTTGACACTATCCAAACACTCAGAATTTTTGTCAAACACACTTAAGCCTCACATCCAATAATGGCATTATCCCTTTATTTTGGATATTACAACCCCTGCTCCTATGCTTTGAACCTTTAGTGCACATTATCGTATAATACTTGTGCTCCATAGACTCATGATCTTTTCTAACATCTCTTTTTACTATTTCAAACCCAAATGTTCGCATATATTTCTTATAAAAATTGAATGTCTCATCAACAATCATAAATGTCATGGCCACTGCTAGCACTTCTATTGAGTTGTCTTGTCACTCTCTTCAAAGATTAGAGCACCATTATCACCAACTCCTATCTGTCTAAGACTTATTACTTCATATTCAACTCCTCTAGTGATTAACCTATTTCCGTGTTCCATTGAATGCCTACACTAAAAACCAAAATATTTATTTTTATTTCATTCATTTCGCAATGGAAATCAATATCCAAGAAACTTATAAGCTACTTCATAGTCATGCACATAGGCCTGATTCAATCTAATACATTTTCCAACATATTTGCTCTTGTATGCTAATTCTTACTTAAGCACCAACACTACTGCTTACCAGTACTACTTGTTCACAATGCTAAAAAGTTTGCCTTAATTTACCAATACAGTTTATGTCATTTATTGCATTTATATGCTCAATAAAACCATTTCATTTGCTTGTTTAGACAAATTGTACTTATTTATTATCACAAATTAAATCTCTTACATACTTACTCGTGGTACCTTTTTAATGTTTAACTTTTATTCAATGATCTAATCTTCGTGCATTTTACAATGCAAATATAATCAATAACCATTACACTTATAAAACTACTTCATAATCATGTGCACACCCATGATTTAATAAGATACACTTTTTAACATATTACAAGTTCTGGCTAATTTTATTAAATTAATATGTTCACAACAATACTACTAATTTTTATTTTCCCTTGACTACAAATTTTGCAAAGTCTACCATTATATCTCATTGCCCTCTCTATCATTAATTGCAGTTAGATCTTTATTAATATGTAACTTCAATCCTATGATCATGTTGCATTATCTTCTTACACAAAGCTATTTGCCAACACCAATTCTATTACTAACCATTTTTACCTTAATTGGTGCTCCCATTCATAGCAGATAATTACTCTAATGAAAAGTTGATTCACCTTTTTATATAGCAAGCATTTCATCTTCTTAAGACCAATTTAACCTCTATTTGGCACTTATCTTGACAAAGTGATTTCCCCCAATTTAAATTTTCCACATAAATTTTCCATTCCTTTTTGGTTGTCATACTTGAAATAAGATATATTTCCTTATTCTACCTTCTAATATTCACTTAATGAGTAATCAAGTAATACTACATTACTTTTTTCCCTTTAAGCTACCAACTTGTTAATCCTTTTGTTTTATTCAACATCTAAATGCAATTTCTAACAAACTCATTCGACAACATTATTTTGCAGTAAATAAATTTATATACACAGTTTATGTCCCTAAATGGACTACACGTACTTTCCTTCTTTCTCATATTGGAGGGAAAAAAATTCCTCCTTTACTCTGGCTTATTCTCCCTCTATTTCTCACATCCTTACTGTCTCCTTGACATTTTTCCCCTCACCTCTCTCGTTTCTCTCTCTTTCTAATATCCCTTCAATATCTTACATGAAACTAAACACGGCATACATTTGACAAATCAGGTCACTCGCATCCCCTTGTGCATCCAAAATGTGTGGCTCTCTAACATTTTCGTTCCTAGAACCACAAACCAAGAAACTCATCTGGAGCCTGGACATATGGGTCATTCATGCCTTACCAATTAAATGTAACCACATTGCTTTTTTCCTTCTCTATTGCATAAAAATCACAGAACGTTAAACAAGCAGAGGAGGGGACCTATCATTATAACTTAAAATAGCATTTTTAATAAAAGTACATTTTTATGAAAAATCTAAACCATATGTATGACTTATTATCACAAAATAGCTTATATATTGATGGTCTTAAGAATGTAAAGCCATACTCTATCATGTTTGAAAGCATGTGAAATATTTTTTTGTAGTTTTAATATACTTTACATTATTTTCCTAGGTGAAAAATTTTAAGATTAAATCAGTGCATTTTGGTAAAAAAAAAAAAAAAAAAAGACTTGTTTTGAGTTTTTGGTCCACTTAATGGGTCTTTAGTTATGGAAAAGTTAAGTGCGTATGGTTTGCTCCGATCCTTAGTGCTTCCATTATAAAAGGAGAAAGACTAGTCATTAGAAAGCAAAAATAGAATCGTCAAATCAAAAAAAAAAAAAAAAGACTATAAATAGATTATTTATAGAGCGGATATAGTTGACAAGTCAAATATTTTAGAATAATAATTAGTATTTTGACTAGGAAGAGTGGTACAAATATATTTTTTTTCCTTTTATTTTCCATTCTTTCAAAACAAAAATTTTTTATTTTTCTTTCCTTAATCTCTTTTACAAACACAAAGACAATGAAAGATTTTTATCTCTCTTCCACTTTTTATTTTCTCATTTTTCTTCTCTTATCTTTCTATTACTCTTTTATCCAAAAAAAACAAAAAAAAAGGAAAGAGTACCTAGATATTTGATGTAGTCTTCTACAGAATTCTAAAAGGGAGTGCAAATCATTGAATTAAATGGATCTAAACAGTTATAAATATCTCACTTCTCCTTACTTGCAAGCACCAACAAAAATCTCCCACACTTCCAAGCCCCAATTAAAAATCCACACAACTATAAAATTTCCTTCAATGTAATAATGGCATTATTTTTAAAATATCTTGTCTTTTCACTTGCCTAATTTTTGTATTGTACAAGAAAATGACATTATCCTTGATGAACAAATACCAAAATATAACATAAATTAACTTCGCTTTCCATCTTACCTTTGTAGATTACTTATTAGCAATTTTATTTGTTCATACGATATTCATTGACTAATGTTGGGATGCAATTGGGGATTTTTCTTGGGAGGTATTGAGAAGCATTCAAGATGCTTAAGGTGTTTTACGGTCGAATGATAACTGAAACTCCAACATTTCAATCGATTTCATTCTCTCTACCAAGGGTTTGATCCCATGGTCATACAACACAAGGATCACGGTATGTTTTAGTATTATAGATCATTCTCACAAATATTTGTATTTAACGTAATGCAACAATTATTTATCACAATTTATTTAATATCATCCATTATAAATTTTTAAAAGTTGACTATTTAACCTTGTGAACTTATATTATAATATTATGTAATACTTTATGTTCACAAAAGTTTTTTTCCAGTCCCAAAGTTTTTTCTTTTATTTTTTTTTTTTTGGTGCTGCATGATTTTGACATTTTTCCCCCAATGTTTTCCTATTGGAGATATGTTAAAATGTATTAATATTTGACGATAGGAATAGAGTACAACATCACTAATAAGTAATATTACCTCCCAAATTGCATTATCGAATTATCTATAATTTTGAAGAAATATAAAATAAGAATAATTGAAGCAAATCAAAACTTTCAAGTTGAACGTGATAATTTTCTAAGATTGATGTTGATATATGAGTAAATTAATAGTAATTCTAATGAAATGTAGGAACTACTATCAAGATTTAATTAAAAAAAGAAAAGTATGAAATAAAGTTTGTATGTGTTGATTTATAGGTCCGAGTATCTGCCTATAATGAGTTAATTTGTCTGACCCAACTTAATAAATATAATATAAGAGGACAATTGAATAGAAAATCAAGTTATAGAAAGAGAGCAATTAAAAGACTCCTAACCACAACTATATAAATAGTCCTCCTCTCACTCTCTTTATTAATCTAAAACAAGAGAAATAAAAAGAGATATGAGGTCCTTCAGGCATTTTATGGTTGTTCTCGCATCATAATGTATTTAGGTTTTGAAAATCATGTGATTTTTAATATAATTTCACTCAGACCATGCAATAAAGTGATGATTAAAGACTGGTGGTTCAACCCGGACCCTGGACCATGAATCAAACTCAATTTTTTAAGTATTTTAATTCTTTTATTAAATTTCATAAGAAAATTATGTCGTTAATATCGAACATTAGCATCAGAGCATTTATGGGTTATTTCATAATCTGATTGCATGTTTTTTGATAGAAAAAATATGGTTTTGTCGTCTATTTTTGTGAAAACAAGATCCTAAGTTTGTTAAGGGCAACTCTATGTATAATGGATCTAGAGGCCATAACTTTTGCATGAACATAACCCATGTTCAGTTGTGTATATTTGTAAATTTTGAAAGCCCAACTCTCTATTTGTTGAGAGATTTTTTTTTTCTTCTTCTTCTTTTTCTTAGAAACCCTAGCTAGTAAGGTTACGTGTACTCTTGTAAGAGGCGTGAATAATTATAACTGAGCACCGTTGCTATGGAAACAAAGTATAATGGACTAAGAGTTGTGTAGGCCATGTTTTGCCTTAGTGGTTACCAAATAAGGAACAGTTCTAACTTTCAACACATGTTGAGTAACCAACATGTAAGTAAAGAAGTAATGGGCTTCATGCTCACTGCCGCATGAACCATTACCTTCCTAAGAATCTAATGCCTTTACGTAGTTGGTGGGGTGGATTGGATTTTTGGATCCACTGTTGCAATGTGAACTTTTGAAAAGACCTTAAATGAATGGAGCAATAGGGCCTGACAGAAGACTTGGATGTACGATATTGTTCCAATATTTCACATAAGCCAGACAAACATAAAAATAAAAGAAAAGGCCAAGTGAAAACTGTCGTGGATATTGTTGGAAAGGTGCCAGTACAAGCATAATTGATGCACTGTGTCACATATAACCGCCAGTAGTAACAAGTCTCATGCTTATAATAGCAATAAGTCAAGGACCTTGTGATTTTGGACCAATCCATGTTAGCCATGTTGGATGTTGGCAAGTTTAACCAATGATGGGAAGTTACACAAATGGGTGTGCACCCAAAAGCACTAAATGCACCCAAAAGCACTAAATTAGTGCTAAGTGCAAGATGTTGATGGAGACAACAACTTAATAGGTCACGACAACGTTTTTGGAATGTCTATTTGCACGAATTGGTTGCTGTAAGCCATGGCACATGTAATTCTCTAATCTGCTATCATGTGAAAGCATGTTTTTGGTTTAATTCGTGAGAAATAAATTATATTGACATTGAAATGTCCTGCACGTGTATTCTTGGGCATTACATGATTATTTTTTTTTTACGTGACCTAAACATATTATCTTAAAATATTGGCATGCTTATGTATTTACAAGTAATTTACATAATGTGTAATGTCATATTCAACGTACCTCTACAAATGACTTAAGCATGTTATGATGTATTACTTGTGAGTAATAACAATTTGAAAAGAGGATAGAAATTATATGTTTTAGAGTTATAAAAAAAATTATGTAAGATTATTTTTGTTGTAATGTGATTGACATATGTAATATCTATATCATGTAATTTGCATGTTAAAAGAAAATGACATGATGAATCTTAATCTCAATAGGAAGATTAGATTTTAATTTGAGTTCACAAATTGGAAGAATTAAAAATAATTCTCATTTATAAAACTAAAATTTTATAAGAATTAACTAAAATAATGATAATTAGATATTAGAATATGAGAGATGATTGCAAGTATAGAAATCTGTTGATCTTGAATCATTTGTTAAATTATTGTTAATTCAGTTAAGTTCATTGCAAAATTTAATGTACATGTGTGGTTGTATTAGTAGAATTATACACAAATGTCTCTTTACCTGTAAACAATGGCAACAAAGTTTTGCTACGAATAAATTACTTGTACAAATAAAGGAAATTGAGAAATTTGGCACCATACAATCTAATATAATCATAAGAGTTCTAGATTTGAAAATAAAATTATTACTCACCATAAGGAGATTGAGAGACTTATTGAGTTTTAAATAAAACTAAATATTAATCACTCACATAACGATACTGAAAAATATATAAATCAATTTCATGTAAGCGTTGGAGAAGTATTTCACTTGTCAAATGACATGGTTTACGCTCAAACAATTTTGGAGGTCTATTCATGATTAAGCTAAATGATTCAATATGAGAATTAAATTCTCACTAAATGCTTAAGTGATAAAGTTAATAAAATGTGTGAAATAAGAGTTAATTAATATCAATTTAGACCTCCATTCAAGTAGCAAATATGAACTACAATTTGATCTTTTCCAAAAGTTATGAACACATTTAAACCATAATACACAATGATTGCATTTGATAATTTTATGACATTAAATGTCATATGTACTCCAAAACAAATACTTAGAAGTTGCTAAATCTTCTTATATGTGGCTTAATTAACTAAGCAAATGCTTAATGACTCAAGTGATTAGTCCTTTGATAGAAGTAATTTAGACAAGAGTTGAAAATTGCAAAATCAATTGACATGAAAGGTGAACATGTCAATGAATAAAAAGATAAGACTAATTGTTGGGGTTATGGTAAGAAGGGTCAAATGTTCTTAAATACTTAGAGTGTATTGAGTTAGTAAAGAAAATCACCTATTGGCTACCTTTTGTGCTTAAGATTTTTAGATGGTATTACTTATTGGATCCTATTCTAAGTGGATAATAGATTTTAAGTAATGAACCATATGGTATGAAAACTTAGAGTATAAATGAAGTATTGATGAATGTTATTATGACATAATGGATATGTAAAGAATTGTTTGAATACTAAAAGGTATTATCACTTGCAAATGAGATTGCATGGTAGTTGAATTCAATTCATACTAAGATTCATTATGTGTCAAAGTTTAATGAGATTTGGTCTTTCGTAGTCCTTTTTGATTTGATGGTGGTATAAATGTTTAAGTTGATACCATTTACTATAACTTTTTTCGTCTAATGGATTCAATTATGTGGAAGTGAATTCAATAATATCAATTGTTTTTCCTTGATTACATCAACTTAAAAGGAGTATTGATGTTAGCATTGTATATGAAAGGGCAGGCCATAATGGGTAATAAAGGATTGAGAGTTAAGTTAGAGAAAAGTATATTGAACTTACTTGTTTATATTGATTAGCCCATATACAAATATGACTTAATTGGAAAAACAAAATGAATATATTTGAAAGGCAATTAAAGTTATATTTTTATTGTTATCTTTTCACCTTGATATCTATAGGCTAATAAATGCAACGACAAGATATTTGACTCATATTTTCATTACATTTATGAATGACTTCAAGCATTTGGACATATATTTGATCTCCCACTAATCTGAGAAAAAAAGTTCCTTAAGACATAATTTGTGTAGTTAAGAATCACAAAATATAAAAAGAAGAGCTAACAGAATGATAGAAATTGACTAAAACCATGAACACTTATTCAAGGATTACAATGGACTTTATAATGAAAATAGAGAAATAAGGTCATTTGCTATTCAAGAAACTTTCCAATAAAGTGTTATTGTAGTAGGTGGAATAACAAGTTGTAAAAGCCTATATAGTTGATGGAGATGTAAGGAAGAAAATTGCAAAAATCATACTTACAAGATGCATAAAAGAGTTCATTTTATATGTTTTGACCTTGTACCTTGAATTGTACCTTTCCCTACCTTATAAGCTAAAGGAAAGTAAGAAGACTTACTTAAGTAGTTTATAGCTTTAAAGGTTAATTGTTTTTGTTCTTATCATTTCATTAAAGAGTGAAATTTGCATCCAAAGATACAAGAAATGTGCCTTTAAGAATCTAATGAATATTGTTAAGGGACATCATATTCATTAATAAGCAAGTATGTGAGAATATAAGTAAATTAGATTCATAAGATAACATATTTTGAAGAAAACAAAATTCTTAATAGAAATGTAGTTGAATAAGCCTTTTAATTTATGGTGCATTAAAAAATTAATAAATTAAATTGAGTTAAGATATGTGATGATGTGTTTCATCTCACTTAAGTTAATAAGAGTATTTAATTTTTAGGAAATTCAACTACATGCAAGTAACCGTAAAGTGATCCGAATTAAGAAATTTAAAAATTGAATGAGATGCTAAGTTAGTTACTTGTCAAGATGATTAAGAGATTGAAGAGATTTAAGATGTTCTCTTATACCCCACTTACTGTGAATAAGAGATAGTCATAAAATAAGAAGTCAATGAAATATAATTATGTCTAAGACTTAATAGATTTGCTTTTAAGCATAAAATAGTTTAGAATGAGTAAACTTTAAGATATATGTCAACTAGATAGATACAAAGATATAAACATATTAAAGGTAAAAAAAAGGTTTGTCTAATAAAAGGGTATGCCATTTTATAAATCTCAATTGTTTATATTTAATTCATTTAATTCTCACCATAATTGCACATTTAGATTTAGAATTATATAAAATGCATATTAATATTCATTGTAATAAGTTAAGAGTACAAAGGTTGCAAACTCTAACTTTTAATGTTTAACTTAAAACAGTGTGCTAGTATGTGGTATTGAAATTGTCATAGGCAAATTTCACATATGAATTTACATTAATCCATGGTGACCACTATAAGTATGCTAAGTATTTGAGTGCTTGGTTTGTAATTTTATATCTATATATTTGTAATGTACAAGTGATTATAGATTATAATGAGTTCATTAAAATCATTGAAAAATGATTGCCTTTTACTTTGATGTAGAATGATAAGAATGAACTATACAGACAAAATTAGTCTTGGTTTTATGATTAAATCAATGAATTGTTTAAGAAAAAAAATTGTTGAACAATTTTACTAAAAAAATTATAGTCTCATTGACACTCCTCAATAAGGTCAAAAAGTCTAAGTCTTATAATGTATATATTGACTTGTTAAGTTAAATAATAAAATAGTAATAATATCACAGTTCAATATAATCAATGACAAATGATATTACATGTTTGAATTATACCATAAAACTTCAAGTAAATAAAAGTTTAAATTTTATACATGCAATGGAAATGTAGTCAAAATGATATCGGGATGCTTGATAGGTACTACAAGCTACTCATTATGCCACTAGGAATGACAAAAAAGAGAGAAACTACACTTAACCTAGTATTAAGTTATCATTTAGAATGATAAATTGATTATGTGCTAAATAGTAAATGAACTTACTTGCTTGCTTAATGATGAGACCCATTACTTGGAAAGGCAAAAAATGCAAATTCATAGTCTTATGTAAATAGAGGCAAAGTTTATTACATGTTTTTTAATTATAGTAAATGATAATCTTTACTTAAAAGATCTTTAAAGTGTTAGAAATTATCATACATTATAAAAGTCTTTATATGACAATGTAGTAAAGTGGTACTTACTTTAAAAGATCTTGAGTAAGACATTAAATTCAATTATATTGACTTAAAATATAACTCAATAAGAGACATAATAGTATAAATGAAAGTCTCTTATTAAGTTTTTGAAAATTCAATAAATACTTGTAAATTTGCATAAAACTCAATTTATTAATACTAATATAGAATTACAGCAATAATTGAATAAGTGACATATGTACAAGTATTCAATATATTGCTAAAATGGTATGTCACACAAGTTAGGATTGGCCCACTCATACAAGTAATTGCCTTTATCCCTTAAAGAATGATAAGAGGTGGGACTATTTGAATGAAGAGAACAATTTAAGGAAATCACACTCAAAATTGTTGTTCCCCTTGAAAGAGTCAAGATGAGACTTTAGAGATTAAAATGAAAAGGTCAATATAGATTTCCCACTATTCATATAACCTATGAAAAGTTAAATGTAAGATCTTAATTTGGCACTTTAAAGAGCAAGTACTTAAAGAATTTAGGTTAGATACTTAAGAGCAACTAAATCAAGATTTGTGCATTGAGTTATTAGGAAATAAGTAAGAATGACATATACTTCCAATGAGAAAAAACTCATCATAGCACATGATTCACATAATGTGTGGTTATTAAGTGACCAATAAGGGAACTAGAAGAAATCATCCCTGTTTATCCATTATACAAGTCTATTGAGATACTAATAAAACTTTTTGTGTGCCCTATATTACTTCTAACTATATCTTAAGGTGTCAATTTAATGATCACTACTTTACTATGTTACTTACAATCATGAAAAATTTGACTTTTTAAATATGTCTAGGAAAGTAGTTAGATTGACACTAATAATTATAAGTATAAAAGTAAAACTATTGTTGTCAAACATCTACAATATGTATTTATTGGCCAGCCAATTATATCATCTAGTGAGGATTGAATATAACTATGGACATATGATAAAAAAAATTGTCAAATTTAGCTTTTAAGGGATAAGGTAAATTATGACTGTCATGATAAAATAAATTGAGAATATTATAAGATATAATTATAATTGTAATTTCTTCTTTAAGGGTTATAATCATTATATTGTCTCTAATAAGTATATAGTTTAAGCTCCCAAATACAAGTGTACTTATAGGTCATATAACTCATTTACCAAATATGAACAGATGTTTGATAAAATAAAATGGATATATAGTTGGATGATAGAAGTCTATTATATGAGAGTGAAAGATATTGATCTATAGGTTTAAGTATTTGCCCGAAATAGGATAGTTGATATGACTTGACTTGATGAATATAAAATAAATGGGTAATTAAATTGAAAATCAATTATAAAAAGGAAGCAATTAAAAGGCTCCTAATTACAACTATATAAATGAGTCTTCTCTCACTCTCTTTATTAAACTAACATAAGAAAAATAGAAAAAGATATAAGATCTTTTAAGTATTTTATAATTGATCTCACATTTTAGTATATTCAAAGTGTAGAAATTGAGTGATTTTTAATATAATTTTATTTAAATTGTATAATAATATGATAATTAAAAATTAGTAATTTAATTCAAATTTTAAATTGTGAATTAAACTTAATTTTTGAAATATTATAAATTTTTTAATAAATTTTATATAAAAATTATATTTTTAATTTTTAATAATATAAAATAAATTATAAAATAAATTTGATCATGAATAAAATTAAAATATTTAAAATTTTGTATTATTTTCTTATAAATTATTATTTTTATCTATGCATGTGAGGAAAGAAGAGACATATCAAGAATATTTTGTTTTATAAAAAATTTAAGAGAAGTTTCAACTAACAATTTTTGATAGGATTTTTTTGTTTTTGTTTTTGTTTCCTTTATTTTTAATATGAACGCCTATGTTACTAATTTTCTTTTATTAAAAAATATTTTTTGTTCAAAAATTCACTGGGAAACATTTTCTGAAAAATTGAAAAGAAAATTCTTTCGACAATGTAAGGAGCCTTTCGCGTATCTTGTCGAAAGCTCACTTGTGAGCAAAAGATTTAAATAAGAAATGGAATTCCCATTCAACATTGTACTTCACACTTTCTCGGGGAAGAATTTAGAAATTTCAGAAATGTTTCGATATTTCTAGCCTTTCGATGATTACCTTTCATAATCAATAAGCAGGGGACCTGGCTGCACGATCCCTAAATGGAGCCACCGCGCCAAAGCGACGGCGACCAAAACAATGACGATGACTTCTTCCTCGACGCACTCGACGACTTCTCCTTTCACGATTGCCGTGACGCACCCCAATCTGATCTACCCACCTCCGACTCCACTGTTTCCTCCCCTTCCTCTGATAATCCATCGCTGGATGTCTCCTCGTCTCTGCGGCGCAGGCCGGTCCGTCGCCCTGGAGTGTCCTGCGTTCAATCCGGTGAATCTGGTTCGGACCTGACCCCAGCTCATTACGTGAAAAAGAGGTTTAGAGAGAAAAGGTGCAAACTTCATCGAAATTTGAAGGAAAATGAGAAGAATTTGGACAGTACTGAGTCAACCCGGCCGAGTATGCACCGGGTTGACCCAATTGAGGTCGTGGGTGGTGTGGGTGGTGGAAACAAGAAAGAGGAGAAAGACGAATCCACGGTGACCACAGTGAGTGAAGAGGGGCCCAGTAATTCGGTGGACTCGATGGCTGAACTTGGTGAATCTTCCTTTACGGATTTACTTTTGTTTATGGCTGGTTTGGTGGTTAGGGCAGTTGGGTTTCAGTTAAATTTACTTGTTAATTTCGTTAATTTTCCAATTTGGATCTTGTATTGCTCTTACATATTTTTAACAGATCCCTTTGGGAGTATTAGGCATTGTAGAGGATGTTTGGTTCGAAAGTTGGGTTCTTTGTGGAATTTGATTCGAGGGTCATTGAATTTAGACGAGCATCAAACAATATGGAAGCTCTTGTTGCGATTTGGGTGGGGATTATTTTGGTCCATTTATGTTTGTACCATTTTGTGCGGTTTGTTGGTACTCTCTGTTGGGATTAGTGGGTTTCTGATGAGTTACTTGGTAGAGAAGCCATTGCAAATAAAGCAGGATTTGAATTTCGATTATGTAAAAAGCAGTCCTGTTGCATATGTGCCAGTAAAGTCATGTGATGGTGTTGGTTGTGGAGTGAATTGTAAAGACAGGATTGGGAATTTAAAGAGTTCCCGGCAACGAGTTATACCTCCTAATCACAGGTTGCAAGTTAATGTTCTACTGACATTGCCAGAGTCAGAGTATAACAGAAATCTTGGGATGTTCCAGGTACTACTTTCTTTAGTTAAGATACTTAAAATGATTGTGATGCTGCATATTTGTCTGTGATATGCAATCTATTAGAGCTGATAATCTGTTAGAGAGAGAGAGAGGGGCACAGGGTTTTTCTGATATAAATTTTATTGTTATTGAATTACAGTTTCTTAGTCCTTGTAAGAGTAGCAACTGTCTGTAATAAAATCATGGTGTCTCTTTAAGAGTAGTTTTCATTCTCCTGAATAACCAAGAATCTAGAACAACAGTGGCTGCCTCATAAGAAATTTTGTGACAGGTTTACAGGGTTAAACATAACAGCAACATGATGGAACATATGTATTGACAGAAACATCTCTGTGAATTGTTTGGAAACATAACATTTAGTTTAGAAACCTAGACTACATGGGTCACACATGCTTTGAAGAATTGATATTTGTTGTGTCTATGTTAAACTGATACAGACAACAAAGAAGGATACTGTGGAGGGTTAAAGTTGATGACAGTTTATCATTTGCATTTCTGCTTTGATTTGGGTGTTTAATATCTCTGCTTGAGGAATTCTTGTCTTACTTCATCATTTCTCATTTGAAGGTTCGGGTAGAGTTTCTTTCTGCAGACGGTAAAATTCTTTCTAGCAAAAGCTACCCTTGCATGTTAAGATTCAAGAGTGAGCCCTTACGCATCTTATTGACTTTCCTAAAGATTGCACCTCTTGTTGCTGGGTACATATTAGAATCCCAAACTCTGGAATTGAAGATAAGGGGCTTTACTGAGGGAGATGTGCCTACTTTCTGCTTAAGGGTAACAATTGAACAACGAGCTGAATTTCGTGCTGGTGCAGGGATCCCTGAAATATATGATGCATCACTCGTGCTGGAGTCCCAACTTCCTCTTTTTAAAAGAATTTTGTGGTGCTGGAGGAAAACCATGTTTGTATGGACCAGCTTGCTGACATTTATGATGGAGTTGATGTTTATTCTAATATGTTGTAGACCTTTAATTATTCCAAAAGTGAGGCCCAGGGATGGTTCTGCTATCAACAACTCTAATTCGAACAATGCCCCAGAGCAAAGTTGATGCTGAGATGTATATGGACTCTGACAACAATGATGAAAGTAAGATTGGATGTCAGCATGCAATACTTTATTGTTTTAATAGATAGTCACCTTAGGTATGGCACCCTAACCTTTTAGTTTTCCATCAATTTTTTTAATTTTTTTGATTCTGTTTATTGGTTGTATAAATCAATTATTATGTAATATGCAATTTACCCAATGAGTGGACTATTTCTAACATTCAAGTGTTATAAGCTAGGTCTTCCTTCAGTTTTAGCTGGATTGCAAATAGATTATACACAGTGAAACACTGAAGAAGGAAGGAAAAGCTTCAAAATGCTGTTGTATCTGGTTTCTAGAGCTGTGAAAATGATTCAAAAACCATGAAGAAATAAAAAAAATTTGGGAAATGAATAGTGAATGTCAGACATCTTTTGGAGAGAATGAGAGGCAGAGATATTACTTAATGCTTCTCCTTAAGGTAGTAAATTCAGTGGGATTTGAACACTTCATTTGAAATTCCCTTGATCATTCATATGTACAGTAACTGGCCTCTGGAGGCCAGTTTTTCTAGCTATTATAACTGTCCTGGCTTCTGTCCGAAATGTAAAGTGTTATGCATATGGCATGAATAAATCCCCTCTTGCTTGAATGATTAGTCGTTTGCTTTTGACCATGAGATTAATTGGCTTGTATGGAGAAGTGCGGACTTGCCAATTTACCTTTATAGGGAAGGATGGACCTGCTACCTCCTCAGTGCATATTCTGGTCTTCTGTAGTTTGCAACTTCATAGTGGAATTATTCCATTGGCAATAAATGCAGACCATTTTCGAAGAAAGTTCCCAACTGATAAGGATTGATAGGCCATATCGATAGATTGAGTGAGAGCTTTCGTTGATTTGAATTATCTAACATTGCAGGGATCTACTGAAACAATTTCACTTTAAACCAGGGCTCAAAATTTCCTCTTTTGCCATTATTTCAACCCTCCCCTTGAAGCTGCCACTACAGAAGCTTTAGAAGCTTGTAGTTGTCTCAGATTTCTTATTGCTAGAAGTACCAACTATACTTATATTCCATTTTGTTCCCTCCTTCAACGTTTCCACATCTGATGCTCTCATCAGAGTAACAAATTCGACGACGTGCTGATGGAGTCTTCAGGCTGTGTAAAGCCTCTCTCTTGCTCGGTCATCAGGCAATGAAGTCAAAGGGTTCTTTCTTCTCATGGGCTGTTGCCTAGCAGCCCGGAGTAGACATGACACGGGTGTGGCTTAGTTCAATTCTTAGTTCATACCAACAATTTCGATTCTACGGAAGGGAAGAATCGGAACCGAACCAGGCTTCCTAATTCTGACTCAGTTAGATTAAGATTTCAATTTGGTTACAGTTTAAGTTTTAGTTTATTTTGGTTCGCCTAATGCTATACCTGTTTCAATTAGTATCTATTGTTTGAATTTAAAATAGAAAAAACCAATTAACACTTGATTAATTAGTTCACTAATTAATAACTTACAATTGATTTTTTTCTCTTTTACATAATGCAAAACATTATGATGATTAATAATATAAACCTTCTTGATTTACTAAAACCCAATTAATTAGTGTTAATAACAAAAATAAATATTCATTAAAAAATTTATGGATCCGTAAATTATATTATGGAGTAGATTTCATTTCATACTTTCTTCCTAAGATTAGTATTTTTAAATTAAGAAATATTTGCTTTTTTATTTTTTATTTTTTAGAATCGTAGAACTTTAAATGGATTTGCTCTCTTGCAGTTTCAATTCATATTCAATTTTACCTTAAATTGAGTTTAGTTTTAGTTCAAATTGAAACTGTGATTACCTTTTAGGTTGGAGTAGACTGTGATATTTAGAATTCAAATTTAATCCAAATTTTTGGTTTTATTTTCAATTCACATGCATTCGGATTCTGTTTCTTGAGATCAAAAGGTGTTGGAAGAAAAAGTGAGTCTCATGTCATTGTCTTATCTTATCCTCTACCACATTCACATATGAGTTTTACTATATAGATGTAAAATACCATGAATTTATTTGGATATAATAATGGTGTATAGATAATTTTAAATACAATATAAAAGAATTTTATATTAATATAATTTTTTTATATTGTATAAAATATTTTTTATATAATATAAAATCTTATCATATGTAAATAAATTCATAAGACTTGGACAAGAAAATTTTTCCTTTCAGAGAGTACAACTTTTTTGGCTTCAAGTGACAAGTACTTTTACACGTTATGGATAAAATATTGTCATTTGATTTTAAAAATATACTTTTAAAATTTTAAAATATTATGAATGACATATTTAATCTATAGAAAAAATTTATAATTATTTATATAAATGATATATTAATATTTTTAACATTCATAATATAACATTTTAATTATTTTAAAAATTCTATAATACTTTTTAAAATAATAGTTTAGTTGTTTTTGCAAACAAAATGAAATTATACCAAGTTAAAATTAAATTTTTAAGTTATAAAATTTATCAAGAAAATATTATCCCTATTAATAAACTTATAAAATTTGTTAATAAATTTCATAATAAAATAAAAAATGAATAACAATTATAAAGATTTTTTAGATGTTTTTATTATATATTTGATTTTATTCCTAATCTTAGAACTATAAATCTCTCTTTGTATAAATAATTAAGAAAAAAAACCAATGAAATAATGAAATGATACAAGTTATTTTAAAAATAAAATTATTAGTCAAATGTTATAGTTTTAAAATTGTAAAATATTATGAATGACATATTTAATTTATACATAAAGTTCACAATTATTTATATAAATAATGTATTAATATTTTCAAAATTCATAATATAACATTTTAATTATCTTAAAAATTGTATAATATTATTTAAAATAATATTTTAGTTGTTTCTACAAATAAAATGAAATTATACCAAGGTAAAATTAAAATTTTAAGTTATAACATTTATTAAGAAAGTATTACCCCTATTAACAAACTCATAAACTTTGTAATAAGATAAAAGAAAAATAACAATTATAAAGATTTTTAAGGTGTTTTTATCATATATTTGATTTTATTCCTAATCTTAGAACTATATATCTTTTTTTTGTATAAATAATTAAGAAAAAATCTTCATAAATGAAATAGTGAAATGAAACAAGTTATTTTAAAAATAAAATTATTAGTCAAATGTTTGTCATGTATAAAAATCTATGATCTTAATACTTTTTTAATATTAAAAACTAATATAACTAATTTATGATAAAAAAATTACTAAAACAAAATATTGATAATAAAAAATCTATCATAAGATATTATTCAAAAATTTGGTAGGAATTTCAAGTGAGTTATTTAATTGTTAAAGAAAATTTAAGTATTGTTTAATACATTATGGCATTTTAAAATGATGTTTTTAATTAAAGAAAATTTACTTCATATTAATTGTAAACCAACAAAATTTATTTTACAAAAGGATATTAAAAATTTAATTTTCAAACAAAATTTCGGAAGATAGCTAGCTTTCTTCTTTAGTTCCAACATTAAAATTGAATCTATGAACATTAGTAATCCCATTATCTATGTAAGAAATAGGCTATGATACTATTATGTCGGGATCAGACTCATGTAGTTTCTAATAACATACAGAAAAATTATAATTACTATGTTGAAATACAAAAGCAAATAAAATTTGTTTATTATTTTGAAATTCAATTTAATAAGAATTTAAAAACAGAAAGAAAATAAGAGAATATGAAAAATTACGGCGAGTATGGCGAAGACGAGGAGGATGATGACAGTGACGATAACCATTCAAGTGTTCCTCGTCTGCGATGTATCTTATGCATTACTGCTGCTGGTGGTTGAGATATAAATGTACGTTTCTTATTTATTTTTGGTTTAAATCTTTTTGGTTAGGGTGCAGGCTGTTGTATCATGCACGAGCTTTGGGTTTAATGACAGTTGCAATCACCGTGGATCAATGGGGTGCATCAGGGAAAGAATTCAAGCTTTGAGTTTGATTCGCAACTACGACCGCAACTTGTCGAGATTGTGCAAAGATAGGCCGAGGCCTTGTGCGATGCTGTTGAAAAATGATTCCAATTGTGAGATTAGCGTGGATTCTTCGAGGAAGGGAGGACGCAATGGAGTCTCCGGTTCCGGTCGAGCCATTTAACCGAAAATGAAGAAAAAACAAAGAAAAAGAAAACAATTGAGTTGATGCAAAAGAGCGAACCAAGCGGGGAAAGTTGTAGGCATCTGATGTGCAGGACATGGGACCGTGACTTATAAGGGTCTTTGGTTGGTTGTAGGGGTGTTTTGACTATTTATAATGCTACTTTTATTATTAAACCATTTTTATTAATAGCAATTTAATAAAATATGTATTTTTTTCGTTAGGGTTTGATCGTGTAATGATATAATAAAAAATATGAAAAATACAAAATTTATTTATTTATACTTACAATATAATTTTTTTATTACAATATTACTATTTTTTATCATACTTAAAAGAATATATATATTTTTTATATAATATTTATAAGATTAGACCTTAAATATGTAAGATGTAAATTTTTTCATTTTTAAATGTAAAATTTTGAAAAAAAAAAGTATATAAAGAATAAATTTAATTAAATAAATTAAAAAATAATAAATTTAAGTCTATAATTTATTTTTATATTTTATATAAAATATGCATCACACACCTTATCTTTGGGATGCAGTAACAAGAGGCGTATTCATTTTCACACGTTCGCAAACGGGGTCAGTCAAAGCAGACGGAAATGATTAAATGACAGCTTTACCCTTTAATATCTCATTCAATAACGCAACAGGCACTTCAGAGTCCATCTCCTTCCGGAATGTCCACCGCTGTGCAATTCCCAGCCAAGAAGGTTTCTTCTCTAAGATAATCGAGAGATTGAATGGTGATGGAGCCAGTCGTCTTGGTTCTCTACGTGGCGATTATGCACTCAGTTTGCTAGACTGTCGTTCTTGGTGCTTTGCCCACCATCCACCTCTCAGGTCTAAAATTCCAACCATCTAATTGCAAAGGGATTGTTTAACGAAGGAGAGCTAGGCTCGCTGTACTAGTGTCCAAAAGCTTAAATTGGATAGACTGGTTCAATAGATTCAATCGTAATTAAATTTTAAAAATCGAACAAATCTTGAATCGGTCAAAATTGGGTCAAATTTGAAAAACCAATCAAAATCGGCTAAAAATCAAAACAATCAGTTATATTGGTACTCCGATGAGTTTTGGCTTTAATATCAAAAATTACAATTTAATCTCAAACTTTTTGTATAAATTATAATTGGGTCTTAAATTTAATTTAAATTTATAATTAAATTATAAATTGTATTTAAATTTTTAATTTAATCATTAAAACCAAACAAAATTAATATATAATCAAGTTTTTTTTATAGTTAATATATTATTTATATATATATATGTGTGTATGTATTATTATTTTTTAATTATTTTTATAAATATATATTTAATATTAGATACTAATTTTAATTAAATCAGTTAAAATAAATAAATTTTAAACTTTAAATTTTTTTAATTTGATAATCAATTTGAGTTTTAAAATATTATGGTTGGTCTACTAATTATGGTCCAATGCGATTTCAACGTAAACAAAGGTGACCAAAGAAAACAGTAATAGTGAAATAGTTCCTCAAACATTATTTACCAAGCATTTATTGTGTCGCTTGCGAAGCTTCTGTCTGTTGGACGGGGACTTATTGTTCTGACTTCAAGAAAAAAGCAATTATGTAAAATAACCCTCAACCCCCAGCTCCCTTAAAAAGAAGGGGGACATGACAGAACCTGTAATTATCACGCGTACAAGCTGGAATTGATTCTTTCGATCTATTTTTGGGTGTAATGCCATAAACTTCGAAACTTTTCTTGCAAGGGATGGATAGTGCTCACATCCACTGCTATCAAATCAAAAGCACGAACGCCCCATATAAATTGTAGCTCCAAAAAGCAGCTGTCAACCACAACCCTCATCTCCAAAAAGCCAAACCATAGTCATCAGAATGGAATGGCTTTCGGCTATGGTTTTTTCGTATGCAGTATGCAAGTTAGAATTTGTAAGATGCCTACAGTTGGCAAGTTGGTGTGCACACTGGCTTGTAAAAGGTGAAACTTAACTCAATGTGCCAAATTTAAATTATGATATTACCTGATCGCAATATTCAAAAGAAAAAAAAACGATTCCCCTAGTAAAATTACCTCCAAATTACAAAACAATGAAAAAATAAACAAGAAGAAGAAGACGATGATGATGATGGAATTGATTCCATAGATATCCCTTTCCTTGAACATCATCTTTCTGAAAATGAGAAGTGGAAACAAGCGAAGGCCTTGGTTATCATCGCCACCACCTGGTCATCAAGCGAGTGGATAGAATTTGGATGCCTGTCTTATTGGGTGTGCATTTGGATAATCAGTGGTTGGTTGCTTTTACGTTTGTGGGTGTTCCATATCCATGTTTGTGGGATGACACCATTTCTTGTTGTGAACTACTTATTGATGTTCCGACCAATTTGATGCTCAGTAACTTCTTTGCCACATATTCATTTTATTCTGAAAGTCATTCAACCAAATCAATTTATAGGCGATGTTTATAACGGTTACTATATTGAAAGTTGGGATTACATTGTGTGGAACTAAAATTAAGCTTCAACGCAACTATCCATCGTTAGGCTTCAAGGAAACCATCCATCGTTAGCCTAATGGGGAGGGCAAACTTACATTTTTGTTGGTTAGGGTATGGCATCTTGTTCGAAAACTTTATTCAATTTTGGCTTTAATATCAAAAATTCCAATTTAAACTCAAAATTTTATTTAAATTATAATTAAATTTTTAATTTAATCATTAAAATAAAAAAGTAATATATAATTAATTCTTTATATAATTATTAAAAATAATTTTTAATCAAAATATATCATATATAATTGTTAAATTTTTCAATTAATTTTATAAATATATTTTTAGTATTAAATAATAATTTTATTAATTTAAACTCTAATTAGTTGAATTAGATTAATTCTGAACTCTTATTTTTTTTAATATAATGACTAGTTCAATTTTCAAAATATTGTGGTGTACTAGTCATAGTCTAGTGAGATTACAACATATGCAAATGTGATTTAATAAAAAAGTAACAGCTAAATATTTCTTTAAAAATTAATTTTCAAGTACCTACTTTTCTATTCTGTAGCTTGCAAAGCTTTCGTTTGCATGTAGATTTATTTTGTTGACTGTTAGAAAGAATCGATTATGTAAAATGAGGGGAGAAAGGGTCAAAAAGGAAAAGCTTTTCTGGAGATTCCATTTAACGTATTGGGTACCAACAGCTGTTGGATGTTTCTTCCACTAGGTCCACAATAGTTTTCTTTCAACGAAACCCAGTACACATGACTTGACTTTTGGAATTTACTTGCCAATTCTCCGGAAAATGCTAAATAAAAAGTAGAAAATAAATTTCCACGCAAAGAAAACGAAAAATAGAATGTATAGTGCTTCACCATTTTGCATAGATTTAATTACATGCGGCTGTTAATTTGATACATAAATGTTAGAATCATGCTATGTAGACCAAGTAATAGAATACGAACCGGCATGTTTGTTAGCAGACCAGGTAACTGTTTGTACTTAAGTGCACACTGTCTGATGCACCTTCCCCTGTAAAACTTTTCGAGCACCAGGGCCTTCTTATACATAAGGTAGTGCCTGGCACAATCTTCGAGTCACCATTGAAAACTCAAAGAGATTCGCCAACAATGATCAGTCTGATGAAGTCTCCAGTACTCTTGCTTCAATGTTGTCATCTGTTCTTTCTTATATTCTCAGCTTCTGCAATGAAATTCAACGTCCCAAGACTTAGTCCTACAGGACCAACAGTTCTAAAAGACCCTGAAGTTGTGTCTGCATGTGTTCTGGAGGATGGTGAAACTTTTTTCTACAGCCAAACCCTTGATCATTTCAATTATAGGCCTGAAAGCTACGAAACCTTTCGGCAAAGATATGTGATCAGTTCCAAGCACTGGGGTGGCGCCAATGCCAGTGCCCCAATCTTTGTTTTTCTAGGCGAAGAACAATCACTGGATAATGATCTTGATGTTATCGGATTTCTGCCTGAAAATGCCATCCGGTTTAGTGCTTGCCTGGTATACATAGAGGTATGCAAATACTATATACACATCTTATGTACTTTCACCTCATCTCTATAGCTAAAGATGAATTCACTGGTCTGCATACATGTGACCAGACTAAATTCCAATTACGGAATGGCAAAAAGTTGGAATCCACCGTAAAGAGCGACTAACATCTCTCTATTTATTTCATCAGCACCGATTCTATGGAAGGTCAGTTCCATTTGTATCATCAACTGAAGAAGCCTTGAAAAATGCAAGTTTGCGCGGGTATTTCAACTCAGCTCAAGCTATAGCAGATTATGCAGAAGTTATAATTCATCTCAAGGAAAAAATACTGCAAGCTAGATATTCTCCGGTTATTGTCGTTGGAGGATCATACGGCGGAAGTAAGCCACTAATTGTCATTCTGCAGAGCTGTTACATTGATTTGATTTTGTATGCATAGTTTGATTCTTCAATTATTTTTTCCATATGTTCTTAGTGCTCGCTTCATGGTTCCGGCTTAAATACCCCCATATTGCCCTTGGAGCTTTGGCCTCATCAGCACCAATTCTTTACTTCGATGATATCACACCATCGGATGGATCTTATACCATTGTCACAAAGGTTTTCAGAGTATGAATCAACTGTTTACCTTTCTCCTGATTTTCCTTTTACTTAAAAATGGTCTAATTAGTATTAGTATCTAAACTATCATTTCTTTAAGTGATCGCAGGAAACTAGTGTGACTTGCTACCAGAAGATAAAAAAATCTTGGGCAGAAATTGATGAGATTGCTTCCAAGCCTGATGGTCTTTCAATTCTCAGCAAGAAATTTATGACTTGCGAGTAAATGCATCACAAACATTGGCCATCTTGTTTTATACAATACTATTAACATATACTTTTGGTGTAACTACACCTATAGCTTATGATTTATTATTGTATCTTTCTTGTTGTAGTCCCTTAAACGATTCTGCCGTGCTCAAAGATTACTTGGACGATCTGTATGTTACTGCTGCTCAATACAATGTTCCAGAAAATTGGGTGAACAAGATCTTCGCCGGACTAGAAGGAGGCGCTTTCGGGAATGATTCGCTTGGCAGAATAATTTCTGGAATGGTTGCCTATGAAGGAAACGAAACTTGCTATAACATCAACAGCAGAACAACAGATGAGGGATGGAAATGGCAGGTATATAATTAGTCATTTTGGTCGTATAGCCATTTTACAATGGCGCAAGTCTACAGTGATTTACAATTTTGGCCTTAGACATGTAGTGACCTGGTGGTACCTATTTCTCGTGGAAATGAAACAATGTTCCCACCCGATTCCTTCGACCTAGACAGCTACTTGAACGATTGCAGAAGTCGCTACGGGGTTCTGCCTCGGCCTCATTGGGTGACTGCCTACTATGGAGGACATGTAAGCTTTTTTATTTTTCTGCTTGCAAATTCTTCTAGGGCAAAACGATTCAAATATATTCATAAGATCTCTTAAAAAGCATATCTGTTTGCAGAGTATAGAGATGGTTCTCAAGAGGTTTGGCAGCAACATCATTTTCTCCAATGGGCTAAAAGATCCTTATAGTTGCGGCGGGTAAGCAGCATCAGAAAGAAGAATTGTCCCTTTTTCCCTCTGTTTGCAGGCAAGATCACCTAAATTAACATATGATATCTCAAATTGTAGGGTGCTGAAGAACATTTCAGACACTATTACTGCTGTCACTACAGCCAACGGTAAGTTCTTTTTCTTTTTTGGCTGCGTTTGAGTAACTTGGGTAAGACTCTTGTCTGCCATGGACAAGATCAAACAACATGCAGAACAAAGACAGGACCCTATTGTACCAACGACATATTGAGAAAGAAAATGTTCCCATTCGCTTGCAGGCTCTCATTGCTTGGACATAATAAGAGCAAGGCCAGATGATCCGCAGTGGTTGCTCATGCAACGTGAAACCGAGATCCAGATCATTGAAGGATGGATAACAAAGTACTATGCTGATTTACATGAGACAAGCGGAAAATCGAACCCAAGTTAGCAGAGGAAATAATTCATGGATTAATGTTGCTAGTGGGAATAGACAGAGTTCATTCCCATTTGGAAGGCCAGGAGAGAATTTGTTAGAAATTAATCCAAATTCGTAAATATCAGTCGAAGAAGGATAGCGATCACCTTTCAGCTATGTCTTGTCGACTTTGAAAACAATTATTATTGCAGAATTGTACTCAATAAATCTTTTTATATTTTATTTGTTCATATTTTGATACTTTGTAATAAATATTTTGTAATTTTTTAAATTTTATTTTTTTAAAAAATAATTATAGAGTTAATTTAAAAGTTACTTATTAATAGATAAATCTTATAATTATTTTTAATAAAGTAAAATAGTGAAATCAAGTTAAAAAATTTATTTATCTTCTTATTCTTCTTGAATTGTATAAGTCATGAGAATTTTACCTTTAAAATTTTCCAACAAATTTGGTATCAGAGCACACGATTCGTGATTATGTCCTTAACAAACATTCAACTTCCTCTTCAACATCCTTACCTTCCAAAAGAAAACTATGGAAATTGAGCTATTAAAATGAAAGACTTGCTTGGTGCTTACGATGTGTGGGAAATAGTCAACACTAGTTATGAGAAACTAGAGAATGAAGCCATATTGATGCAATATCAGAAGAATGCCTTGGAGAAAGTTTAAGTAAAAGATCAACATGTCCTGTTGATCATCTATCAAAGTTTAGAAGATTCAATGTTTGAAAAGGTGTCGAATGCTACTACATTGAAGGAGGCTTGGGAAATCCTTCCCAATACTCACCAAGAAGTACAAAAAGTTCAGAAGATTTGTCTTTAATCATTGCGAGGCGAATATAAGGTAATTTGTGTGAAAAAATCTAAGTTGATTACTGATTATTTCACAAGAGCTTTGGAGATTGTGAGCCAGATGAAAAGGAAGAACGAAGATGTTCCAAATGTTCGAGTTGTTGAGAAAATACTTTGGTCATTAGACAAGAAGTATGATCACATCGTCGTTACAATTGAAGAGTCCAAAGACTTGGACACCATGACAATCGATGAGCTTTTGGGTTCGTTGCAAGCCCATGAAGAAATAACTTGGAAGAAACAAGCACAAGCTGGTGGAGGAAATACTCCAAACTTAATTAACCATTCGAGATGAGAAAGAGCAAAGTCAAACTCCCATGCAAATTGGAAGCACTATGCAAAATTGTGGTCGTGGCCAAGGTCGAGGCCGAGGTTGCTTCCAAGGAAAAGGTCATGGACAAAACAGAGGAGATGTCACTCGAAATAATAATCAATACCACTATCAAAGAGATACTCGTGGAAGAGGATTAAACTTGAGAGGTCGATGGTATGATAAATCTCAAATTTGATGTTATCATTGCAATAAACTCGGTCATTATGCTTTTAACTATTGGCAAAAAGAAAGTAATGGAGTAGATGAATAGGTGAACTTGGTAAATGATTTTGATGATGTTCTTTTATTGGCATTTAAAGAAGATGAAGGTAATCTAAGTGATACGTGGTACATAGACACCGGCATAAGCAACCACATGTGTGGTCAAAAAGAGATGCTTGCTAAATTGGACAAGACAATCCAAGGAAAAGTGTCATTTGGTGATAATTCAAAAATATTTGTTGAAGGCAAAGGTATAATTATGATTTGAATGAAGAATGGTTCACATTAGTTTATTACTAATGTTTATTATGTTTCAAGAATGTCGAACAACATTTTGAGTTTGTCACAGCTTCTGGAGAAAGGTTATACTATCCACATAAAAGATCTTAGCCTTGTGCTAAAAGACTAAAATAATACACTGATTGCACGCATGAAGATGTCGAAGAACAAGATGTTCATTCTAAACATAAAGAATGAAATGACTTGTTGCTTAAAGATGTGCGTCGATGATCCTTCGTGGCTATGGCATTTGAGGTTCGACCATTTAAATTTTGGCGAGCTAAATATGCTCTCTCACAAAAAGATGGTTTATGGCTTACCACATATCGATCATCCTAATTAATTATGTGAAGGATATGTCATCAAGAAGCACTTGAGAAGTAGCTTTCCAAAGGAAGCAACTTATCGAGCAAAAAAGCCATTTGTTACAAGGATACCTTGATCCAGCCCATTCAAGTATCCTTAAAGTGTAAATTCGGGTTAAGACTAAACCTCTGTTGGCTACTAGCATTGTCCAGGCCGTTTGTTACTTATGGAAGGTCTTGGAAGCATGTAGAAGTGTCTTCATCAAGAGACTTCCAGCAGAATGCATTACAGCTGCCTAGAGAATTTTGAAAGGGACCAAATTAAATGCATATGTAGAATATTCCTTGTAAATATCTAGGATATACCATTATAGCACCTTCTTTTAAGATGTATAAATAGGTGACCCCCTCTCATTTGTATAGCACAAATCCTTTCTCTCAATACAAGCTCACTTGCAAAACTCTCTTGTGTTCTCTTTCTCTCTTCCTTCAACACTTCCAACTCGCTTATTTGCCTCTCATATGGCTTCCACTGATTTTCTCAAACTCTCCAATGTTTACTTAGCTCATCTTCGCACACAAGATTGACTAAGTGTCGTGCAGGTTAGCACACACAAAGTCTAACTCCGTGACAAGTGGTATCAGAGCCAAGGTCCAAACCTTAGGTGTAACCTGTTTATTTGTTGTTTGCTAAGACAACGAGTATGGCAAGCGAAGAAGGATTTATTGCAACCACTGTGGAAGAGCAACAAGCAGGGCAACAATCTCATGGATGTGAGGAGCAGTATGCTCCAGCCAAGCGTAATAGGTCCAAGGCTCCAACAAAGGAGACTATGGACTCTCTTGTTGGTGGTTTGGAAAGAAGTGTCACCAATATAAGCTCCATTGTAGGCGACCTTAATGATCAAGTCGATAACTTTATCTACGAGAATTTAGAGATCACATGGGTTGCCAAAGTCATGATCGAAGAGTTTAATTGTTCGTTTAAGGGAGAACTACGCTCCCTAAATCAAGAATTGTCTAATCTGCATGAGTTCGTTGAATGAGAGATTCACGACCTTTGTAAGGAAATGGATTCTCTGCGCCGAAATAACTCATATGCTAGTACAGTTGCCACTACTAGCATCACTGTTGTGCATGGCTTGAAGGTCTCAAAACCTACCATGTACAACAGCATACACAATACCACTGTCGTGGAGAACTTTTTGTTCGGTTTTAAGCAGTACTTCAAGACCATAGGGGTTGTTGATGACCTTGCCAAGGTAAGCAACGCCCCAATCTTCCTAAAAGATGTTGCCCAACTCTGGTGGAGACGTAAACACCCCGAGAAGGAGAAAGGCTTATGCATCATTGACACTTAGGAGCAATTCAAGGCTAAAGTACGTATGTACTTTGTTCCTCACAATGCAAACAACGAAGTGAGGGAAAAGTTGCATTGCTATGTCAGACAGGTAGAATTTCCAACTACATCAAGGAATTTATTATCCTTATACTTGAAATCAAGATGTCTGATAGGAAGTTTCTCTTATACTTTAAAGACAGCTTGAAGGATTGGGCGAGAGTCAAGTTGGATAGGCGTGATGTGCAGACCCTCGATGCTACCATTACCGTTACCAAAACCTTCGTCAACTACTTTACCCACTCCAAGAGCAAGAAGCCAAACTTTGGCAAAAGTAGGGGAGAGAAAATCTGGCAGAAGAAGTAGGATTCTATTTGCAATAAGGGTGGATAACAAAGATCCTCAAGTGGCTGTCCCAAGTATGAGAAGAAGCTTGCGGGTAAGTACAACTCAAGTAATCCTCTTAGCCCCTATTTTATTCGTGATGGACCACACTGGGTGAGAGACTGCTCCAAACATAAAGCAATGAATGTTAGGATGATGGTACTTGACTTAGAGAAGGCCGACGAAAAGCCCCAAGGTAACATAAGATGTATCCAACAATTGGGTAATCTCTTAGAACGTGCCTCCCCAGCAGTCTCTAAAGAGAAGAGACTATTGTACGCTGACATTGCCGTTGAGGGTAAAGCAGCCTGTGTGATGCTAGACACGGGGGCAACGCATAACTTCATGGACATGCAAGAGACCAAACGTTTAGACCTCAAACTGACGAAGGGAAACAACACCATCAAAGTAGTAAACTCGGAAGCAAAGCCTATCCAAGGCATAACGTACAGAGTATCTGTCCAGATTAGTGAATGAACCAGTAAGTTAGACTTTACTGTTGTTCCTATGGATGACTTCAAGGTGGTGTTAGGTCTTACATTTTTTTGCGAAACCTTGGCTTTTCTCGTTCCTGCTTTAAGTTCTCTTGTGGTCATCAACCCTCGCAAGATCTGAGTGGTTCCCTTGAAGCACAAGGAGAAGTCTCAATTATTAATGATTTCTGCCTTGCAATTCAAAGGGGGTCTTAAGTCGAGTCCAGGTTACGTGGCTACTATAAGAGAGCTGAGTGATAGGAAAGATATAGCAGTACCAACTCTTACACTGCTGTAACCCATTCAGGTGGTCCTTACTAAGTTTAAAGATGTCATGCCTTCTAAACTATCGAAGAAACTTCTGCTAAAGTAAGATGTGGATCAACACATTGAGCTGGAACCTAGTGTCAAACCTTCTGCCATGGCCCCTTATCGCATGGCACCCCCGAAACTCACTAAACTGAGGAAACAACTCCACAATTTGATCGATTCGGGCTACATTTGACCGTCGAAAGCCCTTTTTAGTGTCTCAGTCCTCTTCCAGAAGAAGGACGGATCATTGCGTATGTGTATTGATTATCGAGCTTTGAACAAGGTCACTATCAAGAACAAGTACCCAATACCCTCGATAGCTGATCTTTTCGATCAACTTGGAAAGACAAGGTACTTCACCAAGTTAGATTTGCGATTGAGTTACTACCAAGTCTGAATTGCACAAGGTGACAAGCTGAAGATGACATGCGTAACGCGCTATGGAGCATTCGAGTTCCTAGTCATGCCTTTTGGCCTCACCAACGCACCAGCCACCTTCTGCACACTCATAAACAAGGTACTGCATCCATTCCTTGACAAATTCATAGTAGTATACTTGGACGACATCGTGGTGTACAACAACACACTTGAGGAGCACATTGAGCACCTCAAGCAAGTCTTTCAAGTTCTGCGGGAAAACAAGTTGTTCGTTAAGAAGGAGAAGTGCTCATTTGCCAAGCAAGAGGTGGATTTCCTTGGTCATCGAATCAAGGATGATAAGCTGATGATGGATCCAACAAAAGTGTGAACCATCCAACAATGGGAGCCTCCAACTAAGATCCTGGAAATGCGATCCTTCCTAAAGCTTATCAACTATTATCGTCAGTTCATCAAGGGATACTTTATCATAGCAGCACCCCTAACTGACCTGTTGAAGAAGAACCACACTTGGTACTAGATAAGTGAATGCCAAGCTTCCTTTGAGAGATTGAAGCAAGCGATCTCCAAGGAAGTAAGTTTGCGATCGTGGTGCTACCGGATTACGAAAAGCCTTTTAAAGTTCACACCGATGCATCTGACTTTGCCATCGGAAAAGTCTTGATGTAGGATAGGCATCTCATTGCCTATGAAAGTCTTAAGCTCAACAATAGGGAGAGGCGGTACACCGTCCAAGATAAAAAGATGATTGTCATCATCCACTGCTTGTGCACTTAGAGACATTATCTCCTAGGAAGTAAGTTTGTGATCATGACCAACAATATTGCTACGAGCTACTTCCAAACACAAAAGAAACTCAGCCCCAAGCAAGCTCGTTGGCAAGACTTTCGGGCAGAATTCAATTACACATTGCGGTATAAGCCGAGCCAAGCCAACGTTGTTGCCAATACGTTGAGCAAAAAGGTGGAGCTAGCCGCCCTTTCAATTAGTACACCTAAGAGTAACCTCCTTGAATGAATTAAGAAAGGTATGAGAGAAGACAGTTTGGCCAATAATCTACTGAGATTGGTTAGCGAGAGGAAGACTTGACGATTCTGGGCGAACAATAGAGTCCTAATGACAGTTGGGAACGGAGTCTTCATACCTAAGTAGGGAAACTTGCAGAAGGAGATCCTTAAGGAATGTCATGATTTCCTATGGGTTGGTCACCTAAGTATGGCATAAATCCTTGTTCTTATCCAACAATATTATTTTTGGCCGCATATGCATACGAACGTCGAGGCCTATGTGCGAACTTACTTAATTTGCCAGCAAAATAAGGTAGAACAGTAGGAATTAACGGGTTTACTTAAACCACTATCCATCCCCAAGAAGCCATGGGAAAGTGTCTCAATGGACTTCATTGTGGTTCTACCAAAGTCCGAAAGATGCAAAAGTATTATGGTGGTGATCGCTCGGTTCAGCAAGTATGACACCTTCATTTCAACTCCTACTAATTGTAAGGTGGATGAAGCTACTTGTTTATTCTTCAAGAATGTGGTAAAGTTATAGGGTGTGCCAAAGAGCATAATTAGCGATAGAAACCCTTACTTTACGAGCAAATTTTGGTGTGAGCTATCCTAATTGCTAGGAACCGACTTAAACTTTTCAACAAGCTTCCATCCTCAAAGCGATGGATAGATCGAGCGAGTCAATGCCTTGCTAAAGTAATACTTAAGGCACTATGTCAATGCTTACCAACGAGATTGGGCGAAGCTACTCGATGTTGCCCAATTCTCATAAAACCTTTAGAGAAGCGAGGCCACAAACAAAAGCTCATTCAAGATTGTCATGGGACAACAACTGTTAACACCAAGTGCAATTGCCTCTCCTTATATTGGCAACAACCCTTCTACCTTTAAATTTGTGAGAAAATGGCATGAGAAAGCGGACATAACGAGGACTTGCCTTAACAAAGCGGCCAAGCGAATGAAAGCGAATGAAAAAATGGGCTAACTCCAAACGTCGCCCTAAGGACTACACAGCGGGAGATATGGTGATAGTGAAATTGCCGCCCAACCAATTCAAATTTCTACGCAAAGTACACAAGGGTTTGGTACGGAAGTACGAAGGATCATTTCCTACCATTAAGTGTGTGGAAAAGACTACCTATCAAGTCCAACTCCCTCCTGAGTTGAAGATCCATAACATCTTCCATCTAAGTCTTCTTAAGCCTTTCATGGGGATGACGAAGATCCAAATTGAAGTGAGTCCAAGCGTACACCAATGGCTGTGGTCACCGAATTCAACAAGGAGGTGAAACAAATTCTTACTGACAGAGTGATCCGAAGAAGAAGAGTTCCTAACTATAATGAGTACTTAGTGAAATGGAAATATTTGTTGGACCAAGAGGTTAGTTGAGAACAAAAGGACCAGCTTTGGAGAGTTTCACCTTTTTCCTAAGTTATATGAGTCATGAGAGTTCCACCTTCAAAATTTTCCAACAAAATTCACATGTTTCAATTATTGCTCCATAAGCCAATTTCAAAATAGTATATAACGATGATAATAATAATGTCCTACAATTAAGTCCTAGTAGTATCTCTATCTATCCAATATCTATTACAAAGTGGGGATGGAACAAACAGGATAACAACTACTACAAAATATTTAGGGCCAACAAAATTAATTATAGCAGGCCAAAAAGAAAATTAATTATGGTAAAAGGGCATAGAGAATAATATATGGTTGATTAAGAGTCTTCTTTTATATCATGAATGAAGCCTTAGAAATATTCTTTTGGATTCAAATCCATGAATGCTACTCTAGTTCTACCTCAAAGGATTCAACTGATCTTTGTACTCCTCCAAAGCCTTGTGATTGCAAGAAGGGCCTGGTTTCACACATTCTAAAGATTGACCCTTTAGGATCAATAATCTTACAAGAGTCCACAACAATGCCTATGCCTATTTCTAAAGATACTCCAAACATTTTACTACAACTAACAAACGCTTGATCACTTCAACTACAAGTCTGAAAGCTACTTCACCTTTCAACAACCATACACGATATCAATTTTGAGTACTGGGGTGGTGCAAATGCTAGTGCACCAATTTTGGCTGGTCTTGGTGCGGAACAAGAATTAGATCTTGCTCTGCCCCCCGCTGGGTATCTAGCAGATAATGCAGCCATTTTTAATGCTCTCCTTGTTTATATGGAGGTATGCATCTGAAGACTGAACACAATTACTTTGACCGTTTCTAATTTAATATTTGAGACAACAATATTAGTCTGTTTTCTTTCTATTTTGTTGAAAAAACTTATGAACCAGACCGAACTTGATGGAAACCTAAATTGTTGCCAAATTGAAACTATATACAAATCGAACGGGAACCATAAAATTGTCAACCGAACCAGATCAAGGCCAGATCACTTATGTTCTCCACAATTGGAACTGTTTATTCTAATTGGGAATTAGAGCCTCACTGAATCGAGCTAAGGTCACTTGGTGCATTAATTAGCCAAATTTTTAGCGAAAGGACAATCAAGATTAGGAAGTTCAAAATTTTTTATTTATCAACTTCGACGAGATTCTTTATTATATGGAAATTACTATAGATTTAGTTATAAATAATTATCAATGAATATCATTATTGTGAAATTTTCTTTTTTTTTTTCTCATTACAAATCTACAAATAGTTGTATGAACTTTTCTAATAATTATCGATACATTACAAGGTGTGAGAATTTTTATGCGGGAGTCTTTTTTTTTTTTTCTTATCTCCTATTTAAAAGTTATATATAAAAACGAGTCTTTCTATTTGTACAAAATTCACCTTAAGTCTCCACATTATATCAATTCAATAACCTTCATTAATAAATTATAGCCTTGCCTCCGTCAATCTTCTGCGAATATCCCTTGCTGCAATCTTTTGCAAATAAGCGTTTGGGACTCATCAATTTATTATCCCCTTGCCGACAAGACTTCGAAAATATTCTCTTGACTCCCAAATGTTGAAAATTTAGTAATTTTTATTAGTTCTCTTCGCCCTTCTATCTACTCTTACTTATTATAATCGGAGAATTATTTTGATATAATTACATACAAACATATGCTCGGATAATAAGGAAGGTTTGTCTGTCTTTGTGATCTATGAGTTATTCTCTTTTGGTTTATTAAGATATCTAGTCAATTATATAATAAATATATCTCTCCTCATTCTCATAAATTAATCTAATTGAACTAATATTGATATATTCAATAACTAGGTTTATATCATAATATGCTTTGTTGGTCAAAAAAAATTTCGAACAACATTGTGGACTTACTTATTTGAAGTCCAGCAATAGTGGATGTCTTAGTTTTGCTCTCTCCTCTTTTTGGCATACCGAAAGATGTAATAGAACTAAAAACTAAAAAAAAAAATTAAAAAAAAGAGAGAGAGAATTACCCTAATACTGTGATTTTATTGTAAAACTGTTGAACTTTTAATCGTATCAGGTAGGATTCAAATCCTAACAGTAAGGAACCAAACAAAAAAAAAAAAACAATAAGAAATAATAACACATTGGAATTACAAAAATGAAGAGTTTTGTGATTCATCAACAAGTGACCAGATATACGGAGAACGTAGTTTTTGGGTATTTCTTTTTATCTTCCATGATGGTTTAACTTGCGTATAATACAATACTGAATTTAATCCAAAATGGTCTGAAATACTATATTCTATTTCAATATTTGATTATTTTATTCGGCAAAAATGGTGGGAGCTAATAGTTCATAATTTTTTTTTTCATTTTTTGAATCTTAGGCATTTAATTGTTTTTTTCGAATTTTAATATATTAGTTTTTTTAATGGATATAATTTTTATTTTTGATTAATGCCTCACTTGGTAAATTGTAGAGCTTGGCTACCATGATAAAAATGGGGAATCCGTCTCCATGTAATAAGCTAGTCGTCGCTTTGTAATAATTATATTAACTTTCACATACTACACTGAAACTTTGCCCCTCAAATCAAATGCTATGAGGAAATTAATAATAATAATAATAAAAAACTTATCTTACGTAATACTACCCATTTTTTTCTTGTTCTGAATATTTTATATTGGAGGGACCATGAACAACATTAACATATAAGAAAGAAATTATATATAAAAAAAGGAAAAATCTCAAATAAGGAGGATTGAGAGCAAAAAGATTAGTATGTGGAATCTCTCTTTGTCTTCTTTTGCTGAACTGAGGTCTTGAGTTTGGATAATTAAGCTAACCCTGTAATGTGCACACATTATTTGGAAAATATTTATACATAATATTATATATAGGAAGAACCTAGGTTCCGTTTCAAGCATGAGCCAGCACATTTTCGAACTTGTCTTCATAAATAGTGCAGTAAATAAACTCATCTTATGGCGTAATTTGCAATAGAAACTTATGCATGAAAACTACACACACACACACACACACATAGGTAGATGAAGAGACAGAAAGAGATATAGGTCAAATTTTTATTTTTTTAACATAAAATTTATAGAGCAACGACGCTAGACAATGAATGTGAAAACTATTCTCATTTAGCAAGAATATCGCGTGGCTGTTTTGCAACAAGTCACGTAGGCCCCCATGCTCTAAACAATTGTGGACTGACAGACATTAAAGAGTTGACACCTTCTGCCTTCCTTACCCCACAATCATTTTGGTAGTTTTTATTTGTAAAGATGACCGAAGGAGTCCTGCATTAATTGGCCAAACTGTTAGCAAAGGGACAAATCATATATATAAAAGGGTTGAGAAATTGTGGCTCCAAATTTTGAAAGAGGACGTGAGAATTGTGCTTCAGTACCAACTGCAAGATATACACAAAATGGATCCCTTTTTATTTTCTTATTTTCCTGCTGCAAATTCACAATTGGAGACCACATAGTTACAATTGCAATTCTGGGCCACTGATGATATTTTCCTTTTATATATAGACATATGAATGAGGCTAAACAAGAAGGGGGCTAAAGTTAATTGATGCCGTTGAAACAAGAAGTAAAGTTTTATGTATTGATATCTTGGTTCTTCTTTGATTTAAGCTTAGATGATAAGGATTGTTTGCAGAAGCGAAGAAATGGATCTGGACCCATAAAATAAGCATATTCCAATACAAGCGGGGCACATAGGAGGCCCCATATATAAGCATACAAGAAAACATGCTCATAAAATGGAGAAAGGAAAATTAGTGGGTCATGAGACTTCAAATGTAGCTTTATCAAATAAGCTGCCGACCTCATACAACTGCAGTTGAAAGTTACCTAAGGAAGAGACTCCCTGCAACCCATTGGAGAATTTGTGTACCAGGGTCCAAAGGGAAAGGGGGCAAGAGGCACATACGGTGAGACAGAGAGGGACAGAAACTTGGTTATTGATCTCTTTTGAGGTTTTGAAAAGAGTGGAAAATGCAGTCAACTAGATTCTTCACTCTCCATTCAGGTCTCAATATCTGTGATCCTTCTGGAATTGCTGGTAATGTTGTCTTTATCCTCCTCTGTTACTCATGATGTTCTCTCAAAATGCTGCAAATGGCAGCAGTTTCAGGCTATGGTCATCCTTTTCTCTGATTAGAGATGAGCCGAAACAATGACTCGGGTTTTCCATTATTCTATTTGAGTTCAATTTCCAGTACTTGATGTGTTAGGGGATGACATGAGTTAAAATTACATACTGAAATAATCTGATACTTAATTTGTCCTAGATAAGACTTTGGGAGTTATTGTTTGTTCAGAATTCAGATGCGTTAAGCTCGTAGATGGACAGACATTTACCCTTTTGTGGTATTGAGTAGAGCAGATGCTTTATTGGTGAGAGAGGGTAAGGGACTGCAGTTACATCAAAGCAGAGATGACAATAATGTTAATTTCCGCCATACAATCAACTGTATCTTCCTTTGTTTAAACATAGCAGGAGAGGTCTAAAAGGAATCTAATGTCTGCCAATTGGTTGCAGGGAACCTCTTTGCTTTTGTTTTGTTTGTGTCGCCCACGTAAGTTTTCACAACCTTAATCTGAGCCAAAGCCCAGATACAAATAGTTGATTATTGATAGAGCTCAAATTTTCTATGTTTCAGACCGACATTTAGAATAATAATCCGAAATCGATCAACAGAAGAATTTTCAGGATTGCCTTATATATATGGCCTATTGAATTGCTTGATTTGCCTATGGTATGGTCTGCCACTTGTGTCGCCTGGTATTATCCTGGTTGCAACGGTCAATTCAACTGGGGCAATCTTCCAATTAATCTACGTAGCCATCTTTATCACAATTGCTGATAAAGCCAGAAAGGTAAAATGCACCCTTTAAATTTTGCAACAGTTGGGGTCAGAATGGTGCTTTTTGCATGTTCAAGAGCAGCCCTTTCATTGTTCCCTGCATCCTTGTTGCAGCTGAAGATGTCAGGACTGCTGGTTTTAGTATTTGCAGTGTTTCTTATAATAGTGTACGTGAGCATGAACTTCTGCTACTCTCATATGCGCCAGATGGTCGTGGGATATCTGAGTGTTTTTACTCTTATGTGCATGTTTGCTTCTCCCCTTTTCATCATTGTAAGTTCAACTGAACTCTCAACACATTCTACAGTTTTTTTTATTGGTTATTTTTATGTTGTTGCTGATTTATTTGCATTGGTATATGACAGAATTTGGTGATTAAGACAAGGAGTGTTGAGTGCATGCCATTCTATCTCTCTCTCTCTCTCGACCTTCCTGACGAGCCTCCCTTTCTTTGCATATCGGATGTTCAAGTCTGATCCGTTCATTCATGTAAGTACTGTGCTTACTATAGAATTATTTTGCTTCTGATTTTTCATGCTGACCAGCAGAATAGGATTTGCTAATCTGCATTCCACAAACCAGATTGAACATTAATTGTTGATTATGGTCACAATAACATCGACATAAATACTTAAATTTGTACATTTATACTATAAATTTATCTTATATGATATATCTTATAATTTAAATATTAAAAATTAAGAGTGATATTTATTAAAAATATTGTTTAAAATTTTTTATTCTTAAGAATATATTACATTGTTTGTTAAGAATAATACAATTTAATGATTAAAAATTTAATTTTTTATTTTTAAAATTTTAAATTTTAATATTGAAAAATAAATATAAAATTTGTACAAATTAAAAAAAAACAATACTCTCATCATATAATTTATAATTTAATATATTTTTTGAACAAAAAAAATTATTTACAATCTTCAGTTCTTTAACTTCAATATCTTCATAAATATTTGTTATAAATCACCACCATTAAATTATTCAGCCTCGAACGCTGGAGAAAACAACCATCGCAATTCCGAAGCCATTTAGGAAAGAGAAAAAAGAAAGAGGCCGAAAAACAATTAGCTCTAATAGCCGTTGGGCCGCCACGGTGAGGTCTTTCAAGAGCTCGTCTCAAATCGAGTAAAAATTTTTCATAAATTTGCACTTTAGTTTGATATTTTTAAATATCAATTACTGAATTCAAAATTTTTTTAAATTTTTCAGTCAAATTTAACTTGATCCCTCCTCTATACTTGACCAATTGCTTATGCATATGACCCATTAGTCTCTTAATATGCCAACAACAAAAAATAAATTATAACCTCAAAAAATTGAATAAATTATCTCTTTTAATTTATTTTTTATTTTTAATTAATTAATTTATATTTATATATTAAAACTAATATTTAATAACCTATTATAATCACTTAAATATTAAGAATTTGACTACTTTTTTAATAAAGTATCTATTTGTGTAATTAAATAGTTTTATAATATAAATACTTTAGATAGATTTATAATATATAATTATTATCTATTTATTTAATATTTATTATTTTAGTTCTTTAAATTTTAGCTATTAATTTCATGGATGAGATTCAGAAATTCTCATTAAAACTTTTATTTTATCTAATGCAAGGATTTTGAAAATTCATACTATTGAATAATTTATTAATAACTTATTATTTGTATATATTTTCACAACTTATTCGCTGTGGAAACACATGATAATACTTATTTGTGATATTTTGGTGATTTTGAGTGTAAACATCATTTACATAATAATTACCTAAGTAATTTCATATACGCATTTCATTTAGGAATTCTCATATCAAGTTACTTCATGAACTTATTTTCTAACAACTACTCACATATATATTTTTGAAAGTTTCTTATATTTTGGTCTATAGAACCAAGTGTTTCTTTTCAAAAGAATAAATGTAATATATGCTAAGATGTGCTCTGTCAACCTCCCATCTTATGCAGGATACAGAGGCATGAGCCTATTAAAGAGATCCTATTCTTGTTTTTGATCTTATTAACAATGATGTATAACATATCTTTTTACGGATAAAGCTCTCATTTTGTTTCCTTAAACAAATTAAAAAAAAAAAAACTCTCATCTTGGTAGTGTATTAACTAAAAATAATTTATAAATTATAATTTAATAAAATTATAATAAATATCTTATAATTATGATGTAACTATTATTACTATAACAAAACTCATTAATTTTATCTTTGAGTCAAATATTTATGATATGTAAAGATATTAAAGACAAAAAAATATCTTTTACTAAATCAAATACATGAATAGTCAAGTATAAACTGTAGCAGCTGATAGGCTACATTAAACCAACAATAAGATCCTTATTACTTTATGGTGTCATTTATCAAGTGGGGAAATGCTTCAGTATGTGTAAATCTAACTAATTAATTTGATGCATATATTCATTTCCTACTACTATATGCTGGTCCCAAATGGAATTGGTATGCTTCTGGGGATGCTTCAGTTGGCGTTATATTCCTACTATAGCTCCAAATCATTTGAATACACAAGACAACCTTTGATAGCTTCATATCCTTGAATACAGCAGCTGGCATACTGTGTGATGATCATATAATATGTGTGTTTTGTGTTATCTTTTAGCTCTAAAATGCTAGCAACTCATGCACGAAGTTGAAGAAGTTATCTGTGGTATTAGTTAAAACTATCATTGTATAGTAGCGGTGCCAGCCACTTCTGTACATAAAGCTCCTCTATGCTGCAATATGGTGGATTCTTTCGCCTTTTGTTTTTCTCCTTTGTTGTTAAATTTTGTCCTTCATTTAAATGATTAATCTATTAAGAAATTCAAAGAAAGATTTGTTTTTCTACATTTGGCAGAGGCTAGTGCTGCTTCACTACTCATTTCTTAGTTCTGTTTATCAAAGTTGAACAAAATCGGTTCATATGCTATAGCAGCATATTTAGTGGCAAGAAGCTTAAAATACTCTTCAGAACCATATCCATTGCCCTACAAATTCCACTATGCTCCATTCTGATGAAATATATGGATGCTTACTGCTAGGAACCAATGAACAAGGTAAAAATAGATCATTGGTATATTGCAGAAGGAAATCGAATGCAGGAAGGAGAATAATGGAGCTAGATGATGTATAGCTGAAGGAGTGTCAACAACCTTGTGAACTCTGGTTCGCTTGTTTCCTGAAGGCAACGCTTCCCAACCCTGCCAATGTTATCTACCGCATATTTAACTCGAAACCCACCACCAAAGTCAAGTCATAGCCATATTGACATGACTACCATCTACACAATTGTTGTGTCGTGGTGGCTTCTGCTGAGCACGCATGCCCCATTTGAAAAGACTTAACTACGGAATTTGAGATTTGGTGTTTTACTGAAATATCTTTTGGTTGTATATATATATATACGCGTAAAGAAAAGCAGCCTAGCAAGTAAACACATGCAGAGAGAGGGAGCGAGATTACTGGGGAGAAAGAGATAGCAGAGAGTACCAAGAAAACAAGAAATCCAAGAATTTACGTATACAACTTAATTCAACAGGTGAATCTAATTTAATATTTCTTTCACATTAACTTATAATTTGAATGAAATTAGGAGTTTGGTATTCTTATCTAATTTAATAAATATAATTAATTAATTGTTAGAAAAAGATACAGATTGATGTTTTACATTTAATAATTAAAAGAAAAGATAAATAAATAGAATTAAGAAGTTATATGTAAAAGTTAAAAGATAATATCAAATATAAATTTTTCAAATTCTGATAATAATATAAATTTAGTGTCTTAATGTTTGAATCTCATGCAACCACTAAATTTCCCACAAGAAGGTCCCTTACATCTTGTGTTTTGTTAGCTGTTGAATCCCTGTAAAAAAGTCAAAGTTCCAACCTCTTTTTTACTTTCTTGTTAAGTTGAAAATTTTACCCAAAATACAAATAAACAAAAAAGTAAAAAATTATAGGAACGATTGTCCCAAAAGTTTCCGAAGTGATTGGTTTGGATTTCTACCTCTTAACCCATTCTTTCAACATTGGATACTTATTCTCTATGCTTACTTCTCCTAGTTTGTCATATACAGTAAAACTAGTGTGGAATAGAATAAACGCAATGTTTAAAAAACTAAACTTCTCCTCACCTAAAATAAAGCTTGTCTCCAACCTGTACGCCCAACAACACCTTAGAAGCACTCGATGAATTCTTTCTTGGTTGCATCGTGCTCTTCTCATTTTATCAATCTTGTCTATTTTTCAAAAATAGATATATGCATATTTGCAAGAATATATATATTATATAATCATTATAAGTTACACATATTTGACAAATATATACCCCACTAATGTGTCCTTTTATTTTTCTGAAGAATATCAATTATAAGGGTATGACTAATTGTTTATTCATATTAGACATCACCCTCATGTGTTGGCTTATATTATGATATGATATCTTCATATAGATATCAAAATTGTCTGTCAGCTTTCTCAACTTAGTGGTTAAAGTACTCCCAAACTTATTTTTCAAAGTTGATCACATTGTTTAGTAGTCTTATTCTCCTCAAACTCATGGATGGGATCATCCTCCATATTCTCAAGTAAAACAATGTGAGTCATATTGTTCTTTCTTATCTAATCTTTAAAGGCCTCTTAGTCTCACCTTTATTGAGTTGAGAAACCCTCCCTAAGGTCCACCATGACATTGTTGATAACATTTAGCACTTCATGCTCTTTGAGGATATATTGAACTTTATGGTATCAGATATCATAGTTTTCACTATTCAGCTTATCTCCTTCTTAAACTCATTAACAATTTTCTTTGTAGCTAGGGTTACAATAACCTTGAGATATTTATTAATAATGAGTACTTTGACCATCTATTTTGCACTAATATTGAAATAGATTAATAATAATCTAAAATTAATTAAAGAATTGAAAGCTCACAACGTTCCCAATCATCTTTTCTTATACTAATACTAAATTATCTTAATTTATTTCAAGTTTTGCAAAATTTAAGTTCTTAGAAGAAGATTCTCAGAATCTAGCCAATTTAACAACTCTCCCTCTTTAGTTAATTTGTCGTATATGCAAAGTATATGTGTTAAGTATTAAAGATAATAATTGAACATATATAGCAACATAGTAGACATTTACAATAAAGTTCTACATACATCACATCAAACATAAAAACACAACATCAAACATGGAATAGTACTGCAATAATATCATCCATCACAACTAAGACTTAACCTTGTTTCCTTGTTGTTTTTTTTTTTTCAATTTACATATAGTTTAGAAACGACAATAAGCTTAAAGAATAGAATTGCTAGCTAGTGAACTCTCATCCTCTTCGACATCTTAGATAACTCTAAGCCCAGTTCTCAAAAGCCATGAACCTATCTCCATTTTGCCAAAGTGGATGTAACTTGTAGCTTAGAGATTAAGACTCATCGATAACACAATAGAGCACCTTGTAGCATGATTAATATGATGCTCTTATGTTTTCTTGAGGGTATCCTTTAGGTCATCATAACACTTGATAATGTGCTTAGTGTGTTCCAAATCATAACACGCTTCAGCCCTCTAAAAGTTTGTCAACAACTTAAGTACAATATCAATCTTCACTTCTCCTTTAAGCCTTTTAGTTATTAAGGTTTCAAGATGATTAATTAAGAATCTTGTATGTTTAACGTGTTCCATAAGCTCCTCATCATTTTCCATTTTGCTTAAAAGTGAAAAAATATTTTGTTAGCTACGCAAATTTCTTAGCTATTCAACAAGCTCTAAGATACTCTCTAATGATCCTTTTAGTTGGAGTTCACATCATACAAGTCATATTTTACCCTCAAATAAAATTAAAAAGAGATTATAAAATATCAACATAAAAAATATCACTTTCATAATATGTTAATTTTTTAAATACATTACTAGAATCTTATAGAGTATAAAATTAGAAAAATTTGGGTGCAAAGTTCATATTTTTGGATAATTTTACAAAATAATATGAATTTTTTTAAAAATAATTCATTTTTAAAATAATCAAAAAATAATATTAAATGACAAATTTTTATTAGCTAATACACAACATATGACACTCTATAATTGATCAATGAAGTATAAAGTCAAAATGATCTTTTTTTACTTTAGTCAAATTTGCCATATGACATCTTCTCAATAGTAGTTACTATGTGTTTTAGTAGCCTTCCCTGTACTAAATTAATCAAATAAACATTATATTTCATCTATTTATTTAGAGAGTGTAGGACACTCATAATCATTCGGACTTCCAATAATTGGGAAATTTTGACACGCAGTGTAATTTGACCTCATTAAGTCATTAACATGTTTAGTTTTTAAAAATAACATATAAAAATATGTATTTGACAGACCATATAAACAAATGAGACTAAAAATTATTTTAAGTTAATTTATCTTTTTCTTAAACTTTTAGATTTGATTTAAAACTTTAAAATTCAGTTACTCTTAATTGGCACATAAAAAATTAATGAATAATATATGGTTGAAAAACCTATATATTATTTTGTTCCATGAAATTGTCATTTTCAGTGTTAATATCAGAAAACAACATACAACAAGAAAATTGTTTTTCTCAGAAAATGCACAACCAAAAAACATGAAATTTTTACAACATGTTGCACAAATTAGTATTTTATCACATGCAAAATTTCATAAAAAGATAACAATTCATGTGAGAAAAACAAATTTTTAAATGTATCAACCCAAAATATACATGAAAATTGCATATAAAATAACAATGAAAACTTAAATAGCAATTTTCATACTTTTTTCATGCCATAATCAATTTAAGAAGGTTTTGATACCAATATTAGATTAAAAAGTTAAGATTATAGTTACCCTTAAAGACCTCCAAAAGTTAGGGGTAAACCAAATCATCGACAAATTATTTGTTTCTTGCGATTGAGATAGTATCACTATACTAGATAACACCTTATTCATAGACTAAGAATCTCTTACTATAAAAATTAATAGAGAATATGTTTTTTTTCCTTTTGGATTTTTTTTTTATTTAGAGGGTTAGGAATTGACTACTTTTCTCTTTGCTTTTTGAAGGGATATGAAAATCGTTTCTTATTAATACAGTTTTCTACACATTTTTTGTAATGTTTATCGATAGTGGGAAGGAGTTTAACTCCCTCCAACTTTCCTTTAATGGGTTGGGTATGTTCATCATCGGTAAGCCTACCTAACCCAACCAAACCCAATAATATTTACAGGTTATAGGAAAAATTTTAAAAAGGCAAACATAGAAAAAATTTGGAAACCTTTGTTCTTGCTTCTCTATAATTGGATTTTAGAACACACAAAAAATCAAAGATACAAATAGAAAGAATTTATTTTTGTATATGTCTGTGTGTAAGTGGGAGAGAAGGAGATAGATAAAGAAATTAATTTTCATTTGCTTTGAAGCAGTAACCTAAAGTTTACAATACAAAGAGGGAATAACTATAAGAAGTCTTCCTACATTTATGTATTTTACTAAGGATATACAAAATCAAATTTATGGATATTAGTTTTAATATATGTCATAATCATTTTTTATTAAGAATTTACAAATTACTAAAACCTTTTATTGATTTTTTTAATAAATAAATAGATCTTCCTAAACTTACAACATGTTAGGAAGACTTATTTTTCTAGATTTATATCAAGAATTGAAAGTGTACATAAAGAGGTCTAGCAACCAACATATGGAGAGTACTAATTGAACAACATCTTTAAGGAGTCTAAGTTTGATCTAAATTTAAGTTTAATTTAAAATTTTTTTACTTCTTAATAGTATTTTTTTAAAAAGAAAATAATATAAAATAAGTGTTTCTATATGTGAGGATTTTTCCACCTTTGCAAAAGAGACCTTTATAATTAAAAAGAGCAAAATTAAATTTTTTTCTCACTTAGATAAATATGACATTATATATAAAGGGAGATTTCTAATTTCATATCCTTAAGAAGTAAGTCAACTTAACTCAATATTATATGTATTTTAAGTGTAACCCAACTAAGATTAAAAAAAAAAAAAAAGAGATGTGTAGTTCAAAATGATAAATTTGTTATTCTTACAAAAAAAAAAAAAAGTAAGTATAACAAACATCTATATATAGATATTGTCAAGTTAAGAGTCATCACTAGTTATTTTAGGTGTAATTGGAGTATTGTAATGATTCGATCTACTTTACTAGATTTTTTTGGTGTTCGAGAGTACATTTATATTTAATGGAAACTACAACCAACTCAAATGTCCATTATAGGAAATGGTACCACAATTCACCCATTTCGACTTTTATGCTTTTTTCATCAGTATTATACTTATTTCTCTCTCTCTCTCTCTCTCTCTCTCTCTCTCTCTCACACACATACACACATTTTATTTTGGTGATTTTATGCCTATGAATTCATCCAAGGCACTCCTAATTGATATTGGTTAAGTCCCCTTTTCCTTTTCCTATCTCACCTTCAACCCCCTTAATTTATCTATCCCATTAGATTGCTTTACCACTTAAACTGTCTCATCCTTCCTTTACAAATCCTTTCAACCATTGTTTTTCACACTTTTGAACACAAAAATGCCTTAACAATTTCTAAAGGTGATTTTTGATGAGAGGAGTAAAAAATTTGGCCTCAAGGGTGGTACTTTTAGTGATTTTGGACCAAGTGTGGTATAGGAAAAGGGTCGGTGGCAGTAAACGATAAGACATTTCCAGTCTTTGATCAACACATGGAAGGCACCAGTGGATAAATCATCACTCATTGAATCCACTAGTATTAATGTTATGTAATAATTGTGGTAAAAAATGGGCTAAATAGGAGATGGAGCATCCAACTTTGAATCAATGACTAGTATGAACTTAAGCTCTTCTTAGTGTATAAAGGGCACTATTGGGTAAAGTGCACAAAGAAGATTTAACTAGTGCTAGTTTAAGGTCGAAATGTTGTTGGCTAATGGTCAGACTTGGCTGCCCCATCAATTTGCATGCTTTCAAGCCTCCTTTCTTTGTACCTCTTTCTAGGGTGTGTAGATTGGCTTATAAGGATTCTAGAGGTGCCTTCATTATGTTTTTCAATGGAGGCCAACAATGACTTTTTCATTGAGCTTTTTTTAGCAAAAAACCTAACTTCAAATACTTCATTTACCTTTTTGACTTTTTATTTTTTTATTTTTAATTTTTTACTTTTTGCTGATATTTCATCTTTTTTTTTTTTTTTTTGGATTTTATAGCATGAACATACATCAAAACAAAAAAGAGAGAAATATTGTAATAATCTTACCTTTGCTATAGAAGATAAGAAGATTAAAAGTCTTAACTTAAGATAAGTATTCTTGGTTAATTTTTACTGATTTTGTGTAATTGTACTAAAGCTCTTTTGCTTATAAGTAATTTACCTTCTGTTGTCCTTTTATGCCAAGCTAATTGATGAAATTCACCTAATGATCATTGATAATTTTTTGATGGCTAAAACAACATTGTTGATTAGATGTTTAGACATTAATATTTGATTTTAGTTGGCATAGCCATGATTTTAACCTCAATCTAAATCACTTATATGTGATTTGTCTTTAATAATGTAGAAAAAATGAAAGGCAAAATATAAAGGTCTTATAGTCTTATTGTGGATATCTTTGTTTCTAATAATGATGGCTCAAGGGAGAATTTCTCCACTTGGCTTGCTACTTATACAAGTCTTTTAGGTGTTTGATGATATCTAGATAGCTTTAAATGCCCATAGTGGCTTATTGGCACTTGAAAATGTTTTTTCCTACATTTATTACTCTATTTGTATTAATTTAACTAAAAGATTCTTTTGGCCCTTGAAATTCCACTTCTCTCACAATTGTTTCTTTCTCTCATGTTGCATCTCAAAAGGACTTTGCTTTTATAAGATGTCCTCTAAAAACTCTCTCTACTGTCCTTTTTGTAATAAATGTTGGCTCCTTTTATAAAAATTGGCTTGATTTTGGCCTTTGATCTTTGATTGCTTTTTGTTGGATGGTTCATATTAATTGTATTTTTGTTAGATTATTTTAATATCATGTGGGCTTTTAACTTATAGGATTCACATGCTTAGGCTTTAAAGAGAGTATTAAATCGATACTACTACTTAGTTTGGGGTCATTGAGAAGGGAAGGGCTAGTTTTATGGTTTAGTGATACAATATGCATCCAAAAGCAACATTTTAATTTTGGGTTTAGTTTAAGGGTCACATTAGTTATTAGCCCTCCTTTTTAAGGTTGGGATATAAATTATATATTAGACTCTTAATTTTATATTAGATATTAGTAGTAATTCAATTTTTAGTTTTTACTTTATCATTCTTTGCTTTATTTTTTTTACTACTTTATTTACTTTTTAGTGTCTGAATAATAATGTGTTCTAAGTTTACAAAACAAATCCCACATAAGAGTGAGCAAAAAGGGCAAATAAAATATAAGAATAACATTTACACCTCTTTGTGAGTTGCTTTGACATAAAAGAATAGAAAAAGATCTTCTTGCTAAAGTGCAATTTATTGAAAGTTGGCACAAGTTACCTAAAGAGGGTTTTAGAATCAAAATCCTTATAAATACCCTATAAGATGGACAAATATTGCATATCTAGTACATTAAGATTACTGACCTCCTCCTTCTCCTCCTCCCTTTTTTTTTAAAAGGGTTTTAAGTTGTAAGAGTTTTTTCCCTCCTTGTCTATGTGGATTACCATTAAAGACTAGACACTTGGACAATGGTGATTTGTGATAACCCTCTAATAGGCCTAAAAAAGAAGAAAATTTGAAGAGTACTCTAGTAAATTATTCTATCTTCTAGGCTAAATTGTAATTATATTTAACAAACAATCAATTTGCTTTTAGGAATCAAAATTTTAAACTATCATTTATGCTACATATTTATTCAATAAATATCTTTGTGATTACTAACAATTGTATAAGAGTCTAAGTTTACTTGTTAAATATAATTCAATTACATGCTTAATTGTTATTAATTATCAATTTGATTTGTTTTTATGTTAATTTGGTGTTGTTATAAATATATGAATTTTCCTTTAATTTTTGGTCAAATAATTAGAATTACCTAAACATGGTAGCTTAACATGCATGAATTGTTCTTGCATGCTTTTGGCTTTAAGAAAGCTAATGAAGGACACTTAATTATAAGATGGGTAATTAATTTACTCATTTCATTATTGGCTTCATGAAAGACATAATGGGAAGGGATGACAAGCATGGCAACCTAATGGAAGAATTGTTTTTGTATGCTATGACATGTTTTGGCATTAAAGAAAGCCATAAAGGCAGGCATTATTGTTCCTTAAATTAATTAAGTCAAATGTTGCACTTGGGTATATGTATATCCAAGTGACAATAGGGCCATCAAACGCCAAATTGCCTTGTTGCTAGGTGGCTTTTCTTAGATTGGTAATTAAATTATCATGTGATTCTTGGCTTAAAAAAAGCCATAAGGTGGGTTCTACCATGAGTTAGCATAGCCTTATTGCCATATGTGGTAATCGTTACCATGGTGTGGACAATAAGGCTTAGCAAGCAAGACAACTTATGAATACTATGTTGCAATCCTTTAGGATTTGACAATCTAACTTCCTTATATGGCTTAAGGAAGTTAGCTTAATAGAGTCTATAATCATCTATATTTGAATGACATGTTAAGATTATATGATATATATTACAATTGTAATTCCAATACATGAGATTAATTATAATTAACAAAATCCCTTAATTCAAAATATTAAGTACATGTTAAAAACATGGTGAGTTGTCTTCCATAATTATGGTATAAAACTAAAGTTTTGTTTAAGGAAGGTTTATTGGGTTACCTCAAGTGTTTATAAAATGAATATGTTTAATATTATAATTGATGGGTGTTACTTAACTAAATTTTGTGATTTAGATGGGTTGACTCATGATCACATAATTTTAAAGGCAATGGTTAAGCAAAACATATATGATATGTTTAGACAAGGAGTTGTCACCTAACTAATTTGGGAGTCATATGTAATATGATTGATAAATTATGTTATCTACTTAATTCATTGTATTTGATTTGTTGGGATACCTTAAGTCAAATAATTTAAATGAGATCTTAGCTTACTAAAAAATCTTAAAGTAAGTTTTTCAAGTCATTAAAGAGGGTTATTGATTTAAGTAAAATAGTGGGAGTAGCCAAAATGATTAAAGACCTAATTTGTTTTTGTATATATGCATAAAACTAATACTCTATTTTTATATGATTTTATTACTAGAATGAAAGGAATAATAATTTATCCTTTACAAGCATACTAAATGCTAAATGGCTTATTAAATTGAATTCTCAAATTGGTATAATATTTTAAGAATTGTTATTAAATAAAACAAATCATGTTGTCCATTATAATCATATATTGTTTGATCTTACGAAGGACATTGCCAATCAAGCTTTAAAAACTTATTAATATCATAAGATAATTATATAGTAGCATCTGTGATGTTAGCTAGTAAGTCTTTTGAACTTTGATGGCAACATAAATTATAAATACTAATATCATTAAAGCACATCCCAAAGGTTAAATATTATGCATGGTAAGACTTAAAAGTATAAGAATCCAAAAGGAATTGTTTCACTATGAGATGACAAAAGGATCTTCAATAAATAGTAAATGTTTTGAAGATAATTGGTTAATTTGAGAAATTAAGCCAATTAAGTTTTGTTATGAATCAAGAGTTAAATGTTTACTTGATCTAATAGTTTCTACTTTAGAGTTATTCTCAATTTAAGATGAGCTTCCATATGATGAATGCATGCATTAATCAAGCTATTGAATATACTTATGATTGCATAAAGATACCTTATGTACAGTTATCCCATATTTTTCTTATGAATTCATTTCAAAGGAAAAGCAAAGAACTAGAATAGTAGACTCACTAAAAATATAGTTTAGTTTAAAGTTATTGAAAGGACAATGATAATGACATATGACATTTGAAAAGAAAATGCAAGGTGTTCTTGTTATCCTAAAAAAGAATAGACTTAGGTAAGTTTTTATTTGGAAAACTATGATAGGTAAACCTTTAAAGAAAGGATTGTTCTTAATGGTTTATGATAAGAAACCTAATCTTGATAATCATATCATTATCCATTATACGACACATGATTAAGTCATTACCAATGAAACAAGAATTACCAAGTTACATAAAGTTATTTACTTGATATATGAATCTTTTTATTTAATAAGATGATTAGATCACCCTTTATGAGAAGGGACAAATGGTCCAATGAATTGTTTATAATATAATACATTGACATGTATGTGGTCTATAATAATTCATGATAAAGGAGGTATCACAAATTTCTACAATTGGTCACATTAGATATGTATTTGATGAAAAATGAATCTAAATCCTTTAGAACGGTTCAAAGAATTCAAGATTGAAATTAAGAAATAAACTTGTAAAAGTATTATTTTGATTAGATTGAAATAGAAATAAATACTTTAATCAAGTTTAATGATGATCTTTAAAAAATTGAGATTCTCTCATGATTGACTCTATCTAAAATCTTATGGACTTTCAGATAAAAGCAACCTTGTAATATAAGATATTGTTTAGTTTTAAAAAGTCATGTAATTTAAATCCTTTTTCAAAACTATGTCATAGAAACTTACCTTTTAAAAGTTTCCATCAAAATCTATTGACAAAATTTCATATGAGGTATAAAATGGTGAGTGGCCTAACTTGTCATATCTTAAAATATAGGGATGTGATACTTATGTGAAGCATTTATCATTTGATCTAGTTTTGAACTTAATCAAATAAATACATCACTTGTGAAATATCTATAATTAGTTAATGAATATTATTTCTACTAACTAGTTTAGTAAAGGAGATTATTTTAAAGTCTACTGTATTTCTAAGAAGGGAATTTCTTTTCTAAAGAAGTAATGGGAGTTAGGTAGAATTTGAAAAGATTCAAGACCCATAATATGACATATAGGTGAAACTTAATTTAATAGTTCTTATATTAGATGCAAGACTTAAAACTCAAAAACAAAAGAAATTTTGTATATATTACCATACATCATGCTATACAGATAAATGAGTTTCTCTTGAAAATATGAAATGATGTATTACTTAAATAAAATGAATCTACTAGTTATAAGGAAATAATGTATGACATTAATTTTAATAAATGAGTTGAAAATGTGCAATTTATAATAAACTTTATATACATCAACTAAGTTTAGACTTTGATTGATACACCTAAAAGGAAACCAAGGGGGTGTAAGTATGTCTTTAAAAGAAAGAAAAACCAAGATGTTTTGCATAGACATAAAAGGCTAGACTAGTGATTAAAAGTTACAAATAAAGTTAAAGAGTTGACTTTAATTAAACCTTTTTTCACTTAGAGTCGTGCTCAAGTCCATAAAGATTTTGCTTGTTATTGCTACATATTATGAATATGCATGTTTTATAGAGTTTGAATATCTACTTTTATATAAAGATCAAAAAGTTTGATTTTATCAAAGAAATTGATGAATATTATGTTTACAAGAAGGTTAATGGATGCACAATATTTTTCTAATGTTTTAGGTGGATGACATATTGCTAATGCAAAAGCATATACTATTATTCAAATCCATTAAAATCTAGTAGTCTAAGGATATTCCCTATAAAAGATAAAGAGAAGCAATCTACATTATGGAAAGGATCTAGAAAGTATAGTTGAATCATTGAGATTTATAAAGATAAATCTAAAAAATTGCTTTTAATTATCTTAGTTTGAGTACAAATTACTAAATAGTCTAGCATTGGAAGAATCCAAGGAGAAATACATACCTACATTACATAACATAATTCTATCCATGAACTTATATCTTAAGACATACAATTAAGAGAGATATGATACATGAGATTGATTGTGTATGCAGTATTATATACAAGACTAAATGTATTTAATGTGTAAATACAAAATTGATTCAAACGATGCTTATTAAACAATTTGTTAAAAAAAACATTCTTAAGTACTTGTGAAGTATTAAGAATGGTTTTATTGTTTATGGAGAAATTGAGCTTAATGTTTAATGTTATTTAGATAGTAGCTTTTAGTTTGTTAAAGAAGATTAAAAGTCATAGTTCCAAATGATGAGATCATAAGTTAGAAGGTTTCTAACTGGAGGCAGTTGTCATATTTAAGCATATCTTTGTATATAATGCAATGCAACATGAAATTTTGGGTCAAAAAGTTCACTATTGAACTTAGTAAAGTTTCATGTATTATTAACCTGATAATTAAATACTATGCCAACAATAGAGTCATTGTATTAGGAACCTCAGTTTTATGGTTAATCCAATTATTTGCTTGAATGATTTTGTCCATCATGGGAATGGTGGAATGGAATAATGTAAAGATAAAGAAAGTCCCATTTAGGAGGATCTAGTAAATCCTTGTGCTAAGCCTTTATTCCGGTAAAAATATGATCGCTACATTTAGGGATATAATATACGATATATAAGCAATTTGTTATAGTGCAAGTTAAGAGATTATTAGTGTATACCCTAATGGGTAATGTGTTAGTAATATAAATACATATTTGATATTTCATACATATAATATATCAATTAAAGGTATTCTTTATCTTTAATACCTTTTATATAATGATATGATTATTGATAAACTCTAAAGATAAGGTTTATGAAATAAATATATTTTGCAAACATAATTATGATGAGATTATAACTATAAGATACTTATTATATTAAAGAATTATTCTTAAATATTCCTGATTGATGCACCATCAAGACTAGACATTAATGAAATTGTAAGACGAGCACGTGTTGTGTTTCTAGCATATGTTATGTTTCTTTCATATGAAGAAAGTAATTGATCTCATAAAATAAAGTATAAAGATACTTGAGTAAACATGTAGGTGCCTGTTAGTTGAATAAGTTTACTGAATTAACTTACTATAAGAAATCTTAAATGGAACATTATTGTTATGTGTTTGAGGAATTTCTCATTTGAAAGTTATGTAAATGATCCATAGATTTGAGATCATTAAGGTATCTCATATGGGAATTGGTATAATTTGATCTCACTTTTAGATTGTCCTCATTAAGGATTGCTAATGGTAACAAAGTTAGACATATTATGAATTATATGAAAATAGTTAAGTAATTAATTAAAAATTTGTCACCCTAAAGTGATCATGAATGAATGTTTAATTTGTTTTTCTATTAAGTATTAATTCAAAAAATCCTTGTTCAAGATAAAATGATAATTCATAAGAAATTATGATCTAATTAAAAGAATTGATGACTAAATTAATATTTAGGAACTAACAAAATTAAACAATATAAAGTAAACAGTAATTTCATATTTTATATCTAATTAAAATATTAGTATGATGAAAAAATTGCATTATACTAAAAGATTGTGTACTAAAGGGATTAATCAAATCACTTTAACAATTCTAACATTTAGATTGTTATGATATGTAATTAAACATAAATTTTGATTTATGAACATATATTAATTAATTAGAGAATTAATAATAAATTGAAAAAATTTAATTGATTAATTTTTTTGAAATTATAATTCATATCTATGACTAACATGTTAGGATTTTCATGAGTCACTTATATCGAGATAATTAAGAAAATATAAAATAAAATTCAAGTTGGATTTGATTAAAAAATTTAAAAAATTTATAAGTTCAAAGATATAATATTTAAAAAATATAAGAATTAGACTGTAATTTATTAAAAATTAGCATAAATCACCTCAAAAAGAGTTTTAAAATCAAAATTCCTATGAATATATTACAAAATAGTACTGAATGCTTATTACATTAAAGTTACTGACCCCTTCCTCCCTTTCTCCTTAAAAGGGTTTCAGCTTATGAAAGTTCCCTGTTTAGGTGAGTTATTGTTAGAAACAAGACATTTAGGTAATAATAATTTACAATGACTTGATGATAGACCTAAAAGAGAAGAAGAATTAGAAATTATTTTAATATATTATTTTATCTTTTAAATTATATTAAAATTATATTTAATAAATAATCAATTTATTCTTAAAAATCAAAATTTTAAATTATCATTTTTGTTACATATTTATTTAATAAATACCATTAACATTCTTAAGGATCAGTTTTAACACTCATGGGCCTTTTCTTTTCTTTTTTCATCTGATTGCTATTACATGACCTAATTTTGGCTGATTTACGAAAATAATAATGCTTAAGACAAAGATAATAAGACGTTCAGTTGCTTAGCTGCTTACCTAAACAATTAGAGAGGCTTATGAACAATCATGATAACTTTGCTATTTACGAGAAATCCAAAAACATCAGGGTAGGGAGTGATCATTCTACTCCAAATGATTGAGATACAATTCTTGTCGTTAAAATAATGAAAATACTAACAGATTTATTAACTCTTTTATACTAATTGACGAAGTGTATATTGTACGATGATCCCAAGATGCACTACGTCAACTAAATTTTCGGTAGTAGATACTTCTAGCATTATTTGAGTTCAGTCTTTTGCATCGCATTTCCACTCCAATTTTCTTGCTGACTTTTATTGGATGAAACCCATATTTTAAATTATAAATTTAGACAACTCCAAAGGGCACTGTATACTGGGTGGCAAGTAAGCACGGTGTTAAATAGTTCCAAATTTGAAAAATCACTTTGTTGCTGTTCTCTTTCTTTTACCTACGGAAAAACATCTATTTAAGACTCTGGCTCCATTTGTGTTGCTTGCTACAAATTCTCCGAAGAAAAACATTAGTCAGTAGGAAAACACTTGGTGCAATGAATTCGAACAATAACACCCTACAGATTAAATGCCCCCACTCAGTTCATCCACAAAAATAGCAATGAGTATTGTGGAATTTTAGAGAAGAGAGAAATGCCCCAACATAACATATATCCTCCCACTAGTCAACCATTCGAAATCTTATCCAGCAAGTAGTCATTTTTGTCTTTTCCTTTTGAATTTTTAACTTTCTTAGGCTTTATTTAATGGATATAAATTTTTAACGCAATAGTGATGCGAATTTATAAAAAATATAATTAAAATCTCGGTTATACAAAAATGAAACTACAAATATATAAACAACGATAGTAATTACATTCTATATGGGCTTATGTCATTTTCGCATTAAAAACTTAGCATCTACTGAACATTCCCTTTCTCCTCAGGGCAAGTTCATTTATGTGTTGGCTTTTCAATTTAAGGTTTGGCATGGGAGGGTTATTATCATTACTATTATTATTATTATGAGAAGGTATTATATTTACCTATAAATATAGCACGCATGCAGTTTATTAATGACTTTTACGTAGAAAATCTTCCACTCTCCGGCAGTGTTGCACGATGAATGTTAGACCTTGGACCAGGACCATGCCTTGTTGCTCCAAAATCTTGTGTTAAGGGGAGAGTCACTAGAAGGCTATGTCAATCGGCCAGCGAAGACTCACAGCCCCCTTTTTCTTTGGAGGACTATCTTTATACTTTGGTTTTTGGCTTTCTTTCTTTATTCAACGAGCATGCGAGGAGTCAATTAGAGGCCTACTGATATTTTGTTGCATGATCCTTTTTTCCTCGAGCAAAGGGAATCAAAATAAAATTTAAAAATCATATCCCATTCCAACATTTGATATAATGTTTTGAAAGTAAACAAATCTATATATAAAAATATATTATTAAAATTAATAAAAAAATTAGAATTTTATTTATATGATAGTATTTATTTAATTTTTTAAATATTTAAATACTTAATTTAAATTTTAATTTTTAAATAAAATTTTTTAATTTATAATATTCGATATTAATTTAATAATTAATTTTTAATTTTAATATTTTAATAAAATTAAAATTTCATATTACATCTAATTTGTTCAAATATGATTTAATACATATTATAATTTATTTAATTTGTACTAATAATTATTCAAATTTGTCTAAAATTTACATAATATAAATATTTATAATTAAAAAAAATTAAAAAGGGAGTGTGGGACACATTAATCCGGTCCACGTACAATTACCTAGTTGGTTTCGAAAATTCAATTTATTCTCTGGCTGCACCCTCAAGCATTGAAAATGGCAACGGCTCGTCCCACCAATCCACATTTTACCTGGCCCATAGACTCTGCCGCGAGCTCAAGTGCGTGATTAGAGATATAGCTGATGTGATTAGCGATCAACTGGTTCGATCATATATTTTAATTATTTAATATTAAATATTATTTATGTAATAGAATTATAAAACGTCGTCGTAAGAAGCAGATATCAAACATTCGTCAACTCTTTTCTCGTCAAGTCACCACCTGAACGGTGGTGCATTTTCCGTTTGGATACGAATCATCAAATTTTAAATTTAACAACAACTAATCAATAGCTAGACACATAAAAATAAAACAAAAAGTCGAAGATATTTGCGAAGTCCTCGTATCACAATTACAATTTACTTGAGGTATAAACAATTAGGGAAAGTGCACACGCATCATGGTTAAGAACATTATTCTTAAAGTTGTTCCACCCACTTTGCATTTTGCAAATTGTTTTAGAAGCACAATGGAAAAGCTGTTCGCAATTCTCAGAGTAATCACCCGGCTTAACAATTGATAAAACCCTCGCTAAGAGCGGCACTATAATAAGTCAAATCCTAAAAACCCCTTTGGACGGAAATATGATCTCTCTTTTCAACACTTTCCAAAGACTTTACTTCTCTTGCAACTACAAACCCCCTAAAATTTTCTGCCACGGAACATGGTTGTAGAAGCAAATTTGCCTCTTTCCCACAAATCAATATTATCGATCTCTTTCGCCGAGAATATCTGGTCTCACATTGTTAGGTGTTAACATGCCACCCGATGCGGCGGTGGACTGTCCGCTAATTGGATTTTATGTCCATATCCTCGTGCCTTTTCAGTTCTTACTTTAGCAAAAGAATTGGGCTGTCTGCCAGTTTTATTTTCTACCGTTGACTACATTTTTATTATTTTTTTTTTCCACTTACGGCCCCATGTGTTACGATAAACTATATCTTCTTTGTGCCACTTGCCGTATTTCCTCTCCTGAATTCATTCCAGATTACTGGTTTTGGTGCTATTTAGTTGCATTGTCAATTTGGTTTTCCAATTCCGTACTTTTTAAAGTGTCGAATAACGAATGATAGCTAATGAGACCACTAGAGTAAGATGTCCAGTTTTTGTGATGGAAATGTAGCTACGTGCATGCAATAGCAGCGGATCCTTGCCCATTCGATGTCTATCTTAAAAGTCAAATTATATTCGCTGAAACTTTTTAAGTCGGGTCCGGTTGGCTCAAGGTGCATCCAATGATGGCTAAGTATGACCAAATGAAGAGGGCCAATCCAGTGCGGTATATGCTGTACTTGTCTTTGTTTATGTGGGAATGAGTCTATAGTTAATGACCAC